>OU343225.1:199458241-199469146 GCA_910596185.1 Chrysanthemum makinoi | reverse complement strand
TATTAGATAAAAGGATTGAAAACAAAAAGCGTTAAAATCAACCTACCACACAAATCGCTACAACAGGTCCGCATGAGATAGAGAGATAATATTTTGGGATTTTGAAATTTTATCAAAAGTGACAAGTCGCTAGGGCATGAAGTACAGTTTTCAAGTTTCAAAGCCCGACACATTATTCCTGTATTTGGCCTAATTGAGACAACTCGCTAGCTAGAGGTTGTGATATGTGAGACAAGTCGCTACCCCCTTAATTGAAACAAATCGCTACACTTTATTGAGGCAAGTCGCTTCGCTTTAGGAACCATTCTCAATTTTCAATAAATGACACATCCTTGTTATAATGATAAATAGAGACAAGTAGCTACCTATCTTAGTATCACACATAAATTTGTACTATTGACACTTTCAGTCCTTGTACTTAGCAGATTGCATTCACATACGGTGGATAAGTAACATTCATGTTGAATAATATGAGAAGTACCATATATGACATAAAATAACATGGATAAGCTATCTAGCATAGTGAACATAAAGAATCATGACTTAAACATGCAGCAGCAAACAAGTAAGCACATTACATATATCAAACAATGATGCAGAGATAAATTGAAAGATTCTCCCCCTCAATCAATGTCACCAATTAAGAGTGAACATTGATTGAATTTCAACCCCCCGTTATAAAATAGAATATATCTTTTGTTCGAACATCATCTATGGACCCGTATCATTATTGAATGACATTTCTAGGAACGTAGATGTTATCGATAACAAGAGATACATCTTTTATCAGATTATGGGTAAAGATTTAATTAATTAAAAAAATTGATTTGATTTTAATTTTTTTTTAAATACAAGTGAAAATTAATTTGTACACGGATTCATGAGAACGAGTCCTGATTCAAGTCGAACATGAGTCAAAGTACGAGGTACACCAATTCTGACAAGCTACAATTCCTGAGTGAGCAATCTTCATTTCATTGGAAACCGTGTTATGATGTTTATGATTGAATTGAGCATTGTACGAAAAGAGAGGACACTTTGCACTAATAGCACATGTAGTATTGCAAATAGATGATTTAGTGACATAAGTATCCTCATTATTGGATGTTGCACAGTCTGGTCTAGGAGTATCATTAATAGAAATCCCTTTAGGTTCAATATTCTTGAAGATTTTTCCTATGGGCATCCACTTAAGGCAAGATCTAGGTGTGTAAGTCCGTTTGGATCCTGTAAACTTAAATAATCTACCAGTAGGAATCTATTTGAAACAACTGCTAGTAGATTTGGATGAAGCCACTTCCCTATTTTGAACATTGGTCCTTTTGTAATTAGTTTGTTTCTTAGGGGATTGATCAACCATTTGATGCTTCTTATATGAAGTAGATGATCTCCTAATATTCGATCTTAGGGCTTCAAGATTAAGCGGGATTGTTATTCATCATATCGAATGAATTAGTGAAGTGACCGGTTTTGACAAAACTATATTCTCATCAACTTGGGAGGCCTTAGATTTCGATGGGTTTAAATCTTTCTATTTTAAAAGCATTGGGCTGCCTAACTACGTTCGCTTAGTATTATTCGATACAATTGGCTTTCCCAAGGTCGATGGTTTTGCAAACTTAGTGTTCACCCTATTTCCAATAGATTTCCTAAGCTTATTTTTAAGGCAACAATGGTGAAGCTCTTATCCGAATTTTGGCTTTGGGGCATCAATGTCGCCAACAAGGAGTTACTTTGATCTATCAGCTTGGAATTGTTCTCTAATAAGTTCTTTCTCAAGGACTCACTTTCCCTTAATAGGTTGGTCACACATAGAGCCAATTCATCATTCCTAGATTTAAGCGGACCACTCACCTCATAGTTAGGATTGTTCATCCCTATATTACATTTCTTATGCAGTTCTGAGAGTTGTAATTTCAGATTACATATGGTTGAGTCTTTGTCTAGAATCTGGGTTTTTAACTGATTAATTTCAAAAAATTCTCGAAATTTTGGGAATTCCGGATTTATGCAAGGTTTTTTAGCAAGAAAACTTTCTTCTCTTTGTTGTATTGAAATTTCTAAGGAAATACAATATTTTTCAAGAATCGAGTATTTTTTTGAAAGTTCATCAAAAACCCCTTTTTCAACCATTTCCTTTGTTTTACAGATTCTAGACTCACACTCAACCAAGAAACATTTATCAATGTCATGTTCAGAATTAGGATCATTTTGTTTAGGTACAATAGCATATGCATTATGTTGATCAGTTAAGGGTACCTCATCACATGGCATCTGTTCATTTGTCGGTATGATATCCGGATTCACATCGTCATAACAAGAGTCACTGACCGCAGTCGTTTCAAGCTTATCGACTCGAGCCTCAGATGCGCATACAACCGGTTTCATCCTCCTTTGTTGTATATGATATTCGCATTCAGATCACCCGACCTTTCAAATGTATCAATACCCGACTTATCACAACATTCACTTAATTTCACTTGACACTCATTCAAATTATCATCCTCTTCGGATTCCTTAATGTACTTTTCCATATTATCCATAAGTTAGATAAATGTATTGATGAACTCATGAATTTCCATTCCAGTATGTTTCTTGAAGGAAATTCCAGTCAAGTGTTGATCGAAGTCTATGGAATATTCCCCATTGATAAATGGCAATTGGTTGTGGATTACCCGGTCGCGACATTGGAATCATCCTTTAATACCTTCTTTTGGTAATTTGAAGCTTCAGTTTTTCTAAGTTCACCAAGGTTCTTGTCAATGTTGGTAAGTCTGGCGAAAAGAGCACTACATGTTCGATCCCTAGTTGTGGATACATGACTATATGAGGTGCGATGAAGTAGTTGATAGGGCACAATGTTGCATTCCATTTTCTTTGCTTCATGTATCATTAGCAAGTGTGATTCTTTGATATTTGCCTCAGAATGTGAAGTGTTTTGATCATAATTTGTCAATCAATCATGGTTAAACATTAAGTAGCAAATTCTTTGTTCGTGAGGTATCATAGAGTTCGAGCACTTTGGAGATTAAAGGGTGTTGATGTAAGACATTGTGTTGATGGATATTAGGCACAAGTCACTTGCATTAATTCACCAAGTCGCTAAATATCTTGAAGACAAGTTTCTTCACACACAAGTCGCTAGGTACTCAACTCGCTAAAGTACAAGTCGCTATAAGTACAAGTCGCTAGATACAAATAGCCAGATGCACAAGTCGCTAAAGTAATAACTCGCTAAATGAGCAAGTCGCTAAGGAACAACTCGCTAAGTGTGCAAGTCACTATAGAACAACTCGCTAATTAAAACAAAGTCAAGTCGCTAAAATTAGCAAAGACAAGCCGCTACGTTGACAAGTCGCTAGCCGAAATGGTACAACCACTATTGTGTACTTTTTGTCGCTTTGTCTCAATAGACAAGTTGCTAGTGCTCAAGTCACCACCACAACAACTACAACTCACTGAAGAATATAGAAGCAAGTCGCTACCAAGAATAATACTCCGAGACTTAATTCGCTAGCAAGAAAATCTCAAACACAACACTTTTCAATCCAAAACAAACCCAACCACAGTGATTCAAGCTTTCCAAATCAAAACCCAAGCACTTACAATGATTCTAAACACAAAAGTACAATCAAAATTCAAACTTTAACACAAGAAATGATCCAAATGATGCAAAAACCACTAAACTTTTTTCAAACCCATAAAACCATATAAAACCACTAGAAATCCAAGAACATGTAAGAGAGATGATCAAACCATGGCTCTTGATACCATTTGTAACATATTGGATTTCACAAACACATCAATATAATAAATATGGGCGTATGAATATATGGTTTTAGAGAGAGAAAGTGGGATATTCTAGTGAGAGAAACACATGGAAGGTTAGATTCCAAAATGAACATCCAACCCTCTCCCTTGTAGGGAGAGGGCTATTTATACAAAGTATTACGCCCTCCTTCGGGCTGTGGATCAGACATACAATGGGTAAAGACCCGTCCTTCCTCCACGGTGTTGCACTAGACTATACTATGCTAATAACTAAATAACGTAATAAGCGATATGTCTACGAGCTAGCCTAAGCTAGATTATATTTGGGGCGACCGATGCTTCACTATAGTATTTCCAATTCCTAACATACTGGCTGTTAGATACATGAGAGACCTAATGATACTTCTGTATTTGGTAGGGTCAACCAATTTCCCATGCAAATCAGTGTCGAATTTGTTGGTATGTGCCATTGGTGTGTTATAGGTATCACAGTTTTGCATTCCATGTTTGTTTAAAATTTCAAGAGCATATTTGGACTGACTCAAGAAAATACCACGGGATGATTGATGAACTTGCAGTCCTAGAAAGAACATAAGTTCACCCATCATGGACATTTCAAAATGTTTTTTCATAAGTTTTGAAAAGCGTTTGAGTACTTTAGATGTGTTGACCCAAAATGATGTCATCCACATAAATTTGAACGATTAAAATGTGTGCCCCGTGATATTGTATGAATAGTGTAGGTCGACCGATCCTTTGATGAAATTACGAGAGATGAAAGGATGACAACTTATCATACCACTTAAAGGGGCTTGTTTGAGACCGTGAGAGCCTTGTTCGCTTTGTAGACGTGATTATGGAACTCTGGATCAACTCTTTCGGTGACTAACATAGCCGTTTCTTCAGCTTACCATTCAGAAAAACAATTTTGACGTCCATCTGAAAGACCGTGATGGTCATGTGAGCCGCGAATGCCGAAAAATCGAAACGACCTCTCAAGTCTAGCAACCGGTGCGAATGATTCCATGTAGTCAATCCCTTCTTCTTGTCTATAACCCTTAGCCACCGGATGACTTATTTCTTACCGTACCTTCAAGATCCAATTTGTTTTTCCAAATCCATTTCAGACCAACATAGACCCATTGATTTTTCAACCAATTCCTAAACTTCAAGACATTTAAACTGATTAAGTTCTTCTTGCATGGATTCAATCCAGTTGTCATATGTCATGGCTTCCTTAATACTTTTGGGTTCAGCTTGGCAGATGGTAAGTGCATAAATGCAATGTTCACCGTCAGTCTGAAGGCGTTGTCTAGTTACGACTGGTTGATTCGGGTTTCCAATAATGTGTTGGAAATGTATATATTTACAAATACGTAAATGTCCGGATTCGAACTCGTGACCATGGGATTGCACACATTACGAATGAGAATTAAAGTTAATAATTAATGTTAATTGATTACGATTAATTATTATACAAAGACTTGACGTTAAGTATTTAACGGAAATGAATAACGACCGTTAAATGTAAATGGAGAGAATATATGGTGAATATTTAGAAAATGGAAAAGATGTGGGATTTCTTTTGGGGCACCGTGTCGGCCAAAGGGAAGGGTTTCACAACCCTAAACCCTAACTTGTTCCCAAAGTTTTCATTCACTATATATACAAAGTCTAGGGTTAATGTTTTTCATAGCTTTTGTGCACACACATTAACCTAAAAGTTTCTTTGTTCTTCTCTTGCTAAAGTCGGCCTAAACCCCCTCTAAGGTGGTTTTGGTTTGTTTTTCTAAAACAAGTTTTGTAGATCTAGCAATCGTTTTAATTGCTTGTTAATTAGTTGTACAAGAACGTGGTAGTAAGACACTATTCTTACACCAATTGGTTTGAGTTATAGTAAGGGATAACTCGTTAAACCACTTTATCAAATTCATTGAAGAGATCTACCAATTGCAAGAGGTATTACGATCTTCGCTTAATTATTTATTTGTTATGATCTTTAGTCCCATTGTGTACTCTTGATGTCTACATGTTTTATTTTATGTCATGTATTATAAACTCAACAGTGGCATCACGAGCCTTGTATAACAAGTAATTAATTACTGAAACACATAAATAAAATAAAATAAACATGATTGTGTTATTATGTGTATGCGTAGATCTAGGGTTTGCAAAACCTAAACCCTAATTTTTTAGGGGGGCGTTTTTAGGGGGGCGTTTTTATGGTGCCCTAATTAGGGTTTTGTAAACTTATGTTTTAATTGGATTAGAAACCCTAGGTTGCATGCAATTTTATGTGTATTGGTAACTCGCGTTTAATGCATTAATTGTTAAGTGTGATTTATATCCATGATAATTATCTGCATGTTTTATCATGGATCTGTTTTTATTGTATGTTCTACTTACTTAAGTGATATACACTAAATATTATGATAGATCTAAAATTGGGGAAGACCTCAATAATTATTATTCAATCAATTATGTGCTATGTGGTATATGTTTAATTTTACTTCACTTCGATGAATCGATGCATGTGTCACCTTGTACATAGAAAACAGGGTGAAAGTCTTAATTAAATATATACATATTGACTGATCTAGAATTGATTATTAATAGGATTTATCAAAAGGTTTTCATGTGGCTATTTGATATGCATGACTTATTTTTTGTTATGCATTCATTGTTTATTTGTTTATTTTTTAAATACTTGCTTGTTTTTTATGTGTAACAAGGGTATTTTTACAAGAAAAATAAACCGACCTAAACAATGGTGAAACATGTATTTTTAAGCATAGTAATCGTAATCGCTTAATTGATTGATTTTTTGCACAAAATAGTTAGAACGGCTCACCCATTAATGACAAACTGTGTGATGGGTATAAGGTTGGTACGCATTAAATTGTGACCTTAAAGATGAGGGTATGTAATATGCTTGCGACCTAATTCTCCTTCGTTTGTGCGTCTTAATAGAGCTACCAAGTATTCCTATATATGTGCATAAAATCTTAAGGGTGAATTACTTTAATTTCGTACCACTTTTGTGGTAATTATCCGAATAACTTGGGTCTTATGACTAATGCAGTAGTAGGATATAGTGGTAATTAAGGTGATTCTTTAATTGGTTCTCCAATACCTCGATTAAAGTTTGATGATGAAAAGCTTAAATCATTAAAACAATCATATAAATGTTTTAATAAAAACTATGCTACGAAGATGAATGCATGACATCTTTGTACATATTTGATTTGACATCAAAATTATTACCCTTTAATTTGAGTTATATGCCATCCAGCGAAACGGAAACACCTAAAATTACCTTTTATTTGCGTGAGAACGTGACTTAGATTGTAATCGAAGGGTAAAATGTCCACGTGTCGTGAGAACGGGCATGGACGATTTTGCAGTTTCTTAAGTTGGACAACTTAATTGAGTTAGGCGGTGAGAACGGCAACTCAAGGTATAAGATGGGATAAAACATGTTTACATGGCGATTGACATTGGCTATATGTAAATCCCATAAATCTAGGAATTGCAATTGAAATTGGCAATTGAGCAAAAGCTCTACCATTCTCAAGGGTTCATACACTAAATGTGATGTGATGAGATTATGACAATTTGGATCCTAGTTTTCAATGTAAATTAATTAGTTAGATTAATATGAACCTTGGGTATTTAATTTTATTGAAAAGGAAAATTATCAAAATACTAATTATGGTTTTTGAACTTTTTCTGTAGATGGCTCATCAACCTGAAAACACTATGAGCTTAATGAGTTCTGCTTTCAAAGATATGGAAGAGACAAGCTGAGTGGCCCTAATTTCAATGATTGGCATCGTTCACTTAGGATCATCCTTCGTTTGCCAAAGGGTTGAAATTTTGACTACACCTTCGCCATGCTCCTCTCAATCGCTACTGCTCTTGAACAAGAGGCATATCGTGTTGAATATGAGAAGCACAATGATGTGGTGTGTCTAATGCTTTCGGGATGTCCGCTTAATAAAAACAATTTGAGCATTATCCGCCTACGAGCATGCTAGATGAACTCAAACGTATGTTTGAGAAGCCACCTGAACGTATGAACTAATTGAAAAGGTTCATAGCGCAAGCGAGAGGTTGGAAAATCGTCTCCACCACGCCCTCGAGATGAAACATCACTTGGACCAATTGGAGAAGCTCGGATGTGGTTACTCGAATGATGTATGTGTTGGCCTCATCAATCATTCCCTTAATCGAGAACGATTTGGTGATTTTGTCCGAAATTTTAACAGCATTGCACGGGAAGACAATGAATGAGTTACATGCAATCTCAGTAATTCGAAACAGTGCCAAAAGGCTCCTACACCGCTTTCGCAATAATGAGTGTTAGGGTGAACAAGCCAAAAGCCAGCGGATAAGAAAGGGAAAGGAAAAGGAAAGGGGAAGCAAGTTGTCATCCCACCAACTCCTAAGAAGAACCCGCAAAATAAAAGGAGAATCCTAAAAGGATTTAACTTGCCACACCACCAACTCTCACCGCCACTAGAAGCGGAACTGTCCGGTTTATCGAATGAGTGCCAGAATAAAAATAAGATGGTTCCTAGCTCATGTATTTTTATATTTGAATTATTTTTATAAGCAAAATTCCGGATATATGATGAGGATGGTACTATCACATGTAATACATCGCAGAGGACTTAGAGGAGAAGGCGACACATGGAGAAAGATACTTGTACGTTGGCAATGGAAAGCGGCATGGTTGTCGGAAGCCATAGGGACTTTTGATTTAGTGTTGCATTCGGGCTTAATTTTAGAACTAAAAATTGTCATTATGCACCCTCCATTGTTAGGGGTGTTATTTCAGTTTCTTTGTTAAAAGATATTAGTTTTGTGCACACTTTTACCGGTTATGGAATTTCAGTTTCTTTAAATAATGTTTTTTACTTTAATGCAATTCCTATACTTGGTGTGTTTGAAATTGATATGGATGGTTGTGTATCCAATGAAAATAATTCGTTGTATAGCATTAGCAATAAGAAGAGCAAGTTGAATTGTGACTCATCTTATCTTTGGTATTGTCGCCTTGCTCATATAGGCAAGAAACGCATGGAAAAGCTGCAACACGATGGGCTTTTACAAACGGTCAATGATGAATCATTTGACAAATGCGAGTCTTGCGTAGCTGGGAAGATGACAAGGAAACCTTTTTCACCACAAGTGGAAAGGGCTTCTGATCTACTTGGATTGATACACACCGATGTGTGTGGTCCACTTAGACATGTGTCAAAACGTGGTGCTACCTACTTCTTAACCTTTACGGATGATCTTAGCGTTATGGTTATGTTTATTTACTTAAACATAAACATGAAGTCCTTGAAACATTTAAGGTTTTCAAAAGTGAAGTAGAATTACAACTTGGAAAGAAGATTAAAGCTCTTCGATCCGATAGAGGTGGTGAGTACATAAGTCAAGAGTTCAAAGATTACTTAGCTAAGTGTGGAATTATCCAAAGAACTCACATCTCCTTATACTCCAACGAAATGAATTGTGTCGAAGAAATCGTTTTACTTGACATGGTACGATCAATGTTTGAACTTACGACTCTTCCTTTTACTTTTGGGATTATGCCCTTGAAACTGCTATTCGCATTTTGAATATGGTTCCAACAAAGAAGGTTGTTAAAACTCCATATGAAATATGGAGAGGAAAAGCTCCCAACTTTTCTTACTTAAAGGTCCAGGGGATGCGTTTGTTAAACTTGACATACACGATAAAGCTCCAGCTAGATCTTAAGTGTATCTTTGTAGGATACCCTAAGGAAACTATGGGTTACTACTTCTACTACCCAAATGAGAACAAAGTCATCGTAGCTAGGTATGGAGATTTCCTTGAAAGGAATCTCATATCTCAAGAACTCAGTGGGAGTATATGATCTGAATATGATCAAGAAGATACAACACCTTATGAAACTACTAGCCAACTTCAAGAAGAGCCTGAAAGCTTAGGCGTTCCTCTTGAAGTTGTTCCCATTCGTGGAGTGAAAGGACTATACGTGCACACTTGCCTATGTCTTAACGTAGAGGTGGAGGAAAATATGGTTGGGGATCTTAATGAACCCGCCAACTATAAGGCTACCATGGTGATCCTCAAAGGATAAATGGCGATTGCTATGAATGAATGGGAAATGCAATCCATGAAAGATAATGAAGTTTAGATTGAAGTTGACCTTCCTCCCAATGCGAAAATCGTTGGAAGTAAGTGGATCTTCAAGAAGAAAACTTACATGGATGGCCATGTACACACCTACAAGGCTCGTTTGGTAGCTATAGGTTTTACTCAAACCTATGGCATTGACTACGAGGAGACATTCTCTCCTGTGAACATAAGAGCTATTAGGATTCTCATAGCTATAGCTGCACACTATGACTATGAGATTTGGCAGATGGTGTAACACCCCCAAATTCCGTGATACACATCGGAATTCAAGCGGGGTGTTACTTCATGGCACAACAGTTATAACAATAGAAAACGAACCCTATTTAAATCGTTTTAAAAGATTTATCATTCGATTTATAAAAATATCAGAGTTTACAAAATGAGATCCCAGTGGTTTTACAGTTTATTAAATAAGTTTTTGAATGATAATATAGCCTTCTTGAGTATCCGTGCCCTTCCGTGCCATCCTCGTAAATTACGAACCTGAGATAAACATGCTAAAAGTGTCAACACGAAGGTTGGTGAGTTCATAGAGTTTATAGATAAAACAATTGAGTTCAGTAGTTTCGAGTTTGAGTGATAATCGTAATAAATATAGATGTCGATAAAATAAGTAGTGGGCTATGTTGTTATACACCCATAGTCATTTGTTTAGTACTCAGTTGAACACAAGTTTCAAGGTTGGGCCACGTTGTTGCACCCATAAATTCAAGGTTGCAAGCATTTGTATCATTGCAACACGGATATATTGCCTTAAGCCTTATGAACGAAACCTTGCGGCATCATAGTAATGAACTAATGATGTAAGTTAATGACATCATAGAGATGATGTAAGTAACAAGGCCCTCGAGTAGGAGTTTGCCAACTTCCTATGGGATTCTCAAATAGAATGCACTTGGCTACTTATCCAACAACACAAGTGGGGCGTCAACTGCCAATAGA
>OU343225.1:199333330-199458141 GCA_910596185.1 Chrysanthemum makinoi | reverse complement strand
GATCCGGCTATCTGATGACAGTTTCTTCAGCAGTGAAGAAATGTCAAGGAATGCTATTTGAGGAAGTGAGATATATGTACAATATAACAAGCACAACACACATAATAATCATAGCATATAAGTATTCATTAAATAAAATAAGAGATACACAACCAAATATCTAAAAACTAAGAGAATGAACTTTAGCCATAAAGTATACTACTAATGCTAATCCCATTACGAGACTTAGAATGTGACAATGTGCTTAAGTCTAGGGATGGGTGGACTTGTTGAATTGATCCAACTTTGCAAGAAGATGATTGAACATGAAATGTATCTCATTTCGTACTTCTTGAACAAGTCCTTGAGTTTTAGACAATTTGGGCAAATATTGTCTTGGTTTGGCCCCGAAGGGAAAAGGATGTTTTGAGGGGGCTCAATGTGTGTTTGAGGGTCTTCATTTAGAGAAGTAGGGAGAGGTTCTAAAAATGAGGGTGGTAATGGAACTTCTTCCATATGATCAAGGTTGTTCCTTGTCTCCCATGATGGGCTAGTTGGTGTTGTAGGTGGTTCCCGATTCAATGAAAAGGTTGGTGAATGGGAGGTTCTTGGTGATGAATGGAACAATGAATATATGTTTGGATGAGGAAGAGGCTCATTCAAGGAGTTTATTCCATTTTCAATGAATGAAGGTTTTGATGGCTTGCTAGAACTAGCCATGTTTGGTTTGGAACTAGATGATCCTTTTTCTAGTTGGAAAGGTTTGATGAGGTGGGATTCTAGAGTCATTATCTCTAATGGGAGATGTTTCGGTGGATGAAATTTCATGGATCATTTGACCCTTTCTTTTGGATGATCCTATGTTTGAGGAGTTGTTGCTAAGAGCCTTAGTCATGGTGATGAAGGTGCTAATGTGAGCTTCTAATTTCTGATTTTTGAAAGGTAATTGAGGATGGTGCCATAAACCTAAGATTGTTTGGTTTATAAAGAGTAATTTGAATTTGGGAATTAAATTCTTGACCACTTAGAAGACTAAGCATGCTCTTGAGGTTTTGATGAGCTCTAGGAGGATAATTAATGTATGCTAAGAGTGGTTAGAGAACCAAAAGATGACATGAGTTTGAATATAGGAGCTGGTTTATGCTCTCTGCATCTACGGATCCCGCGGACCTCCTCAGTAGGGATATGCCTGGTTAAAGACCAGGGATCCGGCTATCAGACAGGGTCTAGGTGAAATCATTATGCTTTTGTAAGGTTAGTTATTAATGGATTTCGAGGGTTTGACTTAATTTTGAAGTCTTTAGCTGTTGGATATCTCAAATCCTTAACCATAACAAGTAATGGTGCTTAATGATGGTTTTGGCCAAGAAAATTTAACCTTGGGTAGTCTAACTATATGTTTGACAATGATTCCATTTAATATGATGTGGAGAAATGGTGATAACAAGTCCTAGAAGTCAGATGATGTCCTAATAGGAATTTACTAAAATCCTTAAAAATAAGAAGAAATGAAAAACCAATTTTTGACCTTAATTTTGATTAAAAGATGATTAAGATCAATTTGCTAAAATTGAAAGATATACCTAACTAAGTGCTATCAAGAGTGATAGATAATGTGTGAGTGTTAGAGCTGAATTATGGTGAGTTTTGACTAGTTTAAAAATCAAAAATATTTCAAAGATGTATCCTAGATAGGCCATGGATGAGAGTGAGATTTTCAACTATTTGAGAAAACTTAGTTGGCTCTAGTATCTTATGTTTGACTTGTTGGAGGTGATCTAATAGATTGTTTTGATACTAAAACTGTATTGCATATCGATACCACGGATCCCATGGTTCCCTTCTGGGAGGGATCCGTCTAGTACAAATGCTGGGATCCGCCTCCTGCAGATCAGAAGGCTTTCAGCAAATGTGCAAATTTGCACTTCTTAGTAAATGCTCCTCCTAGTTTTTTCTATGGGAACTAAATGTACGAACACAACTACTATGATGTATGTCAAAGTAGAGATAGCTAGAATTCCTAGAATGAGTGACGACGACCATTCAAAGGCTCGTAAAATCTCATTTTCCAAGTACCTACGTTAGGATTGTTTAGTGCCATGATATGGCAATACCTAAAAACTACAAGCATAATTTAAAATTTTTACAAACCATTGTTTGAAATTGTTCATCAAAAGGTTGATTCTTCAAACCTTACCTTTCTCCTCCTTCTTCACTTCTTCACCCGTCCTCCACTCTTTATCAAACTATCTTCACTTCTTCTTCTTTAAGAAATTGGCGAAGCATTTGAAGATTCCCTTGGTTTGTTGCCATTCGGGTGATTCATTAGGAATGTTTGGCAATTGGTTGATGTAGTCCAAGGGGTCAAGATCGATATTTGCGAGTGGGTTGCTACTACTCCCTTCATCTTCACCTACCTTGCCTTCCCTTTCGTCCGAGGAGTCCGTAGGTGGGTGTGGTCTCTTGCCTTCCACCATAAACCTTGTTGTTCTACCTTCGGTCATGGTACCATAACCTTAATGCAAAAGCTATGATCAAGGGATTGTGGAGAAGGGTCTAAAGCAAAGATGAATTTGGCGAGACGGTTAAAAGCATTGCATACGAAAGCACCATCTTGTCCATGCTTCTAACACTTGCCATTCTTTTGACCATGTAGTAGGAAAGGTTGAATTGAGTATTGGTCACTAGGCAATATATCATGAAGCTTAGACATGCGTTGGGGTGGTCCTTGTTCCCTACTAGGCACACCACATTTTCTCTTATCACATCCTCCCACTTCCTATACAATGCATACATTTCCGAAAGCTCCATTTGAAAAGGATCCCTATGGATCACTTTTGACTTCCTTGTGACTCTTGATGGTGAGGCTCTTGGCATGAACACGGTGTCCCTCACCGGGGTTGCTTCCGGGATCAAATTGTAGTAAATATCATGATGATCAACCATTGTGTGTAGTTGTTCCAAAGACCATTCATTCGAGTACATACAAATGCCTTGATATGGAACTCCTATAATTCTTCCAAACTCTATAAGTGAAAGACTAAACTCTCGCTCATTGATGGTGAATTCAATTGAGATGGACCCGTCATCATTTCTAATTATCCCCATTGTCTTGTAAAACTCAAGCACAAAAACCGGGCAAATTTGTTCGTTTATATCCAATAAACAATCAAACCCAATAGTTGCAAAAACTTCCCTTACGTCGGTATTTGCAAGAAATGATGGATCAACAACTCTACCTTCATGAAAAAGTCTCCTTTCGAGCAACTTAAAGGCCTTTCTATCGTCCGGACTTAAACCATTTTTCCTATGATACATGGGTATGTAGTGGGCGGTGTCTTGGTAGTCTTGTTGCTTGTTGCTAGGCATGATATTCCTAAACAATACAACCCCAATGTGGTGTTAATGGTGAATAGTAGCCTAGAGGGTTTGATCACAATTTTGCTCTCATCATCTTTGTTGAGTTCAAGAAATGTGTTTAATTTGTATTAACAATGTTAATTCTTTGATTTAGATTATCTTAGAAAACAATGTGGTGACAAATTATAATAAACCCATTTGAACCCAACTCTTAAAGATGAAGAAATTGTAATTCTAAGAATCAAGGAATTAAATTAACAATGCAGTGAAGATTATACTTACACAAGTGATTGTTAGACTTGAGAAGAATGATCAATTTTCTCCTATGAACAGTACCAGGGTTTTTGTTCGCGAGTCTTTGAGGTGAGTCTTATTGTGGAACATCCACAGTGATCATTCTTGATCATATACTGTCTTCTGTTGCACGGATCCCACGGATCCCTCTCATTTGGGATCCGGCTAGTGTAAACCGAGGGATTCGGCATAACAACAAAAATCAGCTCAAACATTCCTTGATAACTAAGGTTTGGGAGTTCTAAAAGCCTAATGTTTTGGTGTTTAAGGTTCTAAAAACTTGTGATTTGAGGTTTTGAAGATTCACTATTCCTATTAGACGAGGTTCCTTTTTAAGAATTAGTCATAATTCTTGGGAAGCTATTCAAACATTATAATAAAATCCCATTTTATTATAACATAAGAAGTTTCACATGGAAATTTATTGACATAGATGAAGTGTCAATAAATCCTTTGTGATGAATAATGATAATGGTTATCAAATAACCAAAATGTCATTATTACGAAATCGTAGTGTAGTTTCTACAAATAAGTCGAAGAATACTATTTTGATGATAACTTTAATATAGATAACTACTAAAACAATTACTAATAAATCATGCAACTAAGATTTCAATAATAAAATTAAAAGCAAGTGATTAGTAATCATACCTTGGCTAAATATTCTTTTTGCAAAAGGAAATATTTAGATAAATTCTTTATGCTCTTCTTGGTAACTCAAAATCCAAGTATGGATAATGCTTAATAAAAAAAATGTTAGAGCATTCTATCATTGTCCAACAATAAACAATATAGTGATTTTAAAATATGACGAAGATAATCCTTCTTTGTAGTTTTCAAACATACATGGATCGTATCAAGTTTTTAAAGTACAACATACTTTAAGAAACTTGGTAACGAAGCTCTGATGCCAATTGTGGAAAACTAGAAGGGGGGGTTGAATAGTTTTACCAATTTAAAACTTCCTTTTAAATATTTGGATCGACTTATGTCAATCTATTTGATAGTTTATGTTGGACGTTGATAGATAGATATATAAACGTGTAATGAAATATAAAGAGTAAGAAGCACATCACCACAACACAAGTTATTTATAGTGGTTCGGCTACAAGGACACCTTCCTTGCCCTACTCCACTCCCCGAGTCACCTACTGAGTTCGTAAGCACTACACCATATCCTTATGGCGGAGAAGCCTTCACAACGTCGCTTAACCTTTTTCCGCAAAGTAAATACCGAGTTCCTACACACCAAGGCGAACCACACCTAACACAACGTCGCCTACCCTTTATACGGTGCTAGGCTAACCACCGAGTTCTTTCACACCTTAGGAGAACTAATCCTATCACAACGTCGCCTACCCTTTATACGGTGCTAGGCTAACCACCAAGTTCTTTCACACCTTAGGAGAACTAATACTATCACAATGTCGCCTACCCTTTATTAGGTACTAGGCTAAGCACCTAGTTCCATTACTATGGAGGAACTATTACCCTTCACGACACAACACCTATTCTCAAGGAGATCTACTCCTTGTTACAACATCATCAAGGATACCACCATCCTTGTAGATAAACAAATACATATATGTATAACGATGCACCTCATCGATTATACGACCTAGGCATTCTTCCCAAATGCTACTTGATTTGATTATTTGGCATCCTTCACTAATGCCTTTGACACAACGCTTGGCACCCTTCACTAATTCCTTCGTCTTGACACCTTTAGCATCCTTCACTAATGCTTTGACACGGATGATGAGCACCTTTCACTAATGCTTTCATCTTGACACTTTCGGCATTCTTCACTAATGCCTTCAACCCAACATCTATGGAGAAAGGAAGAACTATCAACAAGAGAACCTAAGTAGTCTTGATGATGACGAAGCATGGCAACTCATGGACTTGAGCTTTACCCTCTTCAAAAGTGGTGATCTCTCCTTTAAGAGGAACCTAGTAGATCACACAAAAACAAAAGACAAATTACATAGATCACTTAGATATGAGGTTAGAGGGTTAGAATACTTTGGGGAAGTATGTGTGTAAAAGTAATTTGTAGAGAGGAAGAAATGGCTCTCATTTATAGAGGGAAATTACTCTTGTTCCCAGGATCCCACGGATCTCTACCACAAGGGATCAGGCTAGCACAAAGCTAGGGATCCGGGTGAATTAAAACTCCCTCTTGCCCATGGGTATTTTGGGTTATGGGTCATGGGTTATGGGTTGATCCATGGTTTTCTTTCTAGATACAATGTATCTTAAGGATCCAATGAACTTGGTTAAGTGGTATATATAAAACCATGGGTTATGGGTCAAAACCATTTGCTAGTATTTACCATTTAGTATATACTTGTATTTACCCATTTTAGCATATACTTAGTTTTTACCCATTTTAGTATACTTAGTTTAGTATATGTTAACCCAATATGTAAACACTAGTTGTTTATACATATGTATCTAAATCATAAAATCACTTATACTTGTTTTAGTGTTTTTTTTGTGAAAGCGTAAGTGTGTTGAGAACTATTAACTCAAACTATTTACGTACTCTTTCTATTTTTTCATTAAAATGATTTTTACATTTGTTATCGACAAAACATAGAAGATAAGTAAATATAAATAAACGTTTTTCTGACTTATTTGTATTAACAATCTCCCACTTTTGTTGATGACAAAACATAAAATTATTTTGAAAAGAATTAAGTAAAATTTGAATTTAGTTTTTACTTTCTTCTCCCCACTTTTTGTGAAACAAAAGTGTGAAAAACTAACACAATTTTTTTTAAAAATGTAAAAATGTAAAGAGAGCAAGTGACGGGAATGGTACTCGTCTTAACTCCCCCCTTGACGAGTCCATCCCTTTGAAAGAGCGTCAAGGACATAACGTAAGATAAACTAATTGTGTTTGCAATTGAGTTTGCAAATGGTTCGTCTAAGTGGTAGAAGGCGTGCTCCCCCTTGAATATTGCAATGTTGCAATGGGGTGTCATGAAGTGTAATCCAAAATTGGATTAAGTTGCAAATGATTTTGCAATGTTGTTTGAAACAAAGCTCCCCCTAGCTTTATGGTCTCAATATCTTCATGTGTATTTTGAATAACTACAAAACAAAGGTTAGAAAAACAAGAGTATAGTACATAATTTCCTGCAAATGAGACTCAAGTTAGTAGAAATTTGTTCTCCTGTACCACGGATCCCACGGTTCCCTTATTGAAGGGATCCGTCTAGGCATTACGGAGGGATCCGGCTATCTGATGACAGTTTCTTGGCCGTGAAAAATGTCAGGAATGCTATTTGAGGAAATGAGATATATGTACAATATAACAAGCACAACACAAAATAATCATAGCATATAAGTATTCATTCAATAAAACAAGAGATACACAACCAAATCTCTAAAACTAAGAGAATGAACTTTAGCCATATAAGTACTACTAATGCTAATCTCATTACGAGACTTAGAATGTGACAATGTGCTTAAATCTAGGGATGGGTGGACTTGTTGAATTGATCCAACTTTGCAAGAAGATGATTGAACATGAAATGTATCTCATTTCGTACTTCTTGAACAAGTCCTTGAGTTTTTAGACAATTTGGGCAAATATTGTCTCGGTTTGGCTCAGAAGGGAAAGGATGTTTTGAGGGGGCTCAATGTGTGTTTGAGGGTCATCATTTTGAGAAGTAGGGAGAGGTTCTAAAAATGAGGGTGGTAATGGAACTTCTTCCATATGATCAAGGTTGTTCCTTGTCTCCCATGATGGGCTAGTTGGTGTTGTAGGTGGTTCCGGATTCAATGAAAAGGTTGGTGAATGGGAGGTTCTTGGTGATAAATGGAACAATGAATATATGTTTGGATGAGGAAGAGGCTCATTCAAGGAGTGTAGTCCATTTTCAATGAATGAAGGTTTTGATGGCTTGCTAGAACTAGCCATGTTTGGTTTGGAACTAGATGATTCTTTTTTTCATTTTCTTGTAGTTCTTGTTTTTGCTTAGCAGTTTTAGAAAGCTTTTCTTGTAAGGAGTTTAACTCTTGTTTTATTACTTCTTCTCTAAAATTACTTTTTCTAATAATTTAATGCATTTGGTCATCCATTTCACCTTTCGGGGAGGTTAACTCAAACCTTACGTTGTTCATAAATAGCAACACGTTCTTTATAGGCATTAGTTCGGAGACAACAGCGAATGCTCGAGGGGGGTACATGCATTATTCATAAAAACATAGTCATATTATTTGCGGAAGATGCATTACTTGGTACTACCTCACTTTCACTTTGCTTCACATATTGATCATATGGGACAATATTGCATTACCACTCATCATGATATCGATTAATAAGTCTCGAGATTGTACTTCATTATGCATCTTTTAAACTCATCAACATCATCATATAGTTTTAATACCTCTGAGATGATTGTTTCTTTAGATGGACCAGCCTGTTGTGGTGAAGGAACCTTAGGAGAGACCATAGGGGAGATGCTAGCCATGAAGATTATTTGGCGGTTGGTTCATCATCATCCGAATCATAAGCATCACAGTCCTGACTACTTGAAATGCATTTGGATTGATGCGACCCATACCACACCTTGCTTGCTTTCATCTACATCGACATCATATGTCTTAACATTCCCCCGACAGAAACAACAACTCCTCTTCATCCAAAGTTTACTCCGTTGTCTGAGCTTACTGGCAGCATCTTGTCTCTGAAGTATTCGCATTGAGGGGCGTTTTGGAGATATACGGTTCCTTGCCATATGTCCACTCCCACGCAGTTGTAGCATTTGATTGGCTTGCTTGACCTTGATTCCCAATCCTTTCCCGATCTTGATTAGCAGCATAACCTCTACCAGCTCCACCTCTTCCCTGTTCTCTGCCTTTCTTGAATTGGTTGCACCATAACCTTCCATCTCGGCAGTTTTCTTGATTATGGATTGGATCTTTGTTACGAGGTTATTGTTGTGTGTGGAAGAGGTTCATGTTTTGTTGACCATGAGAGTTGATTGATGAAGTTATCCATGAATGTGTTTAGTGCGGTGGCTTATATCTTTGGATCGGGATGAGTTTGTAATTACCATCACCCACGTAGAATAACTTGAGGCTTTGGTGGTAATACCAACATTGGTGTAGAAGAACGTAGAATCATTTGGTGGCTTGTTTCTCCACGATTGGTTTTGAAATGATTGAGAATCCTTTTTTCAAACATTGCATGTCTTTCATTAGAAGAAGGAAGGCATCAGTTGCTCATAGTTTGTGTTCTTGATCCTTTGGTTAGCCACGAGGTGACAAACTTGTGCCCTTTCGGGATTCATGTTGTTCACAAACTTAGAGTTCAGCTGAATATTTGGCATAGTGTTGGGGTATGAAAGTGCTGAAGATATGAAAGTACTGAAGATATGAAAGTACTATAGTACGCAGAAAGTCTTTGGAAAAAGTTAAAAGTCAAAGAAGTACTACTACAGTAAAGTCAAAGTCTGCCAATGATGTCAAAGTACTGCAAGAACAAAGAAGAAAGCATTATATTCGTTTATGGAAAGTATTGTAACTCTAGAATATTCTTTACATATAGATTACTTGTTGTACAAGGATACAATTTGTAAACCGACTAGGATATCCTTGAGCCTATAAAAGGACTCCTAGATTGGTATTAGAGTTACGAAGTATACAGTTTATGAGTTTTAGGTTTCTACGACTTACTTGAAGTTGTTTAGAGTTTTAGAGAGAAGTTCGATAATCTTAGAGTTGTTTTAGTGTATACTTGCATAGTGCTAGATTTAGAGTTAATAATAAAAGTTATTCTTAGCTTTTAAGTAAATTCCGCGTACTTGATAAAGATTGCTCGGTGTTTCTTTGTTAATAACTTAGGATTTATCCGAGGTTGTTAAACCTTAACAAGCTAGTTAAGTTAGTTTGATTAAAGTATATCGATCCAACAAGTGGTATCGAGCTTGTGTGGAAACTCGACTAGGAAGAAACCCTACTACAACAATATTCAAGATGTCGATTTGAAATTTGTTCTACCACCCTCAATCACCTCACTCAGAATTCCAATTATCAAGAAGGGAGAATATGATCTTTGGTGCATGAAGATGAGGCAATATATTGCCATTACAGACCATGCTTTATGGAATGTAATTGTTAATGGGAATAAGTTGTTCAGAACCTATTGATGTTCTGGACAACAAGCACCAAAACGAGTCTTACCTGCGGCAACACCCAGGAATCAAGAAGGCACTAAACATACTATTATCTGCCATTCCAGATGGTCATCTTCTCAAATTTCATGATGCTAAAGATGCTATTACAGCTCTGGGCTCTCAAGATATGAATTTGGAGGTAATGAAGCTTCTAGAAGATGCGAAATTTCTGAAGCAACAGTTTGAAACTTTCACAGTTGGTGAAAGAGAGAGTCTTGATCTTTGCATATGATAGGTTTCAAAATCTCCTCAACATGTTGGAGTTATACTGGCGAAGTATCAGTTGAGGATGCTAATTTGAAGTTTCTAAGGAGTTTTCCATCTACATGGCATGTGATTGCTACAATGATCAGAGGACAACAAGGTTTGGATGTCATGGACTTTGATGATCTCACATCATGGCGAAGGTGTATGAGCATGAGATGAGTGGTCAAACAAATTCTAAATCTCACAGTATTGCTTTTCTATCATCGAAAAGAGAAGGGTAGTACTTCCATCAAAAGTCTTGCTTCTCCTCAAAGTAATCTTCTTTGTTTACCCCCCCTCGAATGTCTCGGCCCACCCAACTACCACTATGCTTTCGGATGAAGTTGTATGCTCATTCTTTGCACAACAAGCTAGTTTACACATGCATATGAAGAAGATCTAGCCGAGATTGAAGAAGATGCACTTGAAGAAATTGATATCGGGTGGCAAGTTGCTATGATCCTTTCAAGGATCAAAAGTATATGAAGAAGACGGGCAAAAGCATTGATTTCAAACCAAAACAGGGAATAACTTTTGACAAATCCAAATTGAATGCTTCAATTGTCAAAAGATTGGTCACTTTCAAGAGGAGTGCAGTTTGCTAAGTATCAAGCAAACAGAACATCTGAGAAGCCAAAACTTGAGCTCAAAGAAATTCAATTCTGAAACAAAGGCTTTGGTTGCTCAAGAGAATTATCGGTTCTTTGGAGTGAAGAGTTTAATGATGAACCAGTGACTTACTGTATGGTAGCAGTGGAAGAAGTAGTTGAAGAATCGATTGGAAGCATTGGATGGAGCCTTTTTTTGATGAGGAACCGAACATGCTTTGCTGGAATCGATGATGGCTTTGGAGGATTTGATTGGAGCAAGGAAGGTGAAGATGATCTGTTCTTCTTTACTGATGGTGGCTACCACCACTTCAGTCTCTCCTATCTAAATTATGCTCTTGTTATGATTTTTATCATAAATTACTTAGCAGTTATGTGATTGAGAGAGATAATTGTGTTAGGGCTAGATGCGAGGTAGCTTTGGTTATCGAGATAACCTTAGAATCTAAGGAAGCCAAAATCTTAGCACATGAAACTAATGAAGTAGCTTGGGCTGAAAATATGAACAACAGGATTACCAATTAAAACTAAGTGAATGGAAATTAAAGCGTAAAATTCTTTGAAATTGAGAAATTAACTAAGGAAAAGAGATGATTTGTTAGCTAAGTTCTGCTTGGGGTGAATCACATTAAATGCATACTTATGTTCAAAACAAAGAAGAGCTTACATTAAAAGCTGGATTAGGTTTTTGGAATGGATTTTAGTAACATAGTGAAAACCAACCTAGTATCGAGGATGAAGGTGAGTTTGAGGATATAACCACTAGTGATGATGAACTCATTAATTATGTAGATACATCTAGTAATGAGGGCTCATAAGTGACCACCTCACGAGTATATAAGAAAGATAATGGTTATCATCTGTTCCCCATCCCATTTACGGCATTCATCAACCCCCTACGCTGATGTTTCGTTTGGAGTAGACAGTCTAGATTTTAGGAAAAAGCTTGTCGCTCAATCTAGGTCTGAAAAACCCAAAGAAGTTGTTGAAAATATTGTTCAAAATCAAGCGGTACCTTCAATCAAAGTCTTGCTCCAAGCAAGATACCTCTGCAAAACCTTTTAAAATAGTCTGTGCTAAACCTTTTTGGGATAACTTTTGGTCAACCACAGGTTTAATCATTCACCAGAAGGCAAAATAATTTTGGGCATAGACATAGAAAGAAGTCACTTTGGAAGTATGGGTCAAAAGCGTGTTTTGTGTGTGTTAGTCCTACTCATTTAATCAAGGATTGTGAACATCACTCAGAATACCTTAGCAAATTCCCAAAGACAGTGCACTTACGACCAGAAACCTAGAGAGCACAAACCAGCTGGAATAATTCAAATAGGGTCAATCACGAAATTTCTCACCGGATCATAGATACCCACACCGAGAAGACCTTTTTCAAAACCTTCAGGTATCTCACAGTACTTTCCAAAGTCTGTTAATACTTGGACCGATACTCTCAAAGTCTTTCGGTAAAAACTCAAGGTACGATCACACTATTTGGAATAGGGTCTAGAAGATCTCCTATCAACCTAGAAGGTATTACAATTCACATGGGGATCTAGATCCACGGGAACCACGTGTTAAACCGAATGGTTAAGAGGAAGAAATCTAGAGAGGACAAACAATACTTTCAACCAAAAGTGAAACGATGTTTTGTAATACAAGAAAAAGCAAATGATATTGAAAAAGAGATTTGTGTTGAAAAACCAGAAAGTATTGAAAAACCACATGCTAAAGATCAAAAGATAATTCTGGATCATCATTTGAAAGATAGTGGACATTACATACTCAAAGAATTTGAGTTTGTAACTCCACACGGGAGAACCAAGTCGATAATGGCTTGGGTTCCTAAAATCACTAACTCTTTCTTTGTGTCTTGAGCGGCAGGAAGATGAGCTTAAAATCATCTTATTGTGGATAGTGGTTGCTATGGAAGTATGACAGGAGACAAAGAGATCCTGCCTGATTTTAGAAATATTAGTGGAGGAAGAGTTGCATTTGGGAATGATCCCATGGAGGAAAGATTATGGAAAAGGAACTATCAAAGCAAGGCGTATAGATTTTGAGAATGTTAGATATGTGAAGGAGCTTAAGTTCAACTTATTATGGAGTATCACAAATCTGTGATAAAAAGCATCTGTGTTATTCACGACCACGAATGTCTCATCCTTTCCTCGACTTTAAGCACTTTGATGATGACTTGGTCGTTCTTAGAGTACCAAGGACAAATGATGTGTATAGCTTAGACATGAAGAGTTTACATTCTTATGGAAGAGCCAAATGTTTGGTGGCTAAAGCAACAACTGAAGAGGCGCATCAATGGCATAGAAGATTGGGCCATGTTAATTTCAAGAATATCAACAAATTGGTCAAAGGCAATCTAGTTAGAGGTTTACCTTCGAAAACTTACAAGAATGATCAATCATGCTTGGCATGCAAGAAGGGTAAACAACACAAAGCTTCTTGCAAGAAGCTTGAGGAGAGGATTATTAGAGAACCTTTGGAGTCATTACATATGGATTTGTTTGGACCGATTTCGTGGCTAGTTTAAACAAGAAAAAGTACTGCTTGGTTTATTACGAGATGATTGCAGATGGATTGAGTTGGGTATTTTATTGGGTTTTAAAGATGATACTTTTGATGCTATTCGACTCATAATAACCCTTGAAAACCAATTGAGACTCAAGGTTAGAGGTATTAGGTGTGATAATGGAATTTGAATTCAAGAACAAGCGTATGGATGAATTTTGTGCAAACAAAGGCATAAAGAGGGAGTTTAGTATTGCAAGAACACCACACAAATGGTGTTGAGAGAGGAAGAATAGGAATTTGATTGAAGCAGCAAGAACAATGCTAGCAGATTCCCATCTACCTATTCAATTCAGGCTGAAATTTATGTAATCTGCTTGCTATGTACTTAACAGAGTCTCAGTCACCAAACCACAGATGAAGACACCTTAGGAATTGCTGATGGGCAATAAACCCAACATTCGTTTTATGAAGCCTTTTGGATGCCCTCTAACTATTTTAAATACAATTGATAATCTGGGGAAGTTTGATGGCAAGTCCGAAGAAGGATACTTATTGGGTTATTGCACTAACAGTAAGGGCTTTAGAGTGTACAATAGAGTAACTAAGAAGGTTCAAGATTGTCTTCATGTTGAGTTTTTAGAAGATCAAGACAATGAAAAGGTAAAGGACCGATTGGATGTTTGATCTTGAGGTTTTAACTCCTTAATGAACTATGTACCTGTAGAAAGAAAATCAACTTGTGCATAATGGAGAAGATTTACAATATGTTGTTCATGGAGTTCATATTAGACATGATGTCCATAATGAAGATCTGTTAGTCAAAACAAAATACGATGTTCCAAAGCAAAATCTTGTTGCTCCTAACAAAGTATCTTTGCACCAACATCCTCATTATCTGCTAAGGATCAATCTATTCAAGAGGAATTTAATCAGATGCTTCTTCAAGATGTTTTAGCACATTCTTACCGATGAACAAAGAGCTTATGAAGAGGCAAGAAGAATAAAATTGCAGTACTCTCCAGTACTTTGGACAGTACTTTCGAACAAAATACTAGCTGCACCAGTTGACAGCACTTTAGAAGATTTGGATGATCCTACCATGCCTGGATTAGAAGAAACTGATGATGAATTTGAAGATGAAGGTATTTTCCCAAATTCCAATGAAGGTGCTTGATGTTACTAATTTGGAGGATACTTATGGAGTTCCAGTCTCCAAACTTAAAATTCATAAGAATCATCCTTTTGATCAAATCATTGGTCCTTACTTCGGAGTGATGACTAGACACAATGCTAAGACTTTTCTACACACCTCACAATGCTTTAGTTAGCTTTATGTATAAACAAAACAGGCTGAATCATAAGGACCATCAAACCTGCTTATTTACTTGTTTTATCTCTCAAGAGGAACCCAAGAATATTGCTCAAGCCTTGACTAAAGAAAGGCGGTTGAAGCTATGCAGGAAGAACTTCTTCAATTTAAACTTCAAGAAGTTTGGGTTTATGTGATCTTCGGATGGGAAGAGATTTATTGGAACCGAATGGGTTTTAGAGTCAAAAGGGATGAAAGAGGTAATGTTATCAAGAATAAGGAAAGGTTAGTATCACAAGGCTCTGACAAGAAGAAGGAGTAGATTATGATGAAGTGTTTGCTCACTGGCAAGAATAGAAGCTATTAGAATATTCCTTGCTTTTGCTTCTTATATGGGATTTCAAGTTTACCGGATGGATGTCAAGAGTGCCTTTTTATATGGAAAGATTACAGAGGAAGTTTATGTCAAACAACCTCCTGGTTTTGAAGATCCTAAACATCCAACCAAAGTCTACAAGGTTGTTAAGGCTCTTTATGGCCTTCATCGGGCACCTAGAGCTTGGTATGAGAGACTCTCTACATTCTTATTGCAACATGGATACGGAAGGGGAGCTATTGACAAGACTTTGTTTATCAAGAGAGACAAGAAAGATATCATGTTAGTTCAAGTCTATGTTGATGATATCATCTTTGGGGCTACCAAACAGTCCATGGTTAAAGAGTTTGAGCGGTGATGCAGAAGAGATTTCAAATGAGTTCAATGGGAGAGTTGACTTTCTTTTGGGACTTCGGGTTAAGCAGTCAAGGAGAAGTATTTTTATCGTCAAGACAAGTATGTTACTGAGACATACTAAGTTCAATTTTGATGATATGAAGACTTTTACTACACCTATTAAATCTATCAATTCATTGGGCAAAGATGAAGATGGACAACCTATTGAAGTCAAGTTATACAGATCAATGATTGGCTCTCTTATGTATCTCACGCATCAAGGAGGCGATATCATGTTTGCATTTTATCTATGTGCTAGATATCAAGTCTCACCAAAGATCTCTCACATGAATGCGATTGAAGAGAATCTTCCGTTATTTGAAGCAACAACCAAAGTTGGGGTTGTGGTATCCAAAAGAGTCACTTTTTCACTTAGAAGCTTTTTCAGATAGTGATTATGCAAGTGATAACTATGATAGAAGATCAACCACTAGAGGATGCCAATATCTTGGGAGAAGGTTAGTGTCTTGGCAATGTAAGAAACAAACAATTGCAGCAACATCCTCTACTGAAGCTGAATATGTAGGCTGGCACGCAGGCTGTTGTGAACAAGTTTTGTGGATGCAGAATCAACTCTTGGACTATGGATTCAACTTCAAGAATACTCCTATCAACATTGATAATGAGAGTACCATTTGTATTGTGAAGAATCCAGTTTATCATTCCAAGACCAAGCACATACTCTGATTAGGCATCACTTTATCGGAGATTGCTATGAGCATAGGCTCATTAATGTGGTTAAGGCTCACACAGATGATAATGTAGCTGACTTACTCACCAAAGGCTTTGATGTTTCAAGATTTACTCACTTGGTGGTGAGCATTGGCATGATTAACTATTGAGCTACATTTAAGGGGAGGACTATTTAGTATTAGTATAGTCATGTGTATTGCTTGAAGGAATAACATTGGATAATTATGTTTTGACAAGGGAGTTGGTTAAGTTGAAAAAGACTACTGAGGCTCCAAGCAGCGGAATAAAATTAAAAGCCGAAGTTTAGAAGGCTAAAGACTTTTGTGTGGCCATTAGTTCAAGAATTTAGTATGGGTCAAATCAAAGAAGAAGGAGCAAAAGAAAGTCTAGAAAACACAAACGCCAAGGTTCACAACAATCTTCGTCAATTGGGGAGGAATTTTGAAGAAGAAAATTTGAAAGAAGATGTTGAAGGAGAAAGAAGAACACAGTCTTGAAGAACACGAAAAGAATGCGAAAAGCAGATCATTCAAGATCTTGAAGAGCAAGTTCAAGTTCAAGGTCTTGAAGATCAAAGTCTTGAACAACAAAGAATCTTGCTTTTCAACAACAAGGATCCTACAGGAAAACATTGTTAACACCGAGGTTGTTGGATTTTGAAGAGGCGGTCCTTCACAAGCGTACATGAAGAAGTTGTTGATCCCTCTACTATTTTACAAGAGGAGGACGCTACACTCAAACCCATCCATTCTGCAAGTGATGATGAGTTCATTGCTACAATTTTAGAAGATTTATCACAACCAAGAGGTGGTGTTACTATTAGAGAAGTGCAAGAAGATGAACAACAAAGAACTTCTCAACCGCAATTGATCCTAAAGATAAAGGAAAGGGTGTTCGGTTGAATAAGAAGAAAAAAAGCTAACTTTGGCAGAACTTAGAGCAATTGAAGTTACTAGGAATGAAGCTGTAGCTAGAAAGTTTCAAGAGGAGTTAAATGCTAAAGATAAAGAAGCTCAGGAAGCTAAAGAAGCTCAAAGTAGAGAAGCACTAAGATTACAAGATGAATTAGATCTTTGAGAACTCAACCATTACAATCACACTCTGTTAGATATATGCCAAGAAGACCTAATTTAGCTAAAGACAAGTATGCTATGATGGCTTATTTGAAAGGTCGAGGATATAAAGGATTAATTTGAATTATGTTGATATGAAAAGACTCTATGATCGAAGCGAGAAGCTTATAAGAAGGATGTTGCAAGCATCAAGGATTTTAGAAAAAGCTTGTTGGGTGAAGCGAGAAAGGAAGAAGAGTTTAAAAAGAAAAAGGAAAACTAAAGTTACAGATAGACAGTTCTCAAAGAAAGAAAGAGTTGAATTAAGATCTGAGACTAGAGATGCATTAAGAAATTATCTCGAGCAGTTGATTTTGAATATTCCAAAGAAGATGCTAATATGAAGATGAACAGGATCTCAGTTAGTGCTTTTGAAGTTGTGAAATCTAAAGATGGAGATTATATGACTTTTCATAAAGAAGATGAAAGCTTCAAAGTTTTCAATAGGTTATGGGATTTATTGCATATTATAGATAGAGTAGATCTATTCTATCTATATCATGTGGTTAAAGCTTACTTTGAACATAATCCATTAGAAGGGATTGGTTTAGTTTTACTTGGAGATCTCACAACTGCTTGGGAAACTGAAGAAGAGAGCACTAATGATATTTGGAAGAATCAAGAAAATTGGGAAATTGTTTCTTTGGAGATTCTTTGAAGAGTCTGGTGTTCATGGTTTAGAGCTGGAAAATGGTACAATGATACACATGTTTGTAAATAGAAGATATCCTCTTACTGTCGAACTTATGAGAAGAATGCTAGAGCATGGATTAGAAGTAGAAGAGGATAATGAAAATGCATGCATGGTCATCAACTTGTTTATCAATTGGACTACCATTGCTGAAGATGATGAGTAAACTGATATGAATTTCATTGAATAAATTATTTTTGATAAATCAGTACTTTATTCAAAGTACTATTGATCAAACAGTACTTTCATCAAAGTACTGCTTGCAGCTTTTACACCAGTTAAGTGATTTTTAAAAGAAACCTTTTGTTAAGTAACAAATATTTTGAAACAAAGGTTAAATAAAATAAATGGTTTTTGAGATTGAAACATCAATAGGTCATCAATCCACCATGGTTACAAAAGGATTGGCTAATCCATGAGCAAACGGCTCGGGTAAAGATATTTCAAATCCGTTTTTAGTTGACAACTTGCTAATAAGTTGTATGGTAATCAACTCACCATATCATTTAATGTGAAGAGTTGGCTAGCCCACAAGAAAATGTCTTGTGGTAAAGGCAGTGGAAAAACCATTATTGGTAATTAGTTCACCATTAGATAGAAGAACTAACTAGTCCAGAAGGGTACAGCTTTTTGTAAAGACAACTCAAATCTGTTGATAGCTGATGATTTGATAAAAATCATATGGTTATCAATGTACCATGGTCTTACACACCAAAACATTTGGCTACTCCTGAGTTAATGGCTTTGGTAAAGAGATCTAAATCCATTAAATTTCAATGATTCACTCCACAGGAGTTAATACACCTGATGATGAAATAGTATGCAACTTAAACGAATTAATGTACAAATTGTCATATGTTGCGTTGTTCTTTGAAAGATGGAGCTTCTTGGATCTGCTGTGAAAGAATAATTCTAGAGATACTTTGACAAAGCACGAAACTACTGAGATACAATCCAAAGACTAAGAAACAATCTGTTCTTAAAGATACATTCACAAAGGAACTTGAAGTCAAGCAAGTAGAATTCAAGTTAGGGGATTGTTGGGGTATGAAAGTCTTGAAGATATGAAAGTACGAAGATATGAAAATCTTGTAAGTTGCAAGCAAATCTGGAAAAAGTCAAATTGTCAAAGTACTGCTAAAGATAAAGTCAAAGTACTGCACAATGAAGTCAAAGTACTGCAAGAACAAAGAACTGTTATATTAGTTTATAGAAAGTATTGTAACTCTAGAATATTCTGTATTAGATTACTTGTCGTACAAGGATACAATTTGTAAAATGACTAGGATATCCTTGAGCCTATAAAGGACTCCTAGATTGGTATTAGAGTACGAAAGTCTACGAGTTTATGAGTTTTAGAGTTTCTGACTTCACAAGTTGTTTAGAGTTTTCGAGAGAAGTTCGATAATCTTAGAGTTGTTTAGTGTATCTGCATAATAAGAAGATTTAGAGTTAATAATAAAAGTTATTCTTCTTAGCTTTGTTAAGTAAATTCGGCATACTTGATAAAGATTGCTCAGTGTTTCTTTGTTAATAACTTAGGATTTATCCAAGGTTGTTAAACCTTAACAAGCTAGTTAAGTTAGTTTGATTAAAGTATATCGATCCAACACATAGTCATCTTGATGTTCCTCATATCATTCACCAGTTTATGGAATCTCACATAATATTCATAGACACTCTCTTTTGGTTTCATTTTAAAGTGCTCTAACTCATCATACAGTTGTGATTCTCTGTATTTTCTTTAGTCATTGAGAACACGAGAGAAGCATCTTGACATTATCCCAAACGCCTTGGCTTAGTGTTGTGATTGATTAGCTTGTAGATGTCTTTTGGAAGACCCTGAAGTATGATGTTTGAAGCCCGATATCGACATGAATCTCTTTTTCTCCTTATCACTGAGCTCATCATACGTCTTTGGTCTTTCCAATCCAAAGATCATGGTTTCATCCTGCTGATATCAATTATATCTCTGTCTCAACTGATAAGGTCCTTCATCAGTCGATTTGAGAATGTTGACCCCATTTTCCTTTCCAAGACAGTACAATCTGATTCGTTAAGCCCAAGAGTAAATAGTCGATTACGTCAAGCATAGGAGGGCGTGTATGAACCATTTGCGAACATCCTCAAACTGCTGGAGATGATTGTAGATGCGTTGGTAGACATGTTAACAGTTACAGGATTTTAAAACTCTTTAATTAAACCGAGAAATAGATTCTTTCACGGGATTTTACTAAATCAAGAGAAAACCATATTACAACAAAAAAATTAAACCAAGTCGCTAAGAAACCTTGAACCAAGTCGCTAAGTACCAAGTTGCTAAGTATTCGAAATCAAGTCGCTTATAATGCCAAGTCATTAAGACACGTCAAGTTGCTAAAATAACAACTTCATTAAGATCCAGTCGCTAACACAAAATCAAATGAGGATTATGACAACAAGTTAAGCTAAGCACCAAGTCGCTAAGTCAGTCAAGTCGCTAAATAGCAACTTCGCTAAGGTCAGTAAGCTAACACCAAGTGACTAGAAACTTAAGTACAAGTTGCTAACAAAATTGAAAGCAAATGCTACCTTCACCAAGTCGCTACACCAGTGGAGAATCCACTAAGTGTCTTGTTGTCGGCTTATCGAAAAGACAAGTCGCTAGGACTGTCGCTACCAAAAACACTACAACTCGCTACCTTTTACTGAAGCAAAATTGCTATGATGAAATTAACTACGAGAACCAAGTCGCTACCAAGAAAAACTTCAAAAACACACTTTTCAATCAAAACAAGCTCAACACGGTGATTCAAGCTTACCAAATCAAAAACCGACATATACAATGATTCGAAACACAAAAGTACACCAAATATTGAAACTTTAACACTAGAAATGAACCAAATGATGCAAAAACCACTAAACTTTTTCAAACTCAAAAACCACTAGAAATCCAAGGATATGTAAGAGATGATCTAATCATGGATCTTGATACCATTTGTAACATATTGGATTTCACATACACATCATAACACAAACATAAGAAGTATACTATGGTTTTAGAGAGAGAAAGTTAGAGGTTTGGGAACTATAGTGAGAGAAAGAAAAATCTTATTATGAGCTCCAACTCTCTACCTTAGGAGGTAGAGAGTATTTATAGTCCTTTCATAAATTGCCACCTACGGGCTGTGGATCAGGCATACAGTGGGTAAAGACCCGTCCGTCCTCCACGGTGATACATAAACTAAATACTACTTAACTTATAATAATCTACGACTACGAGCTTTCTAACGATTACATATACTTGAGGTGATTGACTCTTTAATAACAGGATTTACTAAATCCTAACAAAATTTGGATTGCATTTAACAAGTTTAGACCTCAAACACAGCTGACCCCTAAACAAGTGTTCTAGAAAAAGGATATGGACATGAAAAAAGCTGATGAGTTTGTTGAACATAATCCCCGATGTAGGAGAATGCTTCCTGCCACTATATATATCCCCAATACACCAATGCATTTAGTTCCTAGATCTATTTCCACTAAGAGCAAGACCTTAATCAGTCAGTGTTGGAATCACTCCTAAACCTTTATTCAAGTGTTAGTTACTCATATGTAATAGTTAGTTTAATTATGGCCTTTATGTTTATTATTAGCCTTAAGCTTATGTAGAAGGCCCATAAGCTTAGGCCCATGTCCAATAAGGAAAGGATGGGAACTAGGAGTGTTGCCCTAGCTTCCCTCCTATAAATACTCTTGTAAACCTTCATTTGAAGGGTTGGTTGTTCAATTTATTCTTCTTTCACTCTCTACTCATAACTTAGTCTTCATCATGCGTGTGTGTGTGTTTGGTTTACTTGTTCAATCGCAGCTTATCTCTTTCTATTAAGCTTGTGTTGTAAATCTAGTGACCTAACATTGGTATCAATCGCCAAATAGTTGGGTGAATCGTTATTGCTTTTGAAGTAAGTTTTTGGTCTTCTGCGTAAAGGTACTTGAGCTTTGCTTCGCAAAACTCGTTTTTACACTTTTTAATCCAAGATTCTTGTACTTTCAATGTTTTAAGGTGTTAAAAAATAGCTTTTTGGCAAAAAGTTTTAAACTTTACTGCGTAGATTTCGTTTTTAAGCTTATTTTTGTTAGGTGGTGACGTTACAGCGTAACTTTGTTTAGCCATTTTAATTCATCAAGTTTCACACTTTTGTGTTATTTTGGTGATATTGACGCTATTCCATAACAAAAATGTGGTTTAGAACCAACTTTGGGCAAAATCATTTTTGAGTAAGCTACTGGCGTAAGTGAAACCCTAATCTTACGTGTAACTTTATCCTTGTGGTTTGATCTTCATTTAGTACTTTACTCCGTGTTTTCTTGCTTGGATAAGTGAGAAAATCGTCGACTTTGGATATCTTTTGCACTGTGATAGTGTAAAAGATCATTTGGGATAAAACCCTAAACTTACCCATAAGCATAAAACTTCGGCGTAGAAATCCTACGCTTAAGATTCATCTTACGCCTAAGCCTAGTCTTACGCATAAGGTAATCCTACGCATAAGTTTCTACGCCTAACTTTGTGTCTACACATAACTTTAGTGCCTTTACCCTATACTTGCGTAAGCTAAATCTCTGGCGTAACTCTTGATTGCAGCGTAACTTTGGTGTTTTTACGCATAAGTTCTACTTGGTTTCTTGTGATTTCAACGCCTAAGGACACTTCATCAACAAAGGTTCATTCGACTACAAAGATCCATTTTTACCAACACAAGTTTTCAACATGTCACAACCACCATACTATAATTATTTCCCTTACACTTATTCTCAACGTCAACAACAACTAACTCCACAACATCAACAATGGAATCAACAACAAGCAATTTATCAACAACAATTTAATCAACAACATACTCCACAACTTCCGCAATTCCACAACCTCAAATGGTTCAACCACCACCAAGTCTTCAAGTTCAACACTACACAACCGAATTCAATCAACATCCATCAAGGAACACTATGAAGGAACCCACTTGGTTTGCAAAGATGTGAGAAGCTTTAAGTAGCCAACAATCAATTCATGAGGCTGGATCACTTGATAGACCTCCAATGCTCACAGGAAACTACGATCACTGGGTGATAAGGTTCTTTAGATTTTGTGATCTGAAGAAGCCACATGGAAAGTTCTTAAAGAAGGTTATCTTGGAAGGTCCATTTGAGATGCCTCTTTGTTGTATACCAGCAGATCCAAATGCTAATCTACCAAGAGATGAACAATCCAACATTGCTACTTTATTTGCAGGCACGAATGGAAGGAACTTCTACACTATGAAGCAGATGAACTTGCAATGCAATATATCCTCTTAGGATTACCTAACCCAATTCTTGGAAGTGTTGATGCTCAAAAGACTGCAAAGGAAATGTGGGATCATATTCATCTTCTTATGGAAGGATCGGTACTCAATCAGGAGGATTTGGAATCCAAAATTTACTTGGCTTATGAACACTTCATGATTGAACACGGAGAGACACTAGAGTCTTATCATCATCATTTTCGGACATCATCAATGATTTGGATAAACACAACATCATCATGCCAAGAATTGCGGTGAATACTAAGTTCTGAGTAGTCTTGGTCTGAATGGGAGAAGTATGTCATTTTTCCGAAGCGAAAGAATATGCATCATTCTACATATAGGATTGTTATGCGATTACTTGAAGCCTCATGAAAAGAAATTTGATAGGGAAAGGATTCTCCGTGCTCAAATTGCTCCAGCACATCAGGAAAATCAACAACTTGCCTTATATGCTCAAAGCGGTTATTCTCCTCAACCCGGCAACTCAACCAAGCTGCTACAATCACACCATATGATCCTTCACGGCCTCAATCTCAACAAACTCAATTGGTTCCATACAACAACAACAATGCTCAATCGGTCCGTTGAGCACTTTTAACAAGGATTTGCTATGATTGCTAATGCCTTTAGCCGTTACACCAACAAGTCCAACAACCGTATTCGTTCCTCATCTAAAACAAGGAATCAAGCTGTTGTGAACAATGGACGAGTTGAAGTTCAGAATCGTGGTTATGGTGGGTCGGATGGGTGGTGGTCAAGGGTTTATCTTTGTGGGTAGGAATAGGTTGGAGCAATACTTTCAGGGTTTGAATGGTCTTGATGATACAAGCGCAATGAGAAGGGACATCGGCTAATACATGCCCAAAGCCAGGACTGAGAGTGCTTATCACAAGAGGCTCTTCTTTTGGCTCTTAAGGATGAAGGGTGGAACTCTCACAGAGACAAGAACAGAGCTTTATGGCAAATCAGGACTTAGATGATGATATGGAGGACTTACAGGGCCAATGCGGCTATTATGTTGATGGCTAATATGCATGAGTTACACATGAGTGACCGAGGCCGATGTATGACAGCGATGGCTTGTCTTAGGTACCCGAACAAACCATATTTATCTCACGATCTATCTCGCCAACATCCGAATCCGGCAAGGCTGGAATGTTCAAAATGAGTCGTCATCTCATTCAAGCGATTTTCAACTAGACCCCCGTCGTTATATTTGACGATCAAGATGACCTTATGGTTTCCTTGGATACTCAAATTGACTCCGTGGTTATACTTGAGGATCTAAGTAATGATCATGTTGAGACTCACGTTGAACACAGAACTTTGCCTCATCAGTTTTTGCTCGTTTAATTCAAGACCATCAGACCATAGTGGAAAAATGTCATGCCATTAATCAGGACTTGAAAAGTAAAAATGCCTTTGTTAACCAAGGATTTTGAATGTTTACAAAAGCAACTTAACTTTTTCAAAACTCAAGAAAAGCGTGAAAGCGGTTTTGAAGCGACCTTTGCTAAATCTCATCAAGCGAAAAATATTTAGAAGCGGTCATTGATCTAGCCGCTTGAAGAATGCCTTGTTGTGCGAAATGGAACAAGCTGAAACATGAACATAAAAGCAAATTAATGCTCTCCTTGGAAAATCAAAAAGCTAAAGAGCGTTAACTTGTCAAAAACAGTTCTCTGCATACAAAAGCATTCAACGAAACGAATAGATGATCATCTTGAAGAAATCATCGGCTTGCAAAACAAACTTAAAGAATTTAAAACAGTTGTTTACAAACATGGCGAGTCGGTCCGCGAGTATTGAAAAGTTTACTTTAAACCCAATCAAATGGATATGGACCGAATCTCTCGATTACAAACCTAAGCTTTCAACCGCATTCAAGCCAAATCCTGAAGTTTCAGTCGCGAATATAAAATTGATAATTACATTTATGAATGTTGTTGAATATCATCGTCAAGAGGAATTAGATGCGAAGGCGAGTCGATCAAAATTAAAAAATTTTGTTTACAACAAACCTTTTAATTATAAAAAGTGGTCACTTTCATCCACGCCAGTTCTTCTCATTAATCCCAAACAGTTATGCACAAACTTATGGTCCTTTACCTTCCATCAGTGAAGTAAACTCAAAACACGAAAATCGCAAAAATTCTTGATATTTTGACCTTTTCATGGATGACCTCAAAACTTTACAACATGAGATAGAATATCATTCTAAAATCAAAGTTCAACATTTTCAATCACCTCTGGCGCGAGAACAAAGAGACATTTTTTAGAAAAATCTTTTACCAAATGTTAAAATTTTGAAAAGTTGTGCATTGTCTTGGGAAAGGGACTTTCATAAGGAACTTGGATTGATGAAGGTCGTTTTAGAAGCAGAATCTATTTCTAATACTAAACGTAAAAAGAAAATGTTGAGAAAAGATGTTGATCGACTCTTGGAGGATGTCATGGTGATGTCCATAATGTTGTGCTATTGAATTCTTTGTCATATGCATTTGATTATATCTCTGCTTATCTTGTTGATTACGTGGTAAATGTTGAGAACGATAATGTGCTTGGTCGAGTCCTTAAAAGTTGAAAATAAGCGATTGTCAAACGAACTTTCAAATGCAATACGTGATCTTATGGTGTCAAAAAGATATTCGATCAACAACTTGCTTTTCAACACAAAATCGCCCGTTGCGACAAATCTTCGATCCAAAAAATTGAGCAAGCTGGATGATCAAAACTTGTCTTTTAAGTGTCAAATCTCAAAATATGAACAAGAACTTGTAAAAGTTAAAAAGGAATATGGTGTCATATTTGATTTACTCAAAAAGACTTGTGATGAAGCATCAAATGAACTTGATCATTATCTTGCACACACTAAAGAAGTTATGCATTTCTTTGAAATATTCGGTCACGAAAATCAAGATCGATTCACACTATCTTTAAGTTAAGAGAAATGTTAAGAAAGTATGAACAACTTCCGCCTACCGTGATTAAGAGAATAGCCCGAGTAACACTTAGTAATCATGAACCTAGAATCACTCTTGCCAAATCACAAGTTGCTAACGTGCTTCATTCTAAGCAGAGGTTAGTCTTCTTCCCAAGCGTCCAGCACTTCAAGGCCTAAGAGCACTAAGGAAGTTGCGACCTAAGAAAAGATCAATAAAGAATGCTAAAGAAGAAGAACACCCTAGGACTATGAATAAGACTCACGTTGCTTCCACTATAGATATTGCGTCAAACATGTAATAGAAATAGTGATGTAACGAATGCTAAACCTTTAAGCACTTTTGATATTCATCGATGCACCTTGTGTTATTTGTTAAATAAAAGTATAAATTCGATTGTCATGATAAATGTGTTGCTAAAGCTATCATCTCGTTTAAGGAATCCTAAGAAGGAATACCTATAGGACTAATCTTTTTAAGTGCATTGCGGTAGGCCTCTTTAGATTCTAAAGCGCTTTCTTGTCCCAGCTCGGTTTCTCCTAGGAATGTAGTAGCACCTAGTGCATTCACTAAGACTAAAGCAAATACTAGTTGGAGATGGCAGAAATGGATATATAAAACACTAGGATTTAAATGGATACCTAAAGCTATTGATGTGTGTATGTCTACTATAAGCCTCCGGAACCCTCTAACATTTGGGTTCCACATCTACTTATTCCATCATTATTAGATGCGTATTGTATCGGTGATACAGATCATTCTCTGATTGTTGATAGCGGATGTTCCGACACATGACGGCAACAAAAGCGTTATCAAACTTTATTGCAAAGTTCATTGGCCTTTGTCAGTTGAAATGATCGCCGCGGCTATCATGGGCTACGGAGACTATATCAATGGAACATGAAATTAGCGGGGTTTATTATGTGGAAGGCCTCGGTGTAATCATTTTGATAGGTCGATTCGTGATGGAGATTTGGAGGTTGCTTTCGGGGAGAAAACTTGTTTCATTTGTGATCTACAAGCGACCTTATGTCGGCTTGCGTAATTCCAGTCTTTACACTATCTCTATGCAAGACATGGTTGCTTCTTCTCCCATCTGCTTACTTTCAAAGGCAACATCAACAAAATCACGGCTATGGCGCGAGTCGTCTCTCACATTTTAACTTTCAAACCATCACCAACCTTGCTCGACACAAACTAGTTGAAGGACTCCACGGTTTCGGTATTCTAAAGATCACCTTTGCTCAACTTGTGAACAAGGCAAAAGCACTCGTGCTCATTTTCCTTCAAAGGTGGAACACGGCTCTCAGCATGTGCTTCATCTTCTTCACATGGATTTGTGTGGCCGATCGGCGTGCAAGCGATCAATGGCAAACGCTACATCTTAGTAATTGTTGATGACTATTCGCTGGGACTTGGGTCTACTTTCTTGAAGCAATCAAGCTCCACAGATGATCATCACCTTTCTCCGCGAAAATACAAGTTCAACTCTGAAACAGTTCGACAAATTAGAAGAGCGAGAGGCAGAATTTGTTAACCAAACTCTTCGTGAATTTTATGAGAAGTGGAATTGACATCGGACATCTATTGCGTACACGAATAAAAGCGGAGTTGTTGAAGGCGAGCCGAAAGTTAGTGGGCGCAAGAACAATGTTAATCAATGCTAAACTTCAGATTACTTATGGGCGTACATATCTGCATGCTATACTCAACGTTCTATGATTACAGCATACAACAAAACACCTTTGAGCTTGTCCAGCAAGAAAACCAAATCTCGAACACTTTCATGTATTTGGATCTCTTTGCTATCCGAATAATGATCGTGATGACTTTGGGCTCAAAGCCAAAACATTGGAGTCTTTATTGGATATTGTGATAATTGTAAAGGTTTCCGAATCTGGAATCGTCGAACAAAGGAGGTTATGGAAACGATTCATGCTCATTTGATGAACTTACGGCAATGGATTACGAGTATAACTGACTTGGAACGGACACAACCGCTTAAACTTCCCCCAACCCCATCATCAGGTGAACAAAGCCCCGACTTACTCGTCAACAAATGGAAGGTTATTTGCTCCTTGTTGGTGGCGATATTGATGAGCGTGCTCGGTGTATCATTTGCTCAACGATAATACTCTTATACGATACACACTTTACAATAACTACGGTTGAAGAAGCACCACCAGTTGACTCCACAACAGTTGAACAAACCGCTTCCAACAATGATGAACCGGCGATGATGTTACGATGAAGTACCCCCACTGCGATTTTGATCCAAATCGTTCTTCAACCGTTTGCAAATGAGGCTGCGCACGGATGTGCAGAAATCTTCAACAAGCCATTTAAATCCTCAAAATTTGCACAATGTATACCAACATCAACCCTCCACACATAGATGGACAAAGACCATCCTCTGGAAAACATTATTGGCAACGAATCAACGGTCGTTACAAGACAGTCTTCACTCAGGATGGTGAACATTGCATTTATGCACTCACATCTGCCAATCTGAACCTAAAACATCAAAGCGCAATGACAAAGACAAGCGGATCGAATCCATGCAAGAAGAACTCATTCACGTCTTGAAGTATGGGAAGCTGGTTGAAAGACCAACGGTCTCGTCATTGGTCTCAAATGGATTTGGAAAAACAAATTGGATCTTTGAAGGAAACATAATCAAAATAAGTCACGTCACGGTGGCTAAGGGTTAACGTCAGGAAGAGGGTATTGACTTTGAAGAATCTTTTGCTCCGGTTGCTCGTCTTGAGGCGTTGGATATTTCGCGTTAGCGGCTCATATGAATATGGGTCTTTGGATGGATGTCAAAACTGCGTTTCTAAATGGACAACTTAAAAGCGGTTTATGTCACCAACGAAGGATTAGTTGATCAGCGTTGACCATGTCTACAAAACTGAACAATGCTCTGTATGGTCTCAAACAAGCTCCTCGGACATGGTACGATAAGCTATCATCTTTCCTAATTGCCAATAATTTCACCAAAGGTTGGTTGACCTACTCTTTTCATACAATATCACGGGGCACATATCTTAATTGTTCAAATTTCGTGGATGACATCATTTTTGGGTCTACACATAAAAAGTACTCAATAGCTTTTGCAAAACTAATGAAGAAAAATTTTGAAATGTCGATGATGGGTGAACTTACATTCTTTCTAGGATTACAAGTTCATCAATCACCCCGTGGTATTTTCTTGAGTCGGTCCAAATATGCCCTTGAATTGTTACACAAATTTGGAATGCAAACACATTGACACCTACTGCACACCAATGGCCATACCAAGAAACTGAGGCTTGATTTACATGGGAAATTGGTGAACCACAAAATACGTAGTATTATTGGGTCTCTCATGTATCTAACGGCCAGTAGACCGATATTGTCTTTGGCATATCTTTGCTCCGTTATCGGTCGCGCGACCAAGCGAAACCCACCTCGAGGCTAAAAAATCCTCGATACATCAGGGAACCATTAATTTGGGAATCGGTATCCAGAAGGATTCACGGTTTTGAACTAATCATTTTTAGGCGGCCGACCAGCGAGGATGCTTAAATTCACGAAAAGCAGGAGCTTTACAATTTCTTGGTGACAAACTAGTGTCACGGCAATCGAAAGAAGCGATTGTACATCCTGCCTCACCAGCCGGCAGAATGTAGCCGTCGCCGTGTTGTGCTCAAGTCATTTGGATGAGAACACAACTCAAAGACTATGGTTCACGTATTTGACCGAATCCCGATGTACTGCGACAATCCGAGTGCCATTGCGATCTCGTCAACTTCGATTCAGCACTTCGAAATCAAAGCACATCGATCTTGATATCATTTCATCAAGGATCACGTGGAGCAGTGCTTGTTGAATTATATTTTGTGGAGTACGAATACCAATTGGCGGATCTTCTAACCAAGCCTTGCCTCCGCTAGGTTTAATGAGTTGGTCCACCGGATTGGTATGAGGTGTTTGACTCAAGAGGAATTGGATGACCTCTTAAAACAGTCTTAAAAACTTGTCAAACACCAAAATCTCTTTTGTAAATATTTTTCAAAAACAAAATACAAAAATATAAAATCGGAAAATCTCAAAACATTCTTCTATCTAAATTCTTTTCAAACATCATAAATACAAATCTTGATCAACACTTTGTTCTATCAAATCTTTCACTATTTTTCGAACAAGTGTTGAGGGGGAGAAAATAAATATTTTTCGGTTTCATAAAACCTTGTACTTCCATGTTTTCAAAATTATGTTGTTTCTTCTAAAATGGTGGATACGTTTCTTGTCATATACTCTCCTTGGACTCAAATGTTTTAACCATTTCATTATTTAGTAGAGGGGAGTATCGTGAAGTTTCTTGCCTTCAAATGTTTTGTCTTACTGAGTTAAAGGATCTTGATTGGAACCTCTTTAAGGTTGAGGGACTGAATGTGTCAACTTGGAAAATTAATTCATTTACTCCTAAACCACCAAGATCAAACGGCCCAAATCAAATCTTCTAAACCCGTTCAAGTTTTTCATAATCTATAAGTTCTAAACTGTTTTTAATCAAGATGATAAACAAGGATTTCTGTTAGCCTTAATAGTTTATATTAGAAGTAATGGTCATTCACGTTTAGGAACTTTGTAAAGTGTGTTTGATATCGTGATATAGAATAGTCCAGCGGGCTGTGGATTGGGCTAAGCTAATTGGTTAATCTTTAGGGTATGTTAGCCGTTTATAAGCTAAAGTATCCCAAGCCCAATCCAGTCCATGGCCCATAGGAAAGCCTTTTAGGTTTTCATGTATTCCACTATAAATACCCTCAAATGGTCATTTGAGGGGTGTGCTTGAAAGTGTGTGTGTGTTTTGTATTTTCTCAAGGAATATACAACTTTAGTGTGTTTATCTTTTATCTACACATACACGGTTTTGTATAAACATCAAGTCACCATCTTTCTCATCTTTGTTTCTTTCTTTATACGCATAAAGTGTGTTTGGTTTCACGTGGTTATACTTGTATACGTTTTGGGTTTGTGATAAGGTTGATAAAAGTAAGGTCCTATAATTGGTATCAATCGCCTAACAATGGTTTAGGAGTGGTTGGTTGAAGTTTTTTTTGTGATTTGTGGTATACGCGTAAGCTCTCGGTATTCAAAAGTGGTTACGCTTAAAACTTTACTTTTTGCACTTTAATCTTCAATTCTTGTGGTTTAAGGTTTATTTGGTGCTAAAGTTTGAGTTTTGCAAAAAGTTGGAAGCTTTACGTGTTTTTCTTCAAGTTTGAACTCGTTTTTGGTTCGTTGGTCATTTCTACTCGTAACTTTTCTAAGCACTTTGGGTGAAAAAGGTCAACATCTTTGGGTTATTCGAGTGTTTTTAAGGCTATCTGTGCAAAAGAAATCATTTGAATCGTTGGAAATTTCTTACTCGTAGAAGTCAAAAGTCAAAACCTAGTTTTCTCGCATAACATTTTGGTGAAGAATCTTGAGCTATACGGTTACTGATTGCTTCCCTCACTTGGATAAGTCATGGAACACTTACTTAAGTGGATATCCCTACTGACAATGTAAAGGATTTTTTGGTTCTTAACCATAGTTTACGCATAAGCTAAAAGCTTACGGGTAACTCTACGCATAACTTCACAATGCAGCGTAAGGTTTTACGGTAACTTTTTGTCTACGCATAAGCTTAAGGTTCGCGTTGAATCTTGTTTACGCATAAGGATTCATGCCTAGTGATTACGCATAAGATCCTCGCCTAAGTCGCATAAGATCCTACGCGCAAGCACAATCTCGCCTAAGCCTCGTCTACTTCGTAACTTCGTTTTCTACGCCTAAGCTCTTTCGCATAAAGGTTTAAATTTTTTGAGAAGACTAAGCGTTCATTTTCTACGAAATTCAAATTTTGGTTTAAGCGTGAAATTTTGGTAAAAAATTCAAAATTTTGGGCCTAAATTCAAATTTTTCGGGTCAAATTTGGCGTCAAAATTGTCATAACTCAAAATTTTCATACGACCTTAGAATTGATTTTTATAGTGAATTTCAAATTTTGGTGAAATTTTTTTAGAACCAAGGTTACGATGCGACTTTGAAAACACCTCAGCGAGGCTAATCTTCATCAACCTCAATTCCTTTATCGTTGAATCGATCCTACATCAACTTTATCATATCATACCTTCATCAATGGCAACTCAACAAGACATTCATGCGTAGGTCTGCGAAAACCGTCCTCTATGTTGGCAAAAGGTGGTTATCTTCAATGGACAAGTCGTATGATTCGTTACATCAAGACCAAACCTAATGGAAAACTCATGATTAAATCCATTAAGGATGGACCCTTCAAGCCTCGACAAGTTCATGTACACGGAAATGCAGATGCAACACCTCCGTCCCACCATCTTCAATCTTCTTCACATCTGAATACCTTTGCAGAGGATCGAGAAACAAGTCGAAGCGAGATGACATGGCAATTCATATTATCCAAGCTGGGTTTACCAATAGACATCTTTCTTTGCGGTGAGCGGTTGTAAACTTCTTCGATATGTGGGAGCGTGTTAGGCGGCTTTGTCATGGAGCGAAATGGTCAACAAGACATGGAGAACAAGTTGCTTTGAATGGGAAAAGTTTACTTCTACTCAAGGAGAATCCATTGAATCCTACTATGGAAGGTTTTGCACTTTGATGAATGAGCTTATAAGAAACAAGTTGACACCCGAACTATCGTTCAAAACATCAAGTTCTGAACAATCTTCGGAGGAATGGGGCGATATGTAACTATTGTCAACCAAACAAAAGACCTTCATCGGTGAACTTTGATCAAGCTGAATGATTTTTCACGAAACAAAACCAAGTTGAAGTTAATGAAGTCGGGAAAGAAAGATTGGCAAAGAATCATGATCCATTGGCACTCATGCAAAGACTCAAACCGGTGAATACACAACAACAAGCTTCATCATCTTCCAACTACAACAACGCGACAATACATTCCACAACCACAACAACAATTCTATCGGATCAACAATACGGGGAACAGAATCGCGATCTGGCCCAGGCGACCTTACAGCGGATATACTCTTTATTTAGTTGCTTGCTCAAAAGTATTTATTCACACCAATAACAACAACCAAAGGATTTCGTCAAACACTTTCGCAGGAAAATTACCTGCGGTAGGGTGTGAATATGGGTAATCAAGGACAAATGGTTGGAGTTATTGGGAATCAGGCGAGGATATGCTCTTGGATTTATTATGGGTATCAGGTCATTCCGTATATCGGAGTATCAGTTGGATGAGAATGTTGGAAATCGGATGGAGACGAATGTTGGAATAAGCATTGGGTATCGAATGGGAATGTTGCGGCTCCGGTCATTGGGAATTATGGTAATGTAATCAGGAATATCGAGGTTAAGTGTTATAGCTGTCAGGAATGGGTCATATGGCGAAAGCATCCCCTAAGCGGCCAAGAAGAATCTTGAGTTTCTTGAGGAAGCTATAACATTGCAGAAGCGAGGATGCGGTTGAGTGTTGAGGAAAATGATTTTCGCCATATTGGATGATTTGGAAGACCTCGAGGAAATCAATCACGGCTGCATATTCATGGCAAATCTTGAGGAGACTAAGTCACGACCTTGACTCACGGCGCACTTCGTCATGGCGCCAACGTAGTATCTGAAGTACCAATCATTGATCCATGCTATAACAATGTCATATTTGATGTGTTTACTCATGACGAACAGCATTCGTGATGCGGCACCTACTTATGATACATACCGGACAATCAGAGTTGTAGCAATAATAACTCGAAACTCGGATGTGGATCCTAGTGGAGGCTTGTGGCACAAATCTTGAGGCGATGAAAACGCGTGCTTATTTTGAATCATTAATCAATCAGTGTGGCATTGAAATTGAAAAAGTGAGTAAGGTTAATCGCGAAGTTAAGGCTGCGAATGTTAAATTGACCACAGCTTGGAGTTACAAGGCACGCCAAAAGCCTATGAATTTCATACAAACAAAATGTCAGAATTAGAAATTGGTTATCGAGATTCTTTTTAGAGAAAACAATTGCAACTCAAGTATGACACATTTGATGTAAATTTGAACTTGAAAATAAAATCTTTAAACAAGGAAATTTCTGAACTAAATGACCAACTTTCTAAACAAAATCATTGTTTTCGATCTTAAAAGAGAAAGAAAGCAGTTGATTCTGATTTTTCAAAAGCGAAGATTCTCTTCTTGATGAAATTCTGGATAAAAATGAAACTATCAAAAATTGGATAATTTACTTCTTACAACGGGTCATTCCGCTAAAACAAACAAGATGCTTTCTAATCAAGTAAATCGATTTTTCATACTTCACATAAAATGGCTCTTGGTAACTCACCTCCTTGTTTCCTCAAGAAAGCTCAGAAATCTCGGAATGTGTTTAAACAATGGAAAACCTTTGCATGAACTATAATTGTGCATGATTCTCTTGAAACGTTGGAACTATCTGAGGAGAGTAGATCAAAATGAAACAAAAACATCCGGAAATCAAACCAATTGATTATAACAAATGGAACAAAATTAATGGTATTTCGTTTGTTTCTCAATCAACGTTTCCACCAAACCAAGTGTTTCAAACAAAGTGTCAACACCTGTTTCAAAATCTGTTTCAAAACGGTTGTTGTCTCCAAATATCTGTCGAACATTGAACAAATGTCTTCAAACAATCCTTTTAACACAAGTGATGCGAGAAGTATTTTGGAAAATGTGAAAATGAAGAATTGATCTTCAAGGCAGTTAAAACTAAAACCAATATTACAACAAACATCACGGTTTAATAGTTTTGATATTGAGCAGAAAAGTTTTTTGAAACTCAAATTGCCCCTCGGCTGACTAACATCAACTCAAGGGTAATTCATTTTGAACAAGCCTTTTGAAAGAAACAGCTGACTTTGTCAAGGACCATAAATCCACAGTAAGCAAGCTAATGAAAGTGTTGAACACATCAAAGTTTTGGAAAATCTGAATGATTCTCTCTTGAAGATGTTACGACTCTCGATATTATGTCCATCATTTTGCAAACATATTACATTTGAAGATCATGAAAGACTCTAGTATGAGACCTCATAATTGTTTCAAAATATTAAAAAGCCCTTGAAAAACTTGAAAAACTTGAAAAAGAAAATGTCTCATATTTTAAACAACTTGATCGAAAAGCAGAGGAATGCAAGTATGACAAAGTGTCGTATGGCGTGCCTACAATGACATGGCGAAAAATGATCTTTTGAGGGCTCGGTGGAAAGTCAAAAGGAAAGGCGTGGATACTATGATTAAAACCATTGACTTGTTGAAAGCAAATGTTCCCAAAAGGTTTCAAAACCAAAATGTGGTTCTATGCCTCCTCCAAAAGTCAATGAGAAAAATGTTTCATCAAACCGGTCACTCCACACCTTCTACCTAAACAAAATGTTGATAAGGGAAGCGGTTATCGAGAAACCAAAAGTTTTAGCACGGCCTTTTAAGATAAGTACCACTAATGCGTCTGCCTCCACATCTAAACCATATGGAACAAACGACATAAGTCTAGATAAGCATTCTAAAGAGACTAGGAAAGCTGAAACCACCTCCCTTCATAAAAATGTGAATCCTATCTGTGTGCCTTACCTTACAGGACTAGAAAGCACCTCTAGGAGCAGAAGACTAAAGCCTAATAGCAATACAAGGAACAATAGAGTCCATTGCCTCTAGGAGTAGTAGCTTGAATAAAGAGAGAAAGTAGCGAGAACACCCAGGAATTTACCGTTTTTGAATAAGAAGACATTTCATCACGAATATCTGAACCTATGAAACTTGCTAAGTCTAATGAATGTGTTAAATCTCTTTGTTTAACTTGCAAGAAATCTTTAATTAATGTTCAAGATGATTATGTTTTAATGAATGTGAATGATAAGCTGTTAAAGAAGAGCGTCCCAAAAGATCTTCGCTAAACAGTAGGAAGACTAGTTGCAAAACTTAGGCTTTACACTACGGCGAACTATAGTGTATACTTTAGGGATGATATTTGGAAACCACAGGTAGAACTTTCACACTCGGAATGGTAAAATGAGTGATAAACCGAATTCCCTGTAGAAACCTCTTTGAGTGTGATCGGGATATACCTCTAACCCAAAGGAACCAAAATCAAAGCGGTTTCACAATATTATTTTTACATTCTTGGCGGGTTATCGAAATTTGTCTTTGGATCGTCACTTCGGGTTGCTCCAGCACATGACCAGGGAATCTGAATTCTTGCGATCAATTTCGTTACGGAAATTCACAAGGAACCGTGACGTTTGGAAATGATCATGTAGCAGATATCATGGGTTTTGGAGATCTACCTTTTGGAAATTATTTGATCACTCGGGTTTACTATGTCGAAGGATTGGGACCCAATTTGTTTTCGGTCGGCAGTTCTGTGATCTTGATTTAGAGGTTGCTTTTAGGAAAATGCTTGCTTCGTTAGAAACTTGAATGGCAGCGATCTCTTAACGGGAATCGTGATACAAACTTGTATGCTATCAACATCAATCAAATGGCCTTTTCATCACCAATATGTCTTATGACACGAGCATCACGGAACCGATCACGGTTGTGGCCGCAGACGGTTATCCCATCTCAATTTCCACACCATCAACAAAATTGCCAAAGACAACATCATCAATGGACTTCCAAAGTTCAAATACACCAAGGATCACTTATGTCCATAATGCGAACAAGGAAAAAGCAAAAGAGCATCATATAAACCCAAAACCGTACCTAGTTCGGAAGCAAGGTTGCATATGTTGCACATGGACTTATGTGGCCCAATGAGAGTTGAAAGTATTAATGGGAAAAAGTATATTCTTGTTATCATCGATGATTATTCAAGATATACATGGGTTAATTTTCTGAGATCAAAAGACGAAGCACCAAGCATCATCATCACCTTTTTGAAACGAATTCAAGTACTTCTTCAAACTCCAGTGGGGTTGTAAGAAAGACAACGCGCAGAATTCACTAATCAGGAGTTAAGAGCTTATTTTGAAGATGTTGGAATCACACATCAGACATCGGTTGTTAGAACTCCACAGCAGAATGGGGTAGTTGAAAGAAGAAATAGAACTCTTGTGGAAACTGCTCGCACAATGCTAATCTATTCTAGTGCACCGTTATTTCTATGGTGATCTTTGTTGCCTTGCCTGTTTCACTCGAGACGATCTCTCATCCATCCAGATTCAATAAAACCCCATATGAGCTTGTGAATAACGAGAAACGGATATCTCTTACTTTACGTATTTGGCTTTGTGCTATCCTACGAATGACAGAAGATCTTGGAAAACTGAAAGCAAAAGGTGATATTGGAATCTTCATTGGATATTCAAATAACTCGAGGGCATTCAGGTGTATAACAGAACTAGGAGGATCATGGAGGCGATGAATGTGAAATTGACGAACTTTCAAATGGCTTCTGAGAGACTTCGCTCTAGAACCCGCATTAAACCAGTGAACTTCGGACATCGATTCAGGAATCGTACCTCAAAGAGCTCAATCAACTTTGTTTGACAATCCTAAAGAACAAGAATGGGAGAATTTCTTTGAGTTAATGTTCGATGAATACTATGGTGGAACTTCGACATATGCATCAAACCATCATTCCGCTGCACCCGCTCAAAATCATCCTCCACCACCAACAGAAGATGCATCTACAACGGTCAAAATCAATGCACCAACTCCATCTACATCATCTACATCTACTACATCTATTACACCCGTTCTACCCGGCGGTTGATGAGCAAACCCAAAATCACAACGATGCAACGTTAGATGACGACTTATTTGAAAACCCGTTTGCTACGAATCAGTTGAATCATCTTCTAGCTTCGAGAACCATCTCTCGCATACGTTTAACCAACGGTATCCTTCTACTCTTAAGTGGACAAAAGACCACCCAATTGAACAAGTTATTGGTGAACCTTCAAGGCCAATTCAGACGCGACGTCAACTTGCCACCGATTGCGACTTGTGCATTTACCTTTGGTCCATTAGCAATATAGAGCCAAAGAACATTCGCGAGGCAATGGCAGAACCCGCATGGATAGAAGCAATGCAGGAGGAACTTCTCCAATACCGTCTACATGACTCTTGGGAAATGGTTCCAAGACCAATTGACATTCGCGTCATTGATCTCAAATGGTTATGGAAGAACAAAAGGGATGAAGAGATGGTGTATTATAAAAAGCTCGTCTTGTGGCCAAAGGATACAGACAAGAGGAAGGGATAGACTTTGAAGAGTCATTGGCGCCGGTAGCTAGACTAGAAGGAGTCGGATTTTCTTAGCCTCTGCGCGATGATGTAAAACCGTCAAGTTTTATCACGCAAGCAGACCACTTGTGAATGGCCGACCGTAACAAACTTAAAACAGTTTAAGCACAAATGCAATGAAGATCAGGAGAGTACAGTGGATTCCCGGGTCGTTAAGTCCCACGGAGGATGACTGGTGTTTAACACAATCAGATGTCGAATAACCACTAAGGATAGTGATGATAAGATTTTGAGTTATTTATAAATTACAGGACTAAATGAAAATTAAAGGAGATTAAAAGATAAACTATCTTAAAAAACGCTATCACTAATTTTATCTTCGTCTGTTTTTTGATTTTTTCGTTTTTAAAACTTAAATTAAAACTTACGCGACGTATAAATAAAAACGTGAAACTTACACAATATTAATCCTAAAAATATGAAAATGATATTTTTACAAACCTAATGATAAAAGAAAATTTATAGAAAAAGAAGATTATTTTTACAACTATTTAATTAATTATTATTAATTAAAAACTAATTTTAACTATTTAATAATAACCTAAAATACAAGATAATATGAAATAAAGCTAGAAAAATAAAATTATGACTTAGAAAAATCTAAAATATCAAAATAGAATTTTCAAAACTATTTTTGTAATTTTCTGATTATTTTTGTATTTTCTAGGAATTAAAAACTATTAAAACTAATTAAATTATTTAAAAATACAAATTTAACTAAGAAAAATCTAGAAAAATATTTTTTGTCTTTTTATTTATCTTAACAAGAAAAATGAAAAATTATTTTTTGAAACTTTTCTGGATAATTAATTAAAAGCTAATTAAAAAGCCTAAAATTAATTTAAATGCAGAAAAATAGCAAACCAACTTAGAAAAATCTGAAAATTTCAGGAAAACTTTAAAATTATATTTGGAATCTAGGAAAAATGGAAAAACAGTCTGTTTGGAAGAAAATAAACTGCCATTGTAAGTGCTTCGATAAGTACTTTGAATAAGCCAAATGATCACCACAAGCTACCAAACTGAAACAAAAGCATTAATATGCTAAAACTACTAAAATGCAGCAAGAAACAACAATCCTTAACCTCTGGATTAGACAATGCTATGATCTTGATTGATTTGAGTTTATGTGCTAAGACAGATTCTGAGTGCTACTTTGAGCTTAAGCACTTGCTTATTAATAAGTTGTAAATGAAAACCAAATATTGGAAACTATACTAGACCTGGTTGGCAACCTTCAAACCAAAAATGAGACCAAGGAAAGCTCTATTGAGCTTGGACAAGCTACCAAGAACTGGATAAAAGCAGCTCTGACTGAGCTTGTGAGCAGGCATATAAATACTGCTGATGAGCTGTTGAGGGCTTAAGAAAATTACTAAAATTCTACTAAAATAACAATAAGAAAGTAGACCTGTTGAACTTTAAAAAAACAGAGTTTCATTTGATTTGGTCCAAGAATGAACCCAAGAAAAATCCTTCTAGTTGGGCCAAAAGCTTTTCATGTATAGTTGACTTTTGACAGATTTAGAAACTTGACTTTTATGAACTTTGAAACTGATTTATAGGTTGAATGTGATGTTATATGATAAAATGGAACTACAGCAAGCTTTGTTTATGAGTTTTAAACACAAAACAGAATTTTGCTTTTCCAAATTCTCAGGTTAAGCATTATAAGACAGATTTAAGGAAATTTGACTTTGGATGGTTGCAGGCACAAACTATAGACTTGAATGAGTATAATAGTACTTAACAGGGCATGAACAACAGAAGTCTACCCTTGAGCTAGCCTCTAAGTCAGTTTAAATATCAATGCCAAACACCCTTTTTACTACTAATTTGTAATTAAAACTGATCTAATCTCTAATCTAGCTAATATTACTGATCAAACTAAGTTAAGCTAACTTAATTAATACTAGTTGAACAAGTTTTAACAGATTACAACTACAAATACATCATATGCAATGAGACCTTGAAAATCACTTACAAATGGGTCTTTAGCCACTATGGCTTGAAACTGAACCAATGAACTACCACCTATTCTAAACCAAACACATCAGATGCTTTGAATCCCCCATCCATGTATCACCAAATTCAATTTCAACCTGCTTGAACCAAAAATTTCTTCCTTGTTGACTTTTATTGACCATCAAACCATTATGCTTAAAACTGACTTCCAAGCTTACAATAAGCTATTTCAAGCTTAAATAAACTTGTTTGGATTTGAAATTAAGCTATTTGAAGCTTGGTAACAAGATTTTGAATTGGAAATTTGCATAAAGAAGCATAAACATGAAATGTGAATGAAAACTTGAAATGATACTTGATAGGTTTTAATACATTCAAACAACTTAATTTTATATAATGCAACAAAGGATTACAACTTATAGCTTTATTTAAAACATGAAAATAAAAAACGACATACAAAAAATTTTAAAAAACTAAAGACTTTTTTTCTTCTCTGCACTTCCTCTCTCTTTTATGCTCCAAATCACTTCCATGGCCTTCGAGAGAATCCCCCCACTTTTCCTTGCCAATGGGTGAGTTTTGAGCCTTATCACATTTTGGCGGGAAAGCTTGGTTTGACTTGTAGGCTGTGTTTTATCAACTAGGGGGGGTGGCATTTAATGTGGTGGGAAAAGTGGGTAATGGTGATGATGAGGGGGAAGAAAGGTGAAAAGGTGATGGGAGATGGCTTGTGTGCTTTGGGAACTGGGTTGGGGAAAAGCGAGGAGGTGGCGGCAAGTGGTATTGTTTGACTTGGTTTGACCAAGGGGTCCAAAATGCTAGTGACAGGGGTCACAATTGGTAATATGGCAGGGGTCTAAAAGGTTTTTTTTTAACAAGTCTTAGGTTTAGCTTATTATGACAAGGACTAAAACTGCCAATTTCTGAAAGATGAGGGACCAAACTGCCAATTTCACAAAGTTAACATAAGGACTGAATTTGACAAACTTTAATAGTACAAGGACTATTTTTGACATTTTCAAATTCTCAGGGACCAAACTTGACACTTTTGAAAGTTCAGGGACTTAAGTTGTAAATTTGCAATTTTAAATCTCAAGGACCAATTTTGACAACTTAGGAATCCCTAGGGACTCAAAATGATATTTTTCTTTATTTAGATTTACCAGGGACTGTTTTTGACAACTTTTGAAACTTGGGGGACTAAAACTGCCAATTATGCAAACTTGATACGTTTTTCACCAGATTTTGATATTTTGCATTTAAAACACATAAAACACTTATTTGTGATATTTTTATCATTTTGATTCATTTCGAGTGTTTTAGATGTTTTTGCAGTTTAAATGGTACAAAAATGATGAGTATTTACACACTCATCAATCCCCACACTAAGATATTGCTAGTCCCTAGCAATGATTTGAGAAAATTAATGGATTTCATCTCTTTACCAAAAGCCATTACTTCCGGAGTAGCCAAATGTTTTAGTTCAAGTAAGAACCTTGGTACACCGATAACCAAATGATTTTGAGCAAATCACCGCTTCAACGGAACGGTTTGATTTGTCTTTACCGAAGTCGTTTGCTCGGACTAGCCAACTCTTTAGATAAAATATCTTTGGTGAGTCGATTACCAATTATGGTTTTCCAACTGCCTTTACCACAAGCCATAAACTTGCGGGCTAGCCAACTCTTCACTTTTTAGGATATGGTGAGCTGAATACCATAAAATTTTGGGCAAATTGCAAGCCGTCAACGGATTTGAGATATCTTTACCAAGAGCCGTTTGCTCTTGGATTAGCCAATCCTTTTGTTTATTAGACATGGCGGATTGATAACCAATTGAGTAAGTGTAGAACACTTACTCCAAAAAAAAATTTTTGGCCAAAAATGGGGGAATTAGGCGGTATAATTACATGATAAAATTCGTGAGAATTCCCCACCACACTAGAAATGAATATTGCCCTCAATATTCAAAGTACCGGCGGTTATGCCGAAACATAGAACGTAAAGGGAAATACTAAGGCCATTATTTAGCATGATTTTTTCATGAAACTCACAACATGTGGGCAACTCCCACTAGGGTGGTAGAAAGATAGAAAGAAGAAGCTAAACTGTCAAGTTTTGTCACACAAGCTAGCCACTTGTGAATGGCTAACCGTAACAAACTTGAAGACTAAAAATATGGGTGACAACCCATATGGCATGCTACTGTTTTTGATTCCCGAGTCGCTAGCTTGACTCGATCCCGCATTCATTGGTTCATGGGGAAAGTTTGTAGATCCGGGACAATCACAGATGGAATGTCCTCTCCAAAGTAATGCTTCAATCGATGACCATTCACTTTAAAGTTTGGACCATCGGGTTGAGATAACTCAATGGTGCCATAAGGATAAACCTTAGTGATAGTAAATGGACGGACCAACGGGATTTAAGCTTTCTCGAGAAAATCTTCAATCTTGAATTGAAAAGAAGGACTCGATCACCAACGTTGAAAGCGCGGTTCTTGATTTTAGAGTCATGAATCTTCTTTGTCTTTTCTTTGTAGATCAAAGAGTTCTCGTATGCTTGATCACGAAGTTCATTTAATTCATTCATTTGAACTTTTCGTGATCACCGGTAATGCTGAATATCGAAGTTGGCATGCTTCAAGGCCCAGTATGCCTTGTGCTCTAGCTCAACCGGCATATGACACGCCTTCCCGTATACAAGCTTGTATGGAGTACACCCGATGGGTGTTTTATAAGTGACGGAAGGCCCAGTGCGTCATCTAGCTTATCGACCAAGAGGCACGGTTTTCGTCGTCCTCTCCGAAATTCTTTAATCCCCGGTTGGAAACTTCCACTTGCCCACTTGTTTGGGGGTGGTACGCAGATAGAGAGCGGTGAGTTACACCATACTTCGCATGACTCTTTCAAACCGGTCATTGCGAAATCGTTACCACGATCACGATTATGGCTCGTGGAGTTCCAAACCTAGCAAAGAGAGATTTCAAAAATTTCACAACAACTCGGGCATCATTGGTAGGCAAAGCCTTAGCTTCAACCCATTTTGACAAGTAGTCAACGGCCACGAGTATGTACTTATTACCGCGAGAAGAAGGAAATGGCCCATAAAAGTCAATGCCCAGATGTCAAATATCTCACACACTTGAATGGCGTTTTGCGGCATTTCATTCCTTTGTGAGATATTCCCGTGGCGTTGACAAGCGTCATGCTTTGACAAATTCGCGGCATCCTTGTAAATAGTGGGCCAATAGAATCCGGAATCAAACACCTTCTTGGCGGTGTAGTTGGGGCTATGATGTCCCCAGTAGGTCCAGCATGGCAAGCTTTGAGAATGTCAATAGCTTCGACCGCCCTACACACATCACTGATGACTTGATCCGCGCAAATTTTAAACAAGTAGGGTCAGTCCCAGTAATGTTTACATCTTTAAAGAATTTGTTTTTCTGTTGGGACGACATCCCTTTCACTATGAAGTTACCCGCATGGTAATTTGCAAAGTCAGCAAACCATGGGGTAGAAGAGTTCCGCGAAAAGAAACCGCATTGAGTGTCTCGAGAGGAAATGTTTCATTTATTTCCTTTTTCTCAAACACATCACGGTGAGGGTTCTCTAATCGGGACAGATGATCGCGACGGTTCTCAGCTCTTTTATCACATATAATGATATCAAATTCTTGCGAGGAGAACCCAACGGAGCAATCGGTTTTGCATCTTGTTTTGCAAAGAGATATTTGATGGCCGAGTGATCCGTATACACCACGCATTTGGTCAAGATGAGGTATGGCTGAAACTTTTCAAACGCATACACCACACTAATAGTTCTTTTTAGTAGTGGTGTAATGGGTTTGAGCTTCAATCATAGTCTTACTCGCGTAGTGGATAGGCTGAAAATGCTTGGTTTTTCGTTGCCCCAAGACTGCACCGATAGCAAAATCACTTGCATCGCACATGAGCTCAAAGGGTAAATCGGTCGGGGCAACTAGAATGGGTGCTTCCGTAAGCTTTTCTTTAGTGATTTCAAAAGCTTCGATGCACTCAGGAGAGAAGATAAAAGGAGCTTCTTTTTCAAGAAGATGGGTCATGGGTCGAGCGATTTTAGAAAAATCCGTATGAATCTCGATAAAACCCGGCAGGACCAAGGAAACTCCTAATACCTTTGACGGTAGTAGGATGAGGCAGTTTAGCAATAACATCAACTTTTGCTCTATCGACCTCAATCCCATTTTTGGAAATCTTATGGCCAAGGACTATGCCTTCTTTGACCATAAAGTGGCTCTTCTCCCAATTTAGACAGATATTGGTGTCTTCACACCGTTTTAGCATTTTGTCTAAATGGGAGAGACATGTCTGAAATGAGTCCCCGATGACTGAGAAGTCATCCATAAACACCTCCATTGTTTCCCCGATCATGTCGTGGTATATGGCCATCATACATCGTTGGAGCGTGCCAGGAGCATTACATAAGCCAAAAGGCATACGTTTGTAGGCAAAAGTTCGGTATGGGCAGGTGAATGTGGTCTTCTCTTGATCCTGTGGATCAATGGGGATCTGAAAGTAACCCGAGAAACCATCAAGGAAACAATAGTACTCATTTCCCCGCTAATCTCTCAAGCATCTGGTCCATGAAGGGTAGAGGAAAATGGTCTTTACGGGTGGCGTCATTCAACTTACGATAATCAATACACACACGCCATCCCGTAACCAATCGAGTTGGAATTAACTCGTTTTCTTCATTCGTGACAACAGTTATGCCACCCTTTTTGGGAACACAGTGAATTGGGCTAACCCAAGGACTATCCGAGATTGGGTAAATCAATCCTGCATCAAGAAGTTTGATAACCTCTTGTTTGATAACATCATGGATTTTTGGATTCACCCTTCTCGATGTTGAACTGCGGCTTGAAGTCATCCTCCATTAAGATTTTGTGAGTACAAAACTCGAGGTTGATACCCTTAATGTTGGAGAGTTTCCAAGCAATTGCTTGCTTGTGTGACTTCAAGACCTTTATGAGAGCAGTCTTTTCATCTTTACTCAAATATCGAGCAATAATGACGGGTAATTTATCATCACCTTCAAGAAATGCATACTCGAGATGGGGTGGTAAGTCCTTAAGTTCGACTTCAGGAAATTCTTCAGTTTTCTCAATTGACTTGACTTCCTTGTTATGAAGTTCAATGGGAGGGAGTAGGGGAGAAGTGTCCTGATTTAACAACTCCTCAAGAATAAGAATATCTCCCTCCGGATTAATCTCATGGTGATTAATCTCTTCAAGAATTGCATCACTAGTGTGAGGGGTTGATGAATGATCATCTTTAAGCAATTTCTCAATGAGAAGTATGTCCCCCTCGATGTCAATTGGAGCTTGATCAATTTCCCATGGAACAAAATCACTAGCCAAGTATGCTTCAATCTCTTCCAAGATGAAGTCGCTTCCCTCAAACGGAGGGAGAGAAGGAGTAGAATTGGCTATGATAGGTTGAGAAGATGTGGTGGGATCCCCACTCACGGAATTATGAGAATAACCAAGAACTTCTTGAGAGTACTCTTCAGAAGCAACATCAATGATATCTATGCGGTTAACCGACTCGGAATCATAGTTTGCGGAGTACCTCGAAGTTTGATCAAGGTTAAAGGTGACAGCTTCATTACCAACACGTAATGTGATTTCTTGCTCAAATACATCAATGAGAGCACGCCGTTCTCGAGAATCCTCTTCCAACAATGAGAGGAACCCGTGGATCAGCATCGAAATCAACAACTACAAAGTCACTTGGAAAATGGAACTTTCCTACTTTCACAAATACGTCCTCGGCAATTCCAAGAGGGCGGGATATTGTACGATCTGCAAGCTCGAGAGTCATGCATGTAGGAGTAAGGTCCGGAAGAAAGCTTCTTCCATCTTGAATGAGGCATCGGTTTATGCTTGCACCAAGATCGGCTAAGGCAAAGCATTCAACCATTCCTGTAAATACACAAGGTAAGAGGAACTTTCCAGGATCTCCAAGCTTCTCGGGAAGCTTCTTCAAGATAACTGCAGAGCGGTTCTCGTTGAAGGAGTTTAGCCATTTCAAATAGTTTTTCCTTGTTGCTTAACATATGTTTGAGAGTTGATGCAAACTTGGGCATCAACATGATAGCATCCGCAAAGCTTATGTCAAAATGTAGTTCTTGGAAAATTTGAAAGAATTTTTCCATTTGATGACCGTCTTTCTCGCGGAGCTTTTGCTCATTCAAACGTGATGGGTAAGGAATAGAAGATTTGGATTTGGTATTTTCAATGGGAGCTACAGGGAGGTTCAAAGACAACTCTGGATTGGATTTTGGTTTCGGACAACCGAGGATGGACTCTTTGGTACTTCCATTATTAGCAGGAAGTTCCTTGTCCTTTGTCGCCACAGGTTCACTTTCCACTACCTTTGGGAGAGAAGAAGAAGAGGTAGTAGGAATAGCGGGTCCATCATACGAAACACCACTTCTGGTTGTGATCGCCTTTGCATCGCCCCTCGGATTAGCGATCGTGTTGCTAGGTAAAGTACACGAGCAGGGTCGATCATTTAAAGACTTCTTTAATTCAGTGATCGGACCACCAACACCTCTATTTTTCTCCTCTTGTGTCTTCATGAATTGCCTTAAAAGCTCATCGGATGTTGACCAGGAGGAGGTGGAGGAATAATTTGAGGCCGTATGTTCTGATTATAGCCAGAATTCCCTTGATTAGGATTCATATTCCCCTGAAATTGATTCCCTCGATTGTAGGTGTTTTGATTAAGATTTCCTTGATGTTGGAAACCTTGATTGTGTCCAGAATAGAAATTACCTTGGTTTTGATAACCTTGGTTCATTCTTGGTTGGTTCGATTCGGTTAGGATTGGTTAAAAGCGGTGGTGCCGATAAGTATTAGCACGGTAACTTGGTTCATTCTGAGGACGGTATTGATTACTTCCTTGATTTGAAGTACCGGCTATAGCATTTGCTTCAAACGGACTACCATCGGTGGCGATACATTGTAGTATGCATGAGAACCACCACAAGTAACACAAACTTCAACTTTCTTCACTTCACCATATGATGGTGCTTGTGTGAAAGTGACTTTCTTTTGGTTAGCAAGAACCAAAGCCTGAACAATATTCGTGAGTTTGTCAATCTTAGCATCGGTGCTAGATGTACTCACGGGAGAGGAAGTAGAAGGTCCAGCATTAGACTCAGTATGATATGTCTTTGTGCGGAAAGGACGGACCTGGGACTTGTTTTCAATGATTTGCAAGGCTTCTTTTGTGGTCTTGCTCAAGAAATTACCTCCCGCGGAGGCATTTAGAGAGTCTTGATTAGTCTGGTTTAGACCATTGTAGAAAGTATCCATTTGCATTAACTCGGTAAAACCATGATGCGGACACTTGCGAGAGCAAGTCTTTGTAACGATCCCATGCCTCCCGAATGATTCCTCAAATCTCTGAGAGAATTTCATTATCTCATTCTTAAGACTTGTAGTTCGGGACGGAGGATAGAATTCGTTAACGAACTTTGTGACTAGATCTTCCCATGTCTCAATGGAACGAGGGGTTGTTTCTCAAGCCAATTCCGGGCTTGTCCCTCTAGAGAAAATGGGAACAGAAGAAGCTTAATTGCTTCATGTGGGACATTCTTGTACTTGATGGTAGATGCAATCTTGTTAAACCATCGAATGTGTGCATGAGGATCATCCCGCTCAAAACCATAGAATTGGCTTTGGGTTACCAGATTAAGTAACCCGGTTTTGAGCTCAAAAGTATCAGCCACGATGGTTGGGACAACAATAGCATCTCCGTAACCCTCGATGGGTGCTTGGAGAAGCTCATTCATCGGCTTGTCTTCGCCATTATGGCGGTGGTGGTGGTGGTAGACGTTCCTGGTCCGGTGAAGGAGCGAGCGTCCTCTACGTCTACGAGGAATCTTTCCAAGCTCAGAAAGTGGACTTGTAGAACTGGAAGAGCGAGTGCGCATGCACTAAGTATAAAAATCAGTTTTCAAAACAAATGCGAGGCAAAACGACAAGTGAACTTAACCAATAATCACAAATGAAATGGCTTCTTTGAAAAAGGTACACCAAATCACAAGGACACAAAGGCAAGTTTTAAATCTGATGTTCGGGAACTTATTATGGTCACACCCCGTTAGTAAGTGTCTTGCCTTGATTTGCGGTAGTTGATTTTTATGTATATATTAAGTACCACTGAAAAGACGTAGGTATAGATTTGTGCTGATGGGTTTAAAACTTTTGGACAATATTTTTGGTATCGTCTCGTTTAACCAAATCGTATTTCTTTAAGAATCACCTTAAAAGAAACACAAGCTAGAAACGTTACGATTGTTTTGTTGTTTTGTATTTTGTTTGGTGTTTTTAACACTTTAGGAAAAGTGTTAATGAACTTTTTTGATTTTGTTATAACTTTACAAAAAGCTGTTTACAAACGTGGTATATGTGCAAGTATCGGTCCGAAAAATGCTTAGAACACTTACACTGACCTCCGGCGGCGCCAAAATTTGATCGTTGCAAAACCGTCAAGTTTTATCACGCAAGCCTGCCACTTGTGAATGGCCGACCGTAATAAACTTAAAACAGTTTAAGCACAAATGCAATGAAGATCAGAGATACGTGGATTCAGGTCGTTAAGTCCCACAGAGGATGACTGGTGTTTAACACAATCAGATGTCGAATAACCACTAAGGATAGTGATCGTATTTTGAGTTATTTTATAAATTACAGGGACTAAATGAAAATTAAAGGAGATTAAAAGATAAACTATCTTAAATAAACTATCACTAATTTTATCTTGATGTTTTTGATTTTTCTGTTTTTTTAAAACTTAAATTAAAACTTACGCGACGTATAAATAAAAACCTGAAACTTACACAATATTAATCCTAAAAATATGAAAATGATATTTTTACAAACCTAATGATAAAAGAAAATTTATAGAAAAAGAAGATTATTTTTACAACTATTTAATTAATTATTATTAATTAAAAACTAATTTTAACTATTTAATAATAACCTAAAATACAAGATAATATGAAATAAAGCTAGAAAAATAAAATTATGACTTAGAAAAATCTAAAATATTAAAATAGAATTTTCAAAACTATTTTTGTAATTTTCTGATAATTTTTGTATTTTCTAGGAATTAAAAACTATTAAAAACTAATTAAATTATTTAAAAATACAAATTTAACTAAGAAAAATCTAGAAAAATATTTTTTTGTCTTTTTATATTTATCTTAACTTAAGAAAAATGAAAAATTATTTTTTTGAAACTTTTCTGAATTAATTGTATTAAAAGCTAATTAAAAAGGCCTAAAAATTAATTTAAATGCAGAAAAATAGCAAACCAACTTAGAAAAATCTGAAAATTTCAGGAAAACTTTAAAATTATATTTGGAATCTAGGAAAAATGGAAAAACAGGTGTTGTTTGGAAGAAAATGAAACTGCTATTGTAAGTGCTTATCAATAAGTACTTTGAATAAGCCAAATGATCACCACAAGCTACCAAACTGAAACAAAAGCATTAATATGCTAAAACTACTAAAATGCAGCAAGAAACAACAATCCTTAACCTCTGGATTAGACAATGCTATGATCTTGATTGATTTGAGTTTATGTGCTAAGACAGATTCTGAGTGCTACTTTGAGCTTAAGCACTTGCTTATTAATAAGCTGTAAATGAAAACCAAATATTGGAAACTATACTAGACCTGGTTGGCAACCTTCAAACCAAAAATGAGACCAAGGAAAGCTCTATTGAGCTTGGGACAAGGACTGCAAGAACTGGATAAAAGCTCATTCGACTGAGCTTGTGAGCAGGGCATATAAGCCCTGCTTGATGAGCTTATTTGAGGGCTTAAGAAAATTACTAAAATTCTACTAAAATAACAATAAGAAAGTAGACCTGTTGAACTTTAAAAAAACAGAGTTTCATTTGATTTGGTCCAAGAATGAACCCAAGAAAAATCCTTCTAGTTGGGCCAAAACAGACTTTTTCATGTATAGTTGACTTTTGACAGATTTAGAAACTTGACTTTTATGAACTTTGAACCGATTTATAGGTTGAATGTGATGTTATATGATAAAATGGAACTACAGCAAGCTTTGTTTATGAGTTTTAATCACAAAACAGAATTTTGCTTTTCCAAATTCTCAACAGTTAAGCATTATAAGACAGATTTAAGGAAATTTGACTTTGGATGGTTGCATACAAACTATAGACTTGAATGAGTATAATAGTACTTAACAGGCATGAACCAACAGAAGTCTACCAATGCTAGCCTCTAAGTCGGTTTAAGTATCAATGCCAAACACACCTTTTAACTACTAATTTGTAATTAAAACTGATCTAATCTCTACTCTAGCTAATATTACTGATCAAACTTAGTTAAACTAACTTAATTAATACTAGTTGAACAGGTTTTAACAGATTACAACTACAAATACATCATATGCAATGAGACCTTGAAAATCACTTACAAATGGGTCTTTAGCCACAGTGGCTGAAATGAACCAATGAACTACCACCTATTCTAAACCAAACACACTGCTTCTGAATCACCCCAAATCCATGTCTGCATCACCAAATTCAATTTCAACCTGCTTGAACCAAAAATTTCTTCCTTGTTGACTTTTATTGACCATCAAACCATTATGCTTAAAACTGACTTCCAAGCTTACAATAAGCTATTTCAAGCTTAAATAAACTTGTTTGGATTTGAAATTAAGCTATTTGAAGCTTGGTAACAAGATTTTGAATTGGAAATTTGCAACAGTAAGCACAAAACATGAAATGTGAATGAAAACTTGAAATGATACTTGATAACAGTTTTAATACATTCAAACAACTTAATTTTATATAATGCAACAAAGGATTACAACTTATAGCTTTATTTAAAACATGAAAATAAAAAACGACATACAAAAAATTTTAAAAAACTAAAGACTTTTTTTCTTCTCTGCACTTCCTCTCTCTTTTATCCTCCAAATTACTTCCACGTGGCCTTCTGAGAGAATCCCACCACTTTTCCTGGCCAATGGGTGAGTTTTGAGCCTTATCACATTTTGGCGGGAAAGCTTGGTTTGACTTGTAGGTTGTGTTTTATCAACTAGGGGGGGGGTGGCATTTAATGTGGTGGGAAAAGTGGGTAATGGTGATGATGAGGGGGAAGAAAGGTGAAAAGGTGATGGGAGATGGCTTGTGTGTTGCAGGCAACTGGGTTGGGGAAGAAGCAGGAGGTGGCGGCAAGTGGTATTGTTTGACTTGGTTTGACCAAGGGGTCCAAAATGCTAGTGACAGGGGTCACAATGGGTAATATGGCAGGGGTCTAAAAGGTTTTGACAAGTCTTAGGTTTAGCTTATTATGACAAGGACTAAAACTGCCAATTTCTGAAAGATGAGGGACCAAACTGCCAATTTCACAAAGTTAACATAAGGACTGAATTTGACAAACTTTAATAGTACAAGGACTATTTTTGACATTTTCAAATTCTCAGGGACCAAACTTGACACTTTTGAAAGTTCAGGGACTTAAGTTGTAAATTTGCAATTTTAAATCTCAAGGACCAATTTTGACAACTTAGGAATCCCTAGGGACTCAAAATGATATTTTTCTTTATTTAGATTTACCAGGGACTGTTTTTGACAACTTTTGAAACTTGGGGGACTAAAACTGCCAATTATGCAAATTTGATACGTTTTTCACCAGATTTTGATATTTTTGCATTTAAAACACATAAAACACTTATTTGTGATATTTTTATCATTTTGATTCATTTCTGAGTGTTTTCAGATGTTTTTGCAGTTTAAATAGTACAAAAATGATGAGTATTTACACACTCATCAGCCGCTCACAAAAACATCACGGTTTATCAGATGGACATTAAGACCGCGTTCTTGAATGGTACTCTGAGAGAAGAAGTGTCGTGAGTCGGCCGAAGGCGTGAGACATGGAACATCCAAACTACGTCTACAAACTCAAAAAGGCAATCTATTGATTGAAACAAGCTCAGAGGCGTGGTATGACGAACTGTCCTCTTTCCTTATCCTAAACAATTTCACCAAAGGAACAGTTGATCCTACCTTGTTTACACAAAAATGCAAAAGCGACATTTTGATTGTTCAGATTTATGTGGACGACATCATCTTTGGGTCCACTAATCCGAATCTTTCAAAACATTTTGAAAATATCATGAAAAGCAAATTTGAAATGTCCATGCTGGGGGAACTAAAATTCTTTCTTGGTTTACAAATACATCAATCCCCTCATGGAATCTTTTTAAATCAAGCTAAATACACTCTTGAGATTTTGAAAAATCAAGGTATGGATAATTGTGACTCGGTCGGAACACCAATGGTAACTTCACCAAAAATTGGAGCCGATTTGTTTGGGAAACCTATCGATCGAAGAAATATCGAACATGATTGGTTCTCTCATGTATCTTCTTGCTAGTCGACCCGAGATATTCATTTTGATGTTTGCTTATTAGCACGGTTTGGGCAAAGCCTACCTGCACCTCAAAGAGGTTAAGCGGATCTTCGTACGAAGACATCCATTCACATGGGACTTTGGTATCCCAGAAGGAATCGAATTTGATCTAATTGCCTTTTCGGATGCGACGGACCAGGTGATCAAGTTACGACAAAAGTACATCACGGAGGAGCACAATTTTTGGGTGAAAAGTTAGTAAGTGGTCTTCAAAAAACAAGATTACCTTTGCACTATCAACCGCTGAAGCTGAGTATGTGTCTCTATATGCGTGTTGTGCTCAAGTTCTATGGATGAGAACACAACTCACAGATTATGGCTTTACTTTCGATAAAATACCTATGTATTGTGACTCGAAAAGTGCCATAGCCATATCATGCAATCTGTTCATCACTCAAAGACTAAGCATATCCGTGTCCGCTACCACTTCATCAAAGTGCGTCGAAAATGGTACTTGTCGAATTATTCTTCGTGAAGGCCGATTACCAACTTCGCCGATCTATTAACTAAAGCCCTTCCAAAAGAAAGGTTTGTGATTTAGTTTGGCGAATTGGAATCTGAAACTAACCGAGGAGTTAGAGCGTCTTCTCGAATCTTCTTGAAAATGATTTTTCAAAAGCTTCATTTGTAAATATTTTTTTGAAAAACAAAATACAAAATTTGAAAAACCAACAAAAGCAAAATATAAAAATACAAAACTTTCAAAAATACAAAAACAATATAAAATCAAAAATCCAAAAATATTCTTCTCACGACTTGTCTCTCGTATAATCGATATTACATGCGTTTCTAGAAATGTCATTCAACAATGATACGGGTATGTACAGATGCTTGAGCGAGAGTTCTTTATTGTTTTCTAAAGCATGTCGTTTCTCAAAATTTCTTCATAAAATGGCTTTCGTGTATACTTGATGCGAAACCGGACTAAAATGATGACTTTTAATTATTTTTTCAAATCAAAACTCGTGCTTTTATAGAAAAATCAAGTTACGCTTGGTTGCACTTGCATTTAAAATGGTGAGAAATCATCATCATCTTGAGCACCTTTTCAAGATTGTTCAAAAAGATTTTTCAAAATCTTTCAAAATACTTTGTGCTCAAGATAACTCCCTCTAAAACCCTTTAATTGTTTATGCTTTATTAAAGGGGGAGTATAAAACTAAAATGTTCCATATTCATGCTTAAATCAAATCCGTTTGTCTCCCCAAAGGATTCTAAAATGTTGTTTAATCAGTTGATATCAAAAATATCACGAATATGCTATTTTTGAGGGGGAGGAGACGTGATTAAAATGTGATCAAAAATGTTTAATGATCGGTGTTTGAATCTCACAATGAGCTCGACTCAGACGGAACCAATTAATTGACGGGAATCAAAGTCAGTAAATGTACCATCTCGAGAAACTTGTGATAGATATGCACCTTCATGGGTCTAACCTCCTTTTCAAGGAGTGTTTACAACTTCAAGTTAGTTATTAGAGCAAGTTGTCACCTAAAAACTGACAATGGAACTCTTTAACTAGGCAACGTAACCGTGTCTCGTGGGGAATTGTCTATCATGAGCCGATCAATTCAAAAGTGCAAACTCTACCCTCGATGTGCAGATTTTTTGTTAAAACTTATAAGCACATGTGAAGGGGAGTGTTTCAAAAATATAAAACTCTATGAGTGTCTCAAACATGTTTTCTATCATAAACACTCTGAGAGATTTTCAAGAAAAATGGTTTTACGGCAACAATAGGACAGTCATGGAGTTATAAGGTGACTAAGGATAGGAAATTCGTCCTATGATCCGCAGAGCCGGAGGGATCTACCCAAGGACATCACAAATAGTTTAGAACTAGAAGTCCTTAGGAATGATTGAAAAAAGGAGTAATGTGAGAAAGGAGAAAGAAGGGTTGAAGAATTAAAAAGAAATGTGAAGAAAGGGTGAAAAGAAATAGCCCTCCATATTCAACCTTAGAGGCGAAACCGGGTTCAATTCATCGCTCTTGGTTGTCACTAAGATGACACGGTATTGAAGACAAAGGCGTCATGGACCCGAAGTGGCGCTGCACTAAACCTTCAAGCCACTCAATTCCTCTTAAAAGGGATTTGTTTCATTCTCACTGGGAACCCTGCATAATCTATCGACTTTCTCTTAGAGATCGTTGATATTGAAGAAGGAGACTCTCTCCCCAGTCTCGCTTAGGAAAACCAAAAATGCACTAATTGAGTCTAGAGCCACGAGATTCATCAAAAGATCTCATAGGAACACATGACATGACATAGCTTGTTGTTCATCAATAAGGACACAAGTGATATATTCTAGAGTCCTATGCAGATCTTAGCAATCTGCCAGAACATTTATGAGAAGTTTCACATCGTGATCTTGGTGATTGAATGGAAACTCTGCCGGGGTCAACATCAAGCGACCACGGCGGCATGTCACCGGTAACTCCCGTGGATTACTCTTAGTGTGTCTCAAAGCGGTCTATGATCGTGGGGTGATGCTTGGTGTACCTCAGCGACTCATCGAACTATAGATGTACTTCGGTATATCGCGTTATCTCACTTGTGAGACTCCAGTTCAGGAACGGCCTTTGTGAGAATTAGAGACGTGTTTTCACACTATCTTTGTTAACACCCTCGAAATTCAAACTTGTAAGTGTCGGAATCCGCTTATTACTAACTTGTTTTTATGTTTTCTTCTTATGGAAGCTGGGCGGATTGATCGTCTTGACTTCATACATGCTCATACCAAAAACGAATGAAAGTTCTCATCATAATCAAAGGCTACACAAAGTTAAAGATGATTCTTCGTCAATGAATCTAAAGACTCGAGAACTACTTCATTGGTAACCAAAAAACAAATAGAAGTGTGAGCATGGTGGAGAAAGACGAGGAGACACCAAACCAACGAAGTTGACAATGGCAGACAACCACATTATCTGATCACAAAGCATGAAGGAACAATGAATTAAGACTATTCTATATCTACACACAAAGTTCAAGCTCGAGAAAAGTAAAGACCTAATCAAGTGGAGCATCATTTGAATGACCACCCCTTAGGGGGAGATTGTTAGCCTTAATAGTTTATATTAGAAGTGATGGTCATTCACGTTTAGGAACTTTGTAAAGTGTGTTTGATATCGTGATAGAATAGTCAACGGGCTCGTGGATTGGGCTAAGCTAATTGGTTAATCTTTAGGGTATGTTAGCCGTTTATAAGCTTAAGTATCCCAAGCCCAATCCAAGTCCAACGAAGCCCGTAGGAAAGCCTTTTAGGTTTTCATGTATTCCACCTATAAATACCCCTCAAATGGTCATTTGAGGGGTGTGCTTGAAAGTGTGTGTGTGTGTGTATTTTCTCTCTCAAGGAATATACAACTTTATTGTGTTTATCTTTTATCTACACATACACGGTTTTGTATAAACATCAAGTCACCATCTTTCTCATCTTTGTTTCTTTCTTTATACGCATAAAGTGTATTTGGTTTCACGTGGTTATACTTGTGTACATGTTGGGTTTGTGAATAGGTTGATAAAAGTAAGGTCCTACAATTTCTAAAATTCTTTCAAATCCAACGGTTAAAACTCTTTAAACTGATTTTGGAAAATTGTTCACTCGAACGAATTGTGTGTTTATGCATAAAAGTGTTTGGATTGAAATGAGTTGTGTTAAAACCTTGCTTAGTGTCTATTAAACTTGTTTCAATCGTCCAAAACCATCCTGAATATTAAATTTTATTAATTTGAATTCTAGGGTTCTTGCGCTCATCTAGGATTTTTCTTTTCTGTGATATGTTATTAGGTAGTCAAGAAAGTGTTAGAATAAGTTTATATGCATGTTTTGAACCTTTAAATTAGCCCAGAAACATCTAAACTGTATGAACTTAAGTTTTAGGTTTTTAGGGTTCATCTCCCGTAAATCTTTTGATTCTGTGGTGGAAATGTGTTAAATCTTGTTCCATTGCACTCATATGACATCTAGGACACTCGAGAAACATTCTTGTTTGATTTGTGTAGCTATATCCCTTACACGTAGATTAAGGGTTTAGGGTTTAAGTAATTTTACTCCTAAGTCTTTATTGTATATCGATATGTTCTTATGCTTATTTTGTGATCTAAAAGATGTTTGGAGTTAACTGCAATCAAGTTTTCATGTTTATATTTAACAGGTTAATTATTCGTAATGTCGGAATCTTTAGGTGTTCAAACCGTTACGATTAAGGAATACTTTATGCGTAAAGGTCACGCCTAAGAGTAATCTTCTGCGTAGCTCTTAGGCAAAAGGGGTCTACAGTGGATTACGTGTATCTTGGAAAGATATTCGTAAACAAGGCTTGTTGCGCATAAGCTTTGCTCTTTGAGTAAAGCTGCGCGTAACATCTAGCCTTTCCCTACGCGTAAGCTTAAAGCCTTTGAACTTGTCTTACGCGTAAGAAACTCTTACGCCTAAGCTTGGTCTTACGCTTTAGCTTACTCCTAAGCATAAGCTCCTTTCTTACGCATAAGGATCCTTGTTACTCATAACCCATTGTTCACTACTTTTTGGCCCGTTACGCATATGTTACTTGTTAAATGTTACGCATAGGTCACAAATATCAGATGTTTCATATAAGCTTACAAAAGTTAATATGTTGTGTGTTAAGTGAATTATTGCTCTTTGAAATTTCAAAATTAACATGTTCACGTAACTTATCACATCAACTTCATACATTTGGACTAATGTGACTTAGGACTTGTAACTAACATAAACATGTTACCATCATACAAGTAATTAGATAATAAATCAGACTAATACAAACACATTGTGTTTCCATATGTCTCTCTCTTTGTCTAACGACTTTCAGATCATGAAATGGCTGCAAATCAAGCAAACATCAATGCCCTAGCTGAGCTCTCGATGGCGAACACATTCCAAGCTGGATACGACAAAACAATTGGCAAGAACTATCTCCGTGTCATCTTCAACTACTTCATATGCTCATAATCATCTTGCAGATTTGTTTGTGGACATCCTTTTGCTACATCCATTCAAATTCATGTTCACAAAGTCATCCTGATGATGAGTATGATTCAATAGATGAGGTAATACAATTTCGTAAGACATTAAAGCAGAAATGGATGGAATTCCATGCTTCAACCTTTCCGGTTAATCAACCCGGTGGGGCGGGAGGGTCAAGCAGTAGTCCTCCACTTATGGAAGATCCATTGTAAACATTTCTTACCCCATCCGATCCGGTTAATCAACCCGATAAGGATCAGGGTGTCCTTGTCACTACAACTGTTGAAATGAAGCAACCACAACAAAACAACAGCAAGAAGAAAAGCATGGTGAAGATTTGGAAATATCTGACGAAGGAGATTACGATCATGATAAGGATGAAAGAGTCATTAAGGATGATAACTTGGTGGCTAAAGTGGAAATGATGTGAAATGAGGCTGAAGAAGCTGCTAGAGCTGAAGAGGAAAAGTTAAAGAAGGAATCAGACAACTACATAGTTGACAATCCAATACACAAACTCAACAGTCTTCTGAAACACCTCTTGACACTTCCACCAAACCCAAATCATCATCTCTATCATCACCTCCATCCACATAAGAAACACCTATGTCAACAAAAAAATCTGTTAAGAAGGCAACTCCATCCAATGATTCGACAAATGGTTAAGTAGGTTATCACCACTACACAACAAGCTACACAACTACCACCATCACGATCAACCAAAGGGATTCAGAAACCACACCACCAATGGAGAAAACCGTTGATTACTTTAAATACACTGGTGGTGAGGATCACGACATACCTGAGCCCCTACCAGAACCTCAACCGAAATTTAGATCAAGTACATTACTGCACTCCTTGTTTTCATACGCTTCATATCAAAGAGCGTGTTGAAAGTTCTCCACCTCGGGGTTGAATATTACCTAAATTCTACACTTCATCAGAATCAATCAAGAACCTCAGTACAAAATCGTTCATAAACAAAAGTTTGGGTTTGTCTACCAAAGTGAAAATCATCATACTTGCTTCATGGCTTTCGATGAAATTCACTAAGTTCTATGGCGCCACCACGGAGATGGTTCGAGATGGATTGGCATATTGATTGAAGGACATTAAGTTGGGTATAATTTAGACGAAGAGAAGGAATTCAAAGGATCGCATGGATGTTCGTTGATTTATCACTAGGATTGATGAATGTTTGATTCATGGGATCGATGCAACGGTTGGAGAGCTATGTGGGAGGATGACCAAACTTTATGATTCTGACTTTCCAACGTCCTCGAAAGTAGGCGATGCGTCTGTAATCATTGGGTACTCTCTGATGTGATTTTGTTTGTTTGATTATGTCTATGGCTTGTGCACACATTACAGTGTACAACCCGTACTTGTAAATAAAGGACCCTATGGTACGCTTCATTGCCACAATCCTTATAAAAGGAGCGAAAGCTTCTTACTTTTGAGTAAAACCTATCAAACCTTTCACTTTTCAAGGTTTTGCTCAAAAGAACAAGTACTTTCCCTTATGATTTTCAAAATCTCAACCATTTATATCACTTGTTGAGGGGGAGTACTTGACTTAAAACTTTGTTCACAAATTGTTCACAGAGTGGTCATTCTTCCCGTAACACTCGAAATGGTCATATTTATTCTCAACTTTTCAAAAATAACATTTTATATGCCATTTTGAGGGGGAGAAAATACGTGATAAGAAATATGTTGTGTTTTGCTATATGAACTCTCGTGTGAAAAGACTTTAACCCAAGAATTGACGAGATCTTAACCGTCGAACTTCGAAAAGACTTGTCTGGGACAGGTAATAATTTCAAGCTAGTTCGCTAGTGATGTAAACGTGTCTTGCAAAGGACTTGTCCGAGTAGAATGTACCATTCGAGAAACTCTTGGTAGACATGAACCTTGGCGGGTTTGACAACCTTTCGGGGTTGTCCACACCTTCAAGATAGTTATTAGAGTTAGTTGTCACCTAAAAGCTGATAATGCAACTCTTTAACTATGCCACGTAACCGTGTCTCGCGGGGGAATGTCTATCTTGAGTCGATCAATTCAAAAGTCGCGCTCTTTTCCTCACTGCGATTTTCCGTCAAAACTATAAATCACATGTGGAGGGGGAGTATTTCTGCTAAAAGATAAAACTCTCATAGTGGTTCAAACATATTTTTTCATTTACAAACCCTTTGAAAGATTTTCTTCAAAATGGTTTTATGGCAACATAGGTTAGTCATGGAGTTATTAGGTGACTAAGGTTAGGAATAACCGTCCTATGATTCGCCAGAGCCGGAGGGATTTACCCAAGGACACCACAAATAGTTAGAATTTAGAAGTCCTTAGGTATGATTATAAAAAGGAAAATTGAGAATCGGAGAAAGAAGGAGTTGAAGAATTAAAAAGAAATGCAAAGAAAAGGGTGAAAAGAAATAGCCCTCAGATTATTCAACTTAGGGCGGAAACGGGTTCAATTCATATGCTACTGTTTGTCACTAGCCGACACCGGTATTGAAGACTAAAAGTCGTCATGGACCCAGGGACGCATGCACTAAACCTTCTTAACCACTCAAGTTTCTCTCAACAGAAGCTTGTTTAATTCTCACAGGGAACCCTACGTAAACTATCGGCTTTCTCTTAGAGATTGCTGGTATTGAAGAAGGAGACCCTCTCCCTAGTCTCCGCCCAAGAAAACCAAAACGCACTATTGAGTCTAGAGCCACGAGATTCATCAAAAGATCTCTTAGGTACACTTGACATTTCATCACTTGATATTCAACAATAAGAATTTCAATGGTAAATTATCGAGTCCTTCACATATCTTAGCAATCTGTCGAGAACATTTATGAGAGGTTCAAATCGTGATCCTCGGTGATTGAATGGAAACTCCTGCCGGGTCAACATCAAACAGCCGACAGGCAGTCGCTTCGGCAACTCCCGTGGATTGCGCTTAGTGGTCTCAAACGGTCTACAAATCATGAGGTGATGCTTGGTGTACCTCGGCGACTCATCTGAATCGTAGGTGTACTTCGGTACATCGTGTTATCTCACTTGTGGGACTCCGATTCAGAACCGGCCTTTGTAAGAATTAGAGTTGTGTTTTCACACTATGTTGTCAACACTCTCGAAGTTCAAACTTGTAAGTGCCGGAATCCGCTTATTACTAACCGTTTTAATGTTTACTTCTTATGGAAGCTCGGGAGCGGAATGATCGTGCAGATTCTCTACTTGTTCACACCAACAACATCATCAAAGAAGTTCTATCTTAAAGCAACACAAAAGTCGGAATGATTCTTCGTCAAATCAAAGAATCTACAAAGTTAAAGACTTAAAGAACTTCATCGCATCCGTAATCCAACGTTAAAGAGTGTGTGAGCATGTTGGAGAAAGACGTGGAGACACCGGCAAAGCGGAACTGAGGCAGGACTTGATGCGAATAACAACATACTATTACTTTCATCACAAAGAACAATGATCAAAGAACAAAGTTAAAGATGACGTCAAAGCATAACTGTTCAAAGAAAACTATCTCGCTACACTGGGGAGATGGTTCAAATCAAGGCAATTCTTCTCACAAGAAAGAAGAATGTCAAAAGACGTCAAAGCGACTATTACATCAACGCCTTCACCGTTTTTCATCACCAACACTTGAGGGGGAGATTGTTGGAATCACTACTAAACCTTTATTCAAGTGTTAGTTACTCATATGTAATAGTTAGTTTAATTATGGCCTTTATGTTTGTTATTAGCCTTAAGCTTATGTAGAAGGCCCATGAGCTTAGGCCCATGTCCAATAAGGAAAGGATGGGAACTTGAAGTGTTGCCCTAGCTTCCCTCCTATAAATACTCTTGTAAACCTTCATTTGAAGGGTGGTTGTTCAAGTTATTCTCTTCACTCACTCTCTACGCATAACCGTCTTCATCATAACGTGTGTGTGTGTTTGTTTTACTTGTTCAATCGCCTTTATCTCTTTCTATTAAGCTTGTGTTGTAAATCTAGTGACCTAACAGTCAGTATGTTATTTATCAATTATTTGTTGATTTTGAGAAGACATGTAAGAAAAGGATAACACCTACCGGGATAACTGAAGGGGAGAGGGGTTTTAAGCAAACTAAAGAATGCTATTTAACTGAGGTCATGCCTTTCTTTAAACAATTAAAAGGTCAATTTGAGAGTCTTAAAAAGGGGATGGATTTAGATATTAAAGAAATGGAAAAGGAATTTGATGCAATGATAGTTGAGGTCAATAACTATGAGCGAGAATTGAAATATAATGAGATTGAGAGGAAGAACTTGCATACCTTAAATGAGAATCTGATTTCTGAATGTATCACTCAAGATGTGTTTTACGCCACGAATTGTTCAATCAATGCATCTCAATTTCATGAATTATCTGTTGCTCTGAAAGTCTCCCATGATCGTGTCATTGAGCTTGAAAAACTAACTCTAAATTGCATGATAAAGTTGAACAGGATGATCATGATAACTTGGTGAAACAGTTTTCTAAATTGGAAGTTGAGCATCTTGCTTTGCAATTAAAATATCAACATCTAAAAGAAAATGTTAAAACCTCAAATATCAAGACATCCTTGGATGCTCCCGAATTTGATGCGCTTTTGAAATCAAAAAGCGTGATGAACAGTTCGAGCTCATTGTAACACGATGAGAAAAATGAGAACCCAAATTTCACAATTAAAGGGTGAAAAGAACAATGTGACTGGCTCCCAAATGCCTCCTCCTTTAGATTCTCAGTGTTCTCAAACTTTTCATCTTCAAAACTTGGTTAATGTTTTACAAAAGGAAAATGAGAGTTTTCTAGAAGAAAATGAAAAGGTGAAACAACACTTTATATGATTCAATGAAAGTCACTCGTGACAAGAACAATGAAATAATAACGTCTTTACAAAAGGAAATTGAAAATCTGAGGAGTCAGGTAAAAGGGAAAATGCCACTTGTCTTTAATGAGATGTTGCATCAAAGTCATCTGCAGACTCTAAATATACTGTGACTATTCAATACATTCCTCCTCATCTTAGAAATAACAAACTTGTGTTTCATAACTATTTCGCTTACCTTAAGGATAGTCTAGAATGTCTCCGAGAAATTGTAGAAGAAGATTTCATAAATAAGCGACTCGATAGAGAAATTATGTTTGCTTGCATTCAGGCCAAACAATCTCAGGAGCTGTTAGAATGTTTAAGAGCAACGTGTCCTAAATGTTTTTGTGAGAAAGGTAAAACTGTGATGCCTTGTTCTATGCCTAGCATTAAGAAAGTGAATTTTAATATGCTGTCGAGTAGCTCAGATCCCAACACTTCTATGCCCAGTATTAAGAAAGTGAACTCTAGAGTGCCTCCAATTAGTTCGGATCCCCGCGTCTAGTTCAGAATGCAAAAGGTAGCTCAACCAACTAATGTTCCCATAATTCCCTCTGACAGAGTAATCGGTTACACAAATGCAAGCGGGTCAAAGCCTTCAGGCAATACAAAGCAAGATAGGACCTCACAAGCTAAGTATGTGTAATGAAAGAAAGTAGAAGACCACCCTAGGAACATTAAGTTTGAGTTGAATAAAACGAATCGTGTTGATTCTAGTATTAGCTATAAGCGTCTGTAATTAATTGAATTCGCTACTTTTGGAAAAACATGTAATGATGATTGTTTGGTTTCTGTTACTAATCATGAATATGGTGTGAATGAGTTGATTAATGCTGTTAAATGCCCTGTTAAGATAGTGAATACAAAAAATCAAGCTAAGAAGGCTAGAAAGCAATGGCGGAAGAAGGATAGAAAACATTGGAAACCCACAGGAAGGAAATTTAGTAACATAGGTTATCAGTGGATACCTACTGGCCTCAAATTCAATCTTAATAAGATGTGCCCTAAATTATCTAGATATATGCCCATTAGGAAATGGATGCCTCTTGTAGAACTATTCTTTTAAGAAGTGAACATACTTTGAATAGGTCAAATACAGACACTAGCGCATCTATCCCGATGATTCCATTGTTTCTACTTCTGATATGGATATTCCAATCACTGTTACTAACCAAATGGAACCCATTCTTGCATGGGGATCCCAATTATCCAGATTATCCATTCTTGTTTGTGTTCAATTGCAGATCGTTTAAATCGTTACGTGGTACCGGACTCAGTGCTTCCAAGCATATGACCGGAGACCGGTCACGGCTCATGAACTTTGTGAGTAAATTCATCAGGACTGTTAGATTCGGGAATGATCATTTCGGTGCAATTATGGGTTATGGAGACTATGTTGTTGGTGATAGTGTTATCTCCAGGGTATATTACGTTGAAGGTCTTGGTAATAACTTATTCTCTGTGGTCAATTCGTGATTCTCGATCTAGAAGCGGCCTTGAAAAACATACTTGTTTTATTAGAGAACTTGATGGTAAAGAAATTTTAAGAGGAACACGTGGTTCAAATCTATACACCATCTCTATCGAAGATATGATGAAGTCTTCTCCAATCTGCTTGTTGTCAAAGGCTTCGAAAACAAAGTCATGGTTATGGCATCGTCGTCTAAATCACCTGAACTTTGGCACCATAAATGATCTCTCCAGAAAGGACTTAGTAATAGGCTTACCTAGACTAAAGTATGAAAAGGATCATCTTTGCTCAGCATGCCAATTGGGAAAAATCAAGAAGTATGCCCACAAACCCAAACCTACAAACTCAGTTATGGAAGTTCTTCATACCATTCACATGGATTTATGTGGACCCATGAGAGTGCAAAATATTACGGGAAGAAATATGTGTTAGTTGTGGTTGATGATTACTCTCGATTTACTTGGGTTAAGTTCTTAAGGACAAAGGATGAAACTCCAGATATCATCATCAAACTTATCAAACAGCTGCAGGTTCGACTTAACAAAACGTCGAATCATCCGAATCGACAATGGAACTGAGTTTGTTAACAAAGAACTTAGTGAGTTTTATGAAAGTGTTGGAATCAATCATCAAAGAAGTGTTCCACGAACTCCTCAACAGAACGGTGTAGTTGAAAGACGAAATCAAACTCTGGTGGAAGCCACAAGAACAATGCTAATTTACTCAAAGGTTCCAATGTTTCTCTGGGCAGAAGCCATTGCCACTGCATGCTATACTCAAAATCGATCCCTTATTCACACTTCTCATGGAAAAACTCCATATGAACTTATCCACAATCGAAAACCTAATCTTTCATTCCTTCGTGTGTTTGGTGCGTTGTGTTATCCAACTAATGAGGGCCAAGACTTAGGCAAACTTAAAGCTAAAGCGGACATTGGAGTCTTTGTAGGATATGCACCAAGCAGAAAAGGATACCAAATCTAAAACAAAAGAACCTGAAATATCATGGAAACATATCACGTTACGTTCGATGAGCTGACCGGTCAAATGGCTCCAGGACAACCCAGTTCTGGACCCGCATCACAACCTTCATCAAGCAGTCCCATCAGTTCTACTCTTGTACACGATTCTTCGCCAGCAACTCCGTACGTACCTCCTTCAGAAGATGATTTGAAGAAATTGTTTGATCCAATGTTTGATGAACACTATGAGCCAATTGCTAATGATTTGTCAATTCCATCAACATAGGCTGCTCCTATCCCTGTCAATGAAGTTAACCCTTCAGTTTCTATGTCATTAAGTCAAGAAGCGCCTGTTGCTGATCACTCTATCTCATCAACAAATTATCAATCATTGAGTGTACATCATGGAATTGTGTCTGGCACCTTTGATGGAGATAATCCTTTTGCTACTCCTGAAGATGCCCCCTTTGAAAACATATTTGGTACTTCAGTTCCTCAACAACAACCACACGAACACCTTAGAAAATGGACACATGATCATCCATTGGACAACATCATTGGAAATCCCTCTCATCCAGTATCCACTCGCAAACAACTTGCAACTAATGCCTTATGGTGCTTCTTAAACTCCGTACTATCCAAGGTCGAACCAAAAGATGTTAAAACTGCCATGAATGAAGACAGCTGGTTCAATGCCATGCAAGAAGAAATTCATGAGTTTGATCGACTAGATGTATGGGAATTAGTACCTGCTCCTGACTGTGCTTTGATCATTGCTCTAAAGTGGATCTTCAAAGTAAAACTTGATGAGCATGGTGATGTTTTAAAGAACAAGGCTCGATTGGTTGCAAAAGGATACCGTCAAGAGGAGGGTATTGACTTTGAATAATCATTTGCTCCAGTTGCCAGTATCGAGGCAATCATAATCTTCTTGGCTAATGCTGCAAGTAAGAATATGGTAGTCTATTAGATGGATGTAAAGACGGCTTTTCTTAACGGAGATCTTAAAGAAGTCGTATACGTCTGCCAACCTGAAGGTTTTGTTAATCCAGAGCATCCTACTCGTGTCTATCGCTTGAAGAAGGCTCTTTATGGTTTGAAGCAAGCTCCAAGGGCATGGTATGATACGCTATCAAAGTTTCTTCTATCTACAAGATTCAGCAAAGGAGCAGTTGATCCGACATTGTTCACCAGAAAGTCAGGCAAACATTTAATTCACGTTCAAATCTATGTTGATGATATTATTTTTGCCTCGACTGACCCCAATGAATGTGACCATTTTTCAAAGGAAATGGGCTCCAAATTTTAAATGTCAATGATGGGACAAATGTTATTTTTCTTGGGATTACAAATTTCACAAAGTCCCGGAGGCATTTTTATTAATCAATCTAAATATGCAAATGAAATTTGGATTTGACACTTGTGACACCGTTGACACTCTCATGGTGGAACGTACCAAACTGGATGAGGACCACTCAGGGATCATGGTAGATCAAACGAAATATCGAAGTATGATTGGATCCCTGATGTATCTTACAGCCAGTAGACCTGATATTCTATTCGCTGTATGCATGTGTGCTAGATACCAGGCTAAGCCTACCAAAAGCCACCTTGCAGCGGTTAAACGGGTCTTTCGGTATCTCCAAGGAACCATCAACATGGGACTTTGCTACCCGAAGGACACCGGTATGTCACTAACAGCCTATGCAGATGCGACCATGCAGGGATGTCAAGATACACGTCAAAGTACGTGCGGAGGTGCTCGGTTTTTAGGTGATAAGCTTGTGAGCTGGTCTTCAAAGAAACAAATGAGTACTTCTATATCCTTTAGAGAGGCTGAATACATAGCCATGTCATCTTGTTTTGCTCAAATCCTATGGATGAGATCCCAATTATTTGACTATGGCTTTGAATTCAACAAAATCCCTCTGTATTGTGATAACAAAAGTGCCATTGCTCTCTCTTGCAACAACGTTCAACATTCAAGAGCAAAGCACATTGACATTCGACATCATTTCATTCGGGAACAAGTGGAAAAAGGTGTGGTAGAACTCTATTTTGTGAGGACTAAATACCAGTTAGCAGACATCTTCACCAAAGTTCTTCCTAGAGAACGTTTTGAGTTTATACTTCCACGATTTGGTCTAAAGAGTCTTCAACCAGAAACACTCAAACGCCTTCAAGAGGAAGACGAGGAGTAAACGGTTTTGTTCATCTATCTCTTGTATATATTTTTTCAAAGAGCAAAATACAAAATTTCAAAACCCTCAAAAGAAAATAGAAAAATATAAAATTTTCAAAATCCATAAAAATTAGAAAATCTTGAAAAATCCCAAAAATATTGTCATTTTGTTATGTTTTTCTTTATTTGATATCATCTATGGACTTTGTGTTGACATTCAAAGAATGTCACGGGTTTTTAGATGTTCTTCGAATATACATAAATTGCCTAAAAATAAAAATGAGGCGGAGAAAAATGGTGGTTTATTGTCATTTCACGCAGTATCCCCGTTTTAAAAGGAAAAGAACAGAGCCATGCTTAATCTTATTTTTCAAAACTCATGCTCTGATTCTTAAAACAAATGTTTGTCATCAAAAAGACAAATGTTTTCTTTCCAAATATTTTTCCGTCTAATGATTCTTCTAAAAAATATTTGTCATCTAATGAAAACAAAATTGCTTTGAAAATACCTCGTACTCTATTTTTGAAACAACTCATGTCATTGATTGAGGGGGAGAATGATTTGAATTCAATCAAAAAGGGTATTTTTCAAATAATTGGCACGTAAAAGAGCAAGGTCTTCTTTTGGAAAATCAAAGAGAATAATGTTTTATACAATTGATTCAAGACCTTGACTAATGTTATGTTTTCAAAAGATTTTTATGCATAATTTAATCCGTGGAGTTTAAAGTCTCAGATTTGATCCTTATCGGTTAAATGCTTTCATAAGCAAGTCACAATTCTTCTCAAAAGTTTTCAAAAACAATTTAAATCTATAAAGATCACAAATCTCAAATGATTTGAAAATTCTGATAAGGGGAGAATTTGTGATTTAAATTGGATTTAAACTGATAATTCGGTAATTGGTTTTTTAAATGTTGAGCAAACTCTCCTCCATTCATGTGCCAAACGATTTCAAATTTTCCATGCACATGTTAAGGGGGAGCATCTATTTTAAACCAAAAAGGATTGAAACATGATTAATTTGTTCCAAAGTGTAGGTTTTCCCTAATATGTGCAAAACTCTTTCAAATCTCGATGCATATATTGATGGGGAGCAATTTTTTTGAAAACCACATCCTTTCCTAAAATATTCTTAACAAAGTATGAAAACTACTAATCTTGATCGGGAAAGTGATGTTGATATCTTTTAGAAATTGTTGATCAAAGAATCGAATCTTTCGTTCTTTTAATCTGAGATTTTCAAGTCCTCTTGCCTCCATGTGCCAAAACTATTTAAAATTATGATGCACATGTTGAGGGGGATTTGTTTCTAAAATATCAAAAACGATTCAGGTACAAAATGCTTTGATAATATATCTCAAGTACCTGGATTGATTTTCAAATGGTTTTCAATTGGTTCCAATGGCTGATGAACAATACCAAAAAGACCGACCCAATTTACTTTATGTATGGTGATATAAGGATGGTTAGGGTAGGTATTCGTTCCCACGATCCCGCTAGAGCTGGAGGGATCTACCCAGGGACAACCCACTAGATAGTGTAGAGTCCTTAGGTATGATGAAAAAAAGGAGAAAATGAGAATATGGGAAGAGTGCGGACTGAGATAGAGCTAGAACTGGAATAAACCCAACAAGGTTCTAGTCATGAAGTCTCGGTAAGCACTGAAGGGGTTGAAGAATGAAAAAGAAATGAATAAGAAAAGGGTGAAAAGAAATAACCCTCCATTATTTCAACCTTAGGGCAGAAACCGGGTTCAATTCATATGCTACTAGTGTTTACCAAAGTAACACCGATATTGAAGAAAAGACGTCATGGACCCAGTGACGCACTTCACTACATCTTCCCAAGCCACTCAAGTTCCTCTTAAAAGGGCTTATTTCATTCTCACAAGGGAACCTACATTATCTATCGACTTTCTCTTAGAGATGGTTGATATTGAAGAAGGAGAATCTCTCCCTAGTCTCTGGCATAGGAGCCAAATGTGCAAAATTGAGTCTAGAGCCACGAGATCATCAATAAATCTCATTAAGGACACAATTAATGAAGACTCTCTGTTTCACACAATGTGGAAAGAGAGAATATACTTTTAGAGTCCTACGCATTATCCTTGTGGTATTGCCAGAACATCTGAGTGATATGCAAACATATTCACAATGAAGATGGAAAGCCTTCTAGAGCCAACATCAAACAAGCTCTTGGTAGGTAGCACGTGAGATCTATCCAATAGATCAACCATGTGACAACTGAACAGAAACAATGGGGCGATTCAAATTTTTGAATCAATCCTGGTTCGGGTTATGGATTGAGGGATACCTTTGAAAAACCGGTCGTTGTGCTTAAAACTCTTTTCTCTAGCACATCGACTGTGTATTAATATTTCAAAAATAAAAGGTGTTTATGATTGATAATTGATTTTCTTTAAAACCTTCGTTGTATTGCAAAAACACTTTATTTTGAGCAGTACACGATTGTTTTTCAATTCTTTTTTCATCAAACAGTGAATCTCAAATTATTTGGTTCACTCACTCCGTGTTGTTTTCTTTGAGACGTTCGGTTTGAGAACAGCTAGAACAGCGAAACCTGTCAAGGAGATTCTTCGAATTATACGATCACAGCGTACTTGTCTTGATCAACGGGGAACCGTGGGTCGTGTACCTCAATTCAGTGAAAGTGATCAAAGACACTTTCGTGCACTTTATTGCAAACTGTTGTATGCAGGTACACCCGTCGTTTGCAGCTGATCAGAATGGAGAGGTCAATCCATAGCCGCATGCTCACACAACAGATTCATCTCTAAAGAAATCACGATAAAAGCATCAACGACTCTGATATTCTCAGTCCATGCTTCCGCTACGCTGCTGCAAATATCATGAATCAACTAAAGCTTCCGCTACTCTGATGAAAAGAATTCATGATCCAGAATGGGAGCATGTCGGTCCACTGTCACAACATCACACAAAGTCAAAACCACAATGGAAGAGTCAGAGATTTATGCAAGCTGATGATCTCAAAACTGGCTAAAAACTCATCATCACGTGGATCAGTTAAAGACCTCCACTTGAATTATCCAAACGTGGAAAACATGAAGAATCAAAGACTACGAGCTACTGAGCAAAGAACTTAAACAAGAATTCAAGAACAATCTTATTGTAATATCTGTTTGTATTCTGTGTAAATTGAGGTGACCTCCCTTAGGGGGAGATTGTTAGGAATTATAAAATTCAGTCATTAAAGTGTCGGTCACCTCAAGTATATGTATTCGTTAAAAATCTCGTAGTCGTAGTCAAGTTATGTTATTAAGTAGTTTGTTAAGTAACACCGTGGAGGACGGACGGGTCTTTACCCACTGTATGCCTGATCCACAGCCCGTAGGTGGGTTTATTGTAAGACACTGTAAATACCCTCTACCTCCCAAGGTAGAGGGTTGGAGCTTCAATACCATTTTTCTTTGTTTCACATAGTTCCCAACTCTCTTCCCTTTCTCTCTCTAGAACTTTCTCTCTCTAAAACATTGTATACGCCCCATATGGATTTGGTTTGATGTGTTTGTGAAATCCTATATCTTACAAAATCTATGTGGATGACATCATTTTTGGGTCAACACATAAAAAGTACTCAAATGAATTTTCAAAACTTATGAAAAAACATTTTGAAATGTCCATGATGGGTGAACTTACGTTCTTTCTAGGACTGCAAGTTCATCAATCACCCCGTGGTATTTTCCTGAGTCACTCCAAATATGCTCTTGAAATTTTAAACAAACATGGAATGCAAAACTGTGATACCTATGCCACACCGATGGCACGTACCAAGAAACTGGACGCCGATTTGCATGGGAAATTGGTTGACCCTACCAAATACCGAATTATTATTGGGTCTCTCATGTATCTAACAGCCAGTAGAACTGACATTGTATTTGCTGTATATCTTTGCTCCCGTTATCAGTCGAGACCAACTGAAACTCACCTCTTTAAGGCTAAAAGAATCCTCCGATACATCATGGGAACCATTAATTTGGGGATCTGGTATCCGAAGGATTCTGGTTTTGAACTAATAGCTTTTTCAGACGCTGATCACGCAGGTTGCTTAGATTCTCGGAAAAGTACTTCAGGAACTCAACAATTTCTTGGTGATAAACTGGTGTCATGGCAATTGAAGAAGCACGATTGTACATCGCTATCCTCAACCGAAGCAGAATATGTAGCCATGTCGGCGTGTTGTGCTCAAGTCATTTGGATGAGAACACAACTCAAAGACTATGGTTACGTATTTGACAGAATCCCGATGTACTGCGACAATCGAAGTGCTATTGCGATCTCGTGCAACTCCGTCCAACATTCAAAGTCTAAGCACATCGATCTTCGATATCATTTCATCAAGGAGCATGTGGAAAAGGTTACCGTTGAATTATATTTTGTGGGTACTGAATATCAACTGGCAGACCTTCTCACCAAAGCCTTAGCTCCTGCTAGGTTTACTGAGTTGGTCCACCAGATTGGCATGAGGTGTTTGACTCCAGAAGAACATGATGAACTTTTAAAATATTCTTAAAAACAGTCAAAAACCAAATCCTCTTTTGTAAATAAATTTCTCAAAAACAAAATAGAAAAATATAAAATGTGATACAATCCAAAAATATTCTTCTATCTAAATTTCTTTCAAACATCGCAAGTACAAATCTTCTGTCAACACTGTGTTCTATCAAACTTTTCACAATTTTCCCGAACAAGTGTTGAGGGGGAGAAAGTAAATATTTTTCTGTTTCATAAAACCTTGTACTTGAATGTTGCCAAAAATATGTTGTTTCTTCTAAAATGGTGAATACATTTCTTATCAAATACTCTCCTAGGACTCAAATGTTTTCAAAATTCATTATTTCAAAAGTCGAGGGGGAGTATCGTTAAGTTTCTTGCCTTACAAGTGTTTTGTCTAACCTAAACGGAAGTTAAAGGATCTTGGTTGGAACCTCTTGGAGGTTGAGGGACTGAATGTGTCAACTTGGCAAATTAATTTTAACAAAATCATTCACCTAACACATTCAATGCACCACTTCATGTGCATTTACTCCTAAACCACCAAGATCAAATGCCCAAATCAAATCTTCAAAATCCGTTCAAGCTGTTCATAATCTGTAAGTTCTAAACTGTTTTGATCAAGATTCTAAACAAGGATTTCAAAAATCTTTCAAATCCAACGGTTAAAACTCTTTAAAACTGATTTTGGAAAATTGTTCACTCGAACGAATTGGGTGTTTATGCATAACAGTGTTTGGATTGAAGTGAGTTATGTTAAAACCTTTCTTAGTGTCTATTAAACATGTTTCAATCGTCCAAAACCACCCAGAATCTTCAATCTGAATTCTAGGGTTCTTGCGCTCATTTAGGGTTTTTTCTATTCTGTGATGTTTTATGTGGTCAAGAAAGTGTTAGAATAAGTTTATATGCATGTTTTGAACCTTTAAATTTGCCCAGAAACATCTAAACTGTAAGAATTTAAGTTTTAGGTTTTTAGGGTTCATCTCCCATGAATCTTCTGATTATGTGGAGGAAATATGTTAAATCGTGTTCCATTGCACTCATATGACATCTACGACACTCCAGAAACATTCTTGTTTAATTTGTGTGGTTATATCTCTTACACATAGATTAAGGGTTTAGGGTTTAAGTAATTTTAGGCCTAAGTCTTTTTGTGTGTATCTGATATGTTCTTGTGCTTATTTTATGATCTAAAAGATGTTTGGAATAAACTGCAATCAAGTTTTCATGTTTATATTTAACAAGTTAATTATTCATAATGTCAGAATCTTTAAGTGTTCAAACCGTTACGCTTAAAGATTACTTTTATGCGTAAAGGTAACGCCTAAGAGAAATCTTACGCGTAACTCTTACGCATAAGAGGTCTACAGTGGATTACGTGTATCTTGGAAACATATTCATAAACAAGGCTTGCTACGTATAAGCTTTACTCTTACAAGTAAAATTTACACGTAACATCTATCTTATTCCTACGCGTAAGCCTAAAGCCTTTGAACTTGTCTTACGCGTAAGAAACTCTTACGCATAAGCTTGGTCTTACGCTTTAGCTTACTCCTACGCATAAGCCCCTTTCTTACGCATAAGGATCCTTGTTACTCATAACCCATTGTTCACTACTTTTTGGCCTGTTACGCATATGTTACTTGTTAAATGTTACACATAAGTCACAAATACCTAATGTTTCGTATAAGCTTACAAATGTTAATATGTTGTGTGATTAAGTGAAAAATTGGACTCTAAAATTTCAAAATTAACACGTTCACGTAACTTATCACATCAACTTCAAACAATTGGAAAAATGTGACTTAGGACTTGTAACTAACATAAACATGTTACCATCAAACAAGTAATTAGATAATAAATAAGACTAAATCAAACACATTGTGTTTCCATATGTCCGTCTCTTTGTCTAATAACTTTCAGATCACAAAATGGCTGCAAATCAAGCAAACATCAATGCCCCAGCTGAGCTCTCGATGGCAAACACATTCCTAGCTGGCTACGATAAAACAATTGGCAAGAACAATCTCCGTGTCATCTTCAACAACTTCATATGCTCATGATCATCTTGCAGAATTGTTGTGGACATCCTTCTGCAACATCCATTCAAATTCATGCTCATAAAGTCATACTGATGATGAGTATGATTGAATGGATGAGGAAATACAATTTTGTAAGACATTAAAGCAGAAAAGGATGGAATACCATGCTTCAACCTTTCCGGTTAGTCAACCCGGTGAGGCAGAAGGGTCAAGCAGTAGTCCTCCACTTATGGAAGATCCATTGCAAACAACTCTTACCCCATCCGATCCGGTTAATCAACCCGTAAAGGATCAGGGTGTCACTGTCACTACAACTGTTGAAATGAAGCAACCACAACAATATCTATAACAACCGCAAGAAGAATAGCATGATGAAGATGAGGAAACTTATGACAAAGGAGATTACGATCTCGATAAGAATGAAAGAGTAACTGATGATGATGATTTGGCGGCTGACGAGGAAATTATGTGAAAAGAGGCAGAAGAAGCTGCTAGAGCTGAAGAGAAAAAGTTAAAGAAGGAATCAGACAACTACATAGTTGACAATCCAATACACAAACCTCAACAGTCTTCTGAACCACCTCTTGATACTTCCACCAAACCCAAATCATCATCTCAATCATCACCTCCATCAACAAAAGAAACAACTAAGTCAACAATAAAATCTGTTAAGAAGGCAACTCCATCCAATGATTCGACAAATGGTTAAGCAGTTTATCACCACTACACAACAAGCTACACAGCCTCCACCATCTGATTAACCAAGGGATTCAGAAACCACACCACCAATGGAGAAAACCATTGATCACTTGACATACACTGGTGGTGAGGATCACGACATACCTGAGCCCCAACCTGAACCTCAACCGAAATTTAGATCAAGTACATTACTGCACTCCTTGTTTTCATACGCATCAAATCAAAGAGTGTGTTGAAGATCTCCACCTCGGGGTCGAATTTTACCAAAATTCTTCACTTCAAACAGAATCAATCAAGAACCTCAATACAAAATCGTTCATAATCCAAAGTTTGGGTGTGTCTACCGATGTGAAAATCATCATACTTGCTTCATGGCTTTCGATGAAATTCATAAAGTTATATGAAACCACCCTGGAGATGGTTCGAGATGGATTGGCATATCATTTGAAGGACATTGAGTTGGGTATAATTCTGACGAAGAGATGGAATTCAAAGGATCGCAAGGACGATTCGTTGATTTATCACTAGGATTGATTAAAGGTTGATTCTACGGGATCAGATGCAACGGTTGGAGAGCTATGTGGGAGGAAGACCAAACTTTCCGATTCTGGCTTACCAACGTCTTCAGAAAGTAGCTGATCGCCTGTAATCATTGGGTACTCTCTTAACTCTCTTGATTGTGATTTTGTTTGTTTGATTTATTGACGATGTCTTGTGCACACATAACAGTGTATAACCCGTACTTGTTATGAAAGGACCATGTGGTACGCTTCAGTGCCACAATCCTATAAAAGGAGCGAAAGCTTCTTACTTTTGAGTAAAACTTATCTAAACTTTCACTTTTCAAAGTTTTGCTCAAAAGAACAAGTACTTCCCCTTATGTTTTTCAAAAACTCAAAAGTTAGTATTACTTGTTGAGGGGGAGTACTTGCTTAAAACCTTTTTTCACAAATTGTTCTTCATGGAAACTTCCCACAAAACTCGAAATGGACATATTAGATATCAAAATTTCTTCAAAAATAACATTTATATGCCATTTTTGAGGGGGAGAAAAATTGTGTGATACAAATATGATTGTGATTGAATCATCGTGCTAAGACTTAACCCATGAATTGACGAGATCTGAACTGTCATACATCGAAAAGATTTGTCTTCCAAGACTTATCCAAGTAGATTGTACTTTCGAGAAACTCTTGATAGACATGAACTTTGACGGGTTTGACAACCTTTCGAGGGTTGTCCACACCTTCAAGGTAGTTATTAGAGCCAGTTGTCACCTAAAAGGTGACAATGTAACTCTTTAACTATGCAACGTAACCGTGTCTCACGGGGAATTGTCTATCTCGAATCGATCAATTCAAAAGTGCGCGCTCTTCTCTCACCGTGTAGATTTCTGTCAAAACACTTAAGTACGTGTGGAGGGGGAGTATTTCTACAAAATATAAAAACTCTCACAGTGGTACAAAATGTTTTTTACTCATAAACACTTTGAGAGATTTTTCAAGAAAATGGTTTTATGGCAACATAGGTTAGTCATGGAGTTATAAGGTGACTAAGGTTAGGAGTAACCGTCCTACAATCCGCCAGAGCCAGAGGGATCTACCCAAGGATACCACCAATAGTTAGAACTTAGAAGTCCTTAGGTATGATTATAAAAAGGAGAAAATGAGAATCGGAGAAAGAAGGAGTTGAAGAATTAAAAAGAAAAGTAAAGAAAAGGGTGAAAATAAATAGCCCTCCAATTATTCAACTTAGGGCAGACACCAGGTTCAATACATATGCTACTGGCTGTCACTAGATGACACTGGCATTGAAGATCAAAGTCATCATGGACCCAGTGACGCATGCACTAAACCTTCTTAGCCACTCAAGTTTCTCCCAACAGAAGCTTGTTTCATTCTCATAGGAAACCCTACGTAAACTATCGGCTCTCTCTTAAAGATTGCTGGTATTGAAGAAGGAGACCCTCTCCCTAGTATCCGCTCAGGAAAACCAAAGCGCACTATTAAGTCTAGAGCCACGAGATTCATCAAAAGATCTCTTAGGAACACTCGACATTTCATCACTTGTCGTTCAACAATAAGGACGCAAGTGATACTATTCTAGAGTCCTACACAGATCTTAGCAATCTGTCGAGAAAATTTATGAGGGGTTCACAATTGTGATCCTCAGTGATTGAATGGAAACTCCTGCCAGGGTCAACATCAAACGACCACGGCAGCAGTCACTTCGTTAACTCCTTGTGGGTTACGCTTAGTGTGTCTCAAACGGTCTACGATCGTGGGGTGATGCTTCGGTGTACCTCAGGCGACTCACCGAACTGTAGGTGTACTTCGGTACAGCGTGTTATCCTACTTGAGGGACTCTAGTTCAGGAAAAACCTTTTCTAGAATTAGAGATGTGTTTTCACACTATCTTTGTTAACACGCTCGAAGCTTCGAACTTGTAAGTCTTTGGAAATCCCGCTAAAGAGATTCCTTTCAAGAATCGAGTCCTGAAAATGTGGGTCATTACTTGAACTTGTTGAATGTAATGCCAACTGTCCCTTATGGGATTCGGACGGCTGATTCGCCCGACCAAGGTGAATGGAATCAAGACATTCATCAGAAGATCAATCGTAGTGGTAAACTCTTTAAGAAACGACCACAATGATCGATTGGTGTTTATCACTAACCAATTCTTATGTTTTCTTCTTATGGATGCTCTTGGGAGATGATCGTGCAGATTCTCCACATGCTCATACCAACAGCAACACAAATTGAAGTTCTCTCAAAAGGAAACACAAAAGTCAGAATGATTCTTCGTTAAAGCCAAAGAATCTTCAAAGTTTAAAGACTAAAGAGAACTACATCAACACTGAAACCCAACGTTAAAGAACGTGTGAGCATGTTGGAGAACGGCGTGGAGACACGAGCAACGAATAGGACGTCATGATTACCACAACATAACATCACCATATCCACACCAGAACAAAGAACAAAGATAAATGAAGATGTCAAAGCTGAAAACTTCAAAGAAAACAAGATCCTCACAGTAGAGAGATTGTTAGAATCAAGGCACTTCTTCTCACAAGAAAGAAGAATGTCAGAAGAGGTCAAAACAACTATTAAATCAACACCAACAACGTTTGAAGATTACTTAAGTCATTAATTACCAACACTTAGGGGGAGATTGTTGGAATCACTCCTAAACTATATTTCAAGTGTTTTTAATCAATATGTAATTGGTTGCTTAATTAGGCTTTTATGTTAGTATTAATGGCAAGGCTTATGTAGAAAGCCCATAAGCCTTGACCCAAGCCCATAAGAAAGGAAGGGACAAGAAGTGTTGCCCTAGTCCCTTCCCCTATATAAGCTATTGTAAACCTTTATTTGAAGGTTGGTTGTTCACTTGAATACATTTCCTACGCATATCCTTTCAATATTCTATATCGTGTGTGTGGTTCAGAGTGCAACCGATCACCTTATCTATCTTTCTAACATATTGATGCTTGTGTTACAATATGGTGACCTAACAAAATCCTACTCTTACTCAAAGACCGCGCATTCTCATTTTCGTAAAACTTGAAAATCTAGAATTATATTTTATAAACATAATATCAATAGTAAATATAGGTTTCATACACTTTTGGACCCATACTATTTGAAAATAGGCAAAACGACCTTATTACTTGTCACACCCCACCGAAGGCAGAAACGCGAGGTGTGACGAAATCAATATACATCACAAAAGAGATATAGTACAATACCATAATTAAAATTTAAGGAAAAAGTACAACATTACTATGGTATTTAGCCGACATCGGCGATTAAAATATAAAGTTTTTTTACATAATGTCCAAACATGACACATGAAGACTCCTTTATGCAAAATATCTTCAAAAATATACTTACTGACGATCACCTGAAATGCACGAGAAAACGGGTCAACTATGAAAATAGTTGGCGAGTACACACATTTTATATGAAAGCCTTTTTAGAGAAAGATTTCATAATAAAAGTAAGTCCAAAGTCGTTGAGAAAGGTCCAAAGGCAAAGGCTCTGTCAGACAATTCAGTTGTAAATCCCGCCCATACAAGACTTGTAACCTATGTTTCCACATACCATTGCATAAAGGGTCGAATAGTTTATGGTCAAGCACATGGGGTCAATAAGCACCACATATATAATAATGTATGCCGAAAAAGCCCCTAAAATATATAATATGCGTCCCATAACATAGTGAACAAGAGGCTGGCCGACCTCCAATAGCGCTATCTATACTATCTACTGCTCCACCCAAGAAGCCGTCTGAACGGTACATATAACTGGGGACTAACAATGCCAATGTACGAATAGTACATCATACAAATATTATATACAATTATGTCAAGAACGCTCCGTAACATGGGGAGACTTTGCGTTGCTCTGTAACATAGGAGACTTTAGGTCAAGAAGGCTCCGTAGCATGGGGAGACGTTGCACTGCTCTGTAACATGGGGAGACTTAGGTCAAGAACGCTCCGAACAAGGGAGACTTTGTATGTACGAACGAGCATGTCAATATAATATATAAGCGAAAGTGAGATGTCAAAGTCTAAAAGTACGTCGAATCATAAGTTCAAACAATTCACAAGTTCTAAAACAAGTTCACGAGTTTTAAGTCAAGTTCAAGAGTTCAAGTCAAGTTATAAAGTAAAAAAGAGTTCAATATATGTTAAGGGTTCAAATATAGTCAAAAGAGTTAATACTATGTAAGAAGGTTCAAATCAAGTCAAAAGAGTTTAAAATGTGTCAAAAGCTTTAAATAAAGTCAAAAGAGTTTAAAATATGTAAAAAGGTTCAAATCAAGTCAAAAGAGTTTAAAATATGTCAAAGGATTCAATTCAAGTCAAAATGGTTTTTATATATGTTAAAAGGTTGAAAATATATATATCGTACGGTTCAAAACAAAGTTCAAAGAGTTCAGGTAATAATGTTCATAAAATAAAAGTCAATTTAGTTTAAGTATAATATACTTACAAACATAAATAGTGAAACAAAAGTTATTAAAGTTCTTATAAGAGTAAACAATATAGTTTAAGTATAGTTCATGCATTCCACCCCAAGCGATTAAAATAGTTAAAAAGAGGATTTGTGAATACTCTCAAGCAACTTGAAGATAATGGATTTGTGATATGATCTAGAACAATATACCCCAAAAATATTCCAAGACTGCAAAAATATATATAGTGAATATATAACCCGAAAAGACCAAATGACTTGAATTCGATCAAACTAATTTTTCTCCTTCCTTTCTCCTATGGCCGAAACGTATGAAGCATTTGAGAGAGTTTTTAGTGAAAATCTTTTAAGTGAAATGAGTTAGGTTTTCTTTTCCATTTATACTGCCAAAAAGGTCATTTTGGTAATTTAAATAAAGGGTAGAATGGTAATTACATGTTTTTGATAAAAAGTGTTAGGTTCAGTAAATACCCAAACCCCTTAAGTCTAGGATTTGAATTTAAAATACCATAAGTGTTTAATCCCTTAAACACTAACAAGTCACTGAGCGCATAGTCACTCAGTGAGCTGTCTTCAGGATACTCGATGAAACAAAGAAGAAGTCTATCCACTCAGTAAGGCGGAACTTAAGGGGTGAAGATTGAGTCAAGAAGAAGATAGTGGATTCAGTGAGTGATGACAATAACTCACTAAATCCCGAAACTCCTCACCAACTACTAACACTGAAGACAAACTAAAGGAAAGGCGAGATGATGAAGAATGGGCGGACAAAGCGGTTAAGCTTGAAACAAATAAGACGGAGTGCTTATCCTCAAGAAGTCAACTTTCCCTGAAAGGCTCGGTGTCTTTGAGAATCGAGAAAGTGGCTTTGTCCCTTACCAAATATAGCATTTGTAAACAGAGACAAAATACATCAGTATTTTGTCTTACCTGTCAGTTTGTACTCTAGGATAGAGTTAAAAACCATACTTGTATAAATAGCATAAGAGTTGAAGTGAAAGATTCAAGCTTGTGGATTAATTGTAAAACACACACACAAGCCATCTTCTACTCCTCCAAATACAACTTTGTCCTTGAGATAGCTCAGTGGTTCATTTATAGTTGTGCTCAGACTTAGCCTGAGCTTAGTGAGGAGATACCATACTTTGTCATTTCAATCCCAAGTACTATTCCTCAAGTACATGGGTAATCTATTATTTTTGATTCACTTCTAATAAAGAATATAAACGTTGAAAATTTATCGGTGTGTTTTACTTATTTAATTTCAGTCATTATTCACAATCTGGTTGTTTATTACTTTTAACTGTTTTTTTACGATTGTGAAACGGGAACAACAAGTGGTATGAGAGCAAGGGTGATTATAATTTTTTTAAGCCGCTCAAAACGTTTATATCAGGATCCTAATTCTTTGAAATTGATGTGCCCCAACTTGTTGACAAAAAGGGTGGAGCTTATTCAGCTGTTGCCCCTCGACTCGAAGTTGGTAAATTTAACAAATGGAAAAAGTGAATGCTTTGCTATTTGACTGGGATGGAACCTTACTACATTAAGTGTATTAATGAAGGTCCATTTATCCCAAAGACTGCTGAAGGTTTGCCTAAACCGAAGCTCGATGGACTCGAGGATGAGAGGAGAGTGGTCAACGGGACCAAAGGCTCAAAAGTATCATCATATCTTGTCTTCACGATGATATTATGGAGTCTATTATAAGCTGTAGTACAGCTAAACAAACCTGGGATGACCTGTTCCACAGTCATGAAGGTCCATCTGATACCAAGGAAAACAGGATAACGGACCTGAAACTTGAGTATGACACCTTCAGGGCTAAGGACTCAGAAAGTCTGTCTCAAACTTACATCCGGTATAAAACTTTGTTAAATAAACTATCTAATGACGGTGTAAAGTTGTCCAAGCATGAAATCAATGTTGGTTTTGTCAATAGTCTCCCTGAGAAGTGGTTGAAGTTCTCTCAGGGACTCAGGAATGCTAACCATATCCAGAATCTTGAACTTCCTAAAATATATGGGAAATGTGTCTATGAGGAAAACCTCATCAACAAACGATACCCCTGACTTAAAGAAGTCGAAGGAAGTCAAGAAGTCCCTGACCACCACTTCAACACCAATTTCTACTGCTTTTTATTCTAACAGTGTGGTTCAAGATTTTTAGGAAAATTCAGATGATGAGGCTGTTGAGAGGACAAGCGAGGAGAACCTGAACGATTTAAACATTGAGTTTCAGGAAAGAGCACTCCTTGCTAACTCTAAAAGGTTTTTACGAAGAAACAAAAGTTTTTCAAATACTAAAGCTAACGAGGACACTGAATGTTTTAAGTGTCATAAAAGAGGTCATTTTGCCAAAGATTGATTTTCAAAAACAATTTCTGAACCCTCTTACAAACCATCAGGGTCAAATCAGTCCTCAGGCTTTAGCAAATTTCAACCAAAAATCTATTAGTCTCATCAAAATTTTCAAAACCAATCTGATCAAAACAAAACTGTTGATTTTGAAGCTAAGTACAGGAAAGTCAAAGCTAAGCTAGCACTGCTTGAGGCCACTCCCTTAGAAACAATGTTAAATCTGTGCAGGGTAAAACACAAGGGTCTTGTTCTTTGAAGTCTTATTTGACTGGATGAAGAGCAGTCTCCTCAGACGATGAAATGGTGCAAGTCAGTGCGATGGCTCTCTCGAATAGGACAAGCTAGGCTGTTGGGAAAAATCATGCCGATAATGGAGAATGGGTCAACACCACAATGAAGAAGGTAAATATTTTACTTTCTATGGATGATGACTCTGATTGGCAGTCTTATATGAACTATATCAATGTTGACCTTAAGTTTGTAGAAGAGCAATGATTAAATATTTTTTCAAAATACAACAAGTTAAGTTTTGAATTGAACAAGTGTAGGGATGAACTACTTCTTTTATAACAAGCTAAGCTTGAGGCTGTCACACTGCAAATTCAAAAAACTGAACTAGTTAAAAGAAATTAGGCTCTTCAAGATGAACTTAAAAAGGAAAAAGATATCATTGAAAGTTGGACTGCTAAGAATCCTAGGGTCTTTGATACTGTAGGTGCCCCCAGTAGCAAAAAGAGAGTCATAGGTGAAGATCATCTCCCTGACTCTCACAACAAAGACCAGAGTCCAAAGCCATTTGTGTCCGGTGGCATGATTACCAATATGTTGTCAATTCCCATGCCCAGTGATTGGATTGAGCGGGTTAACCACGAGTAAGCTTCCAAATTTCGATTATGGAAGAATACTAGAGCACAAAGCGAAGCTCTAAAGAGCACGCTTGGACTCCCGATGTGCCCAGATAGTCTGAACACATCTCAGTCTGTAGCAGAATCTTAAGCACTGCTTCCACCCCTGAAACCTCTTGAGTCTTTGCACCAAGCTCTGAGCATACTCCATTGCAATTCAATCCTCATTCACCAAAAGAAAGATCTGGACTTGGTAGAACCATCCTGAAAAAACCAAAAAAACCAATCCAACAAGAGTCTATTCCACTGAGACTTTGATGCAGGTTTTACAGACCAGGTTTTAATATTTATAATGTCTCGTTATACCTATGGTCTACCTAATGCACTAACGGGCAGTGTACCCAGTCGTGTGTAGTGTAGTATTCGGTAAAACCAAGGTCGTCCCAAAAGCTATGTTTGTGGATTAATACTAAGTCTAGGTGTCACAGATTTTAAGATGGTTGAGATATCGAATTAACTAATTAACTACTAAAGCAAATAAAGGCAAAGGATGTGATCAATAGAGAAGAGTGGTGCTAACCTAGTTATTCATCCTAGCTAGTAATGTTTACGTCTAATTACTTCCAATTACTTCAGGTGGGGTCAAAGTCGAGAGGACAACATTTGGTCGGTTAAGCCTAACCTATCGAGCAAAGAGCCACCACTGGAGAAGTCAGGTGTCCCCTCATAAGTCCAGTTTTTCCTGGTCCCCTAAGCCAAGTCATTAAGTTTCGTTACATGCTAGACTTATAATAGTGAGTGCCCGGGCGCTAGCATCTTAGACACTAACCACCTAATTCTTAAGTTCATCCAAACAGTAGGTGATTAGTTGGTTAAATCGCACAAGTAGAAAGGGTCGTCAGTTGGTCAAATTGATGCAGGTTTTACTGACCAAGTTTTAATATTTATAATGTCTCGTTATACCTATGGTCTACCCTAATGCACTAACGGGCAGTGTACCCGGTCATGTGTAGTGTAGTCTTCGGTAAAACTGAGGTCGTCCCAAGAGCTATGTGTGTTGGATTAATACTAAGTCTAGGTGTCACATATTTTAAGATGGTTTTGATATCGATTTAACTAATAATCTACCAAAGCAAATAAAGGCAAAGGTGTAATCAATAGAGGATAGTAGTGCTAACCTAGTTATTCATCCTAGCGAGTAATGTCTACATCTAATTACTTCCAATTACTTCAGGTGGGGTCAAAGTCGAGAGGACAACATTTGGTCAGTTCGCCCTAACCTATCAGCAAAGATGCCACCACTGGAGAATCGGTGTTCCCTCATAAGTCCAGTTGTTTCTGGTCCCCTAAGCTGAGTCATTAAGTTCCGCTACATGCTAAACTTATAATAGCGAGTGCCCGAGCGCTAGCATCTTAGACACTCACCCCCTAATTCTTAAGTTCATCCAAACGGTAGGTGATCAGTTGGTCAAATCACACAAGTAGAAAGGGTCGTCAGTTGGTCATATCTTACCCTTCCCGTCTTAGTCTACTCACTTAGGGTCAGTTGGTCATATCTCCTAAGCAACTACCCTCTACCGCCATTCAAAACTACCGAAACAAGGGTAGCTACCCATAAACTATGCATGCATACACTTAGAAATAATTATACGGAAGTAATGTAAACGCAAACAAAACAATTACGGAATCATAACTAGGCTAGCACCAAGAGGTACTTAGCCGCTTATATTAACCATACAAATCAATTCAATGTTTAATGTTACGAAATACATGAGATTAAATTAAAGAAAAGATAAAATGCAAATGCTTATCATAGGGGAGTTAATTCTCCCTTGGAGATAGCTTCGTATGCTCCTCTAGATCTGCCTTTGGCTTCTTCCAACATTCTTTAGTTATTGTGTGTGAAATGGGATGTTTTGAAATCTTTGGAAATCGTGGGGTATTTATAGGCTAGATCTTGGTTACGGCGTAACTAATAAAATAGTTATGCCGTAATCATCTAATTCTTCGTAAATTGCACTAGATCTGCGGTTGGTAACCTTAGAAGTGGTTACGCTGTATCTTCAATAATTCTTGGTTACGCCGTAGTTTATGCACGAGTTATGGCGTAATTATCAGCGGCGCGGAACCTCATTTGACCTAATATAGTTACGTCGTAATCTTTTGAGAGAGTTACGTCGTAATCTTCTGATAAGTTGGCTTTCTGAGTCACGCTTTAGTTACGGCATAATATGAGAGATGAGTTACGCCGTAACTTCTTCAAAGTTAGCATACTATGATAAATCTTTAATAATTCTCTAAATCTGCGTCTCTTTAGCTCCGATGCTCGTAATTTACCTAAAAGTGTAATATAATGGAAAACAAGCGTAAATCCATATAAATGACATAAATTCTAAAAGTACGTCGAATCATAAGTTCAAACAATTTACAAGTTCTAAAACAAGTTCACGAGTTTTAAGTCAAGTTCAAGAGTTCAAGTCAAGTTATAAAGTAAAAAAGAGTTCAATATATGTTAAGGGTTCAAATATTGTAACACCCCAACCCGATAAGGGTAGAAGTATTATAAAATGGTATCATATCAAAGCATACATAATGAACATAATAAAGCAGCGGAAGTCTTAAATAAATAACCAAAGGAAATCCAGCCAACACGGCTTAAACGTTACATAAGTTCATCAAAAGGAGAAGGAATAAATCCAAGACATAAATAAGCATAATCCGAGTCTAAGATAATGTCAACATAATCAAGCAGAACTAAGATGACTAGAGCCATAGATCCACATAACCGCTCATCACTCAAACCCATAGCTAAGATCCCAGCTTCTAGCTTAATTACATGCCGCATGGAAAGAAAACGCGGCTGAGCTTAAAAATCCCAGTGAACAGATATATATATAACAAAACGAATAATCGAAGGATAAGTAATGAGGATATCATAATCATAAGGTTCAATGGGAAATATCATAAGGCATAACAAAGGATAACAAAGAAAGGAAATGGAATGTCAGGTCATCTACCACGAGCCCATATCATATCATACACATATCATATCATATCGGTTGTATTCGGAGGGTGACCGGAATACCATATATAATGGAGGGGAGACCTCAAGTAACAGTGGAGTGATCAACTCCCGGAATGTGAAGACGCGTATTGCACATGACATCATTCACCATATAAATCATGTCATATCAGTTAAATCCACTAAACATATCATATCTAGGATGCATCCATACGCCCCCCGGAACATAATGGCCAAATCATATACATATCATATCATATCATAATGGGGACGGTGTACAACATCACTCGTGCATACTGGAGTCATGCCATTGGTGCATCAATGACATGGTCATGTTACCTTCATGACTAGGAACACATATTTGGCCCGGGTATCAACTGACGGGTCAAAGCATAATCATATCATATCATAAGGGTTCATATGAAAGGTTCATATCAAAGTTCATATCGAAGGGAGCATAGCAAAGTCATAGGGAAGCCCTAATAAGGAGGCTTAGAGTAAAGCATAACAGTTCAAGCTAGTATCGAAAGATGGAATACGAATCATGAGAAACCTTAAGAGGTAAGGTCAGAATATCTGTACCTTATTCTGAGCAAATCACAATGAAAGTAAAATCAAGAAAGCAGATCAATCCCGTCGCCCGGAACCTATATGAATTAGATAACGTTCTATAAGAGTCAGATCAGTCGTTTAAGACGGCTTTCCATTTTTAGCAGGTTTCCACTTTTAGTAATCTTTCCATTTTAAGTACTTTCTATTTTAGGCAGGTTTCTATTTTTAGTATCTTTCCAGAAATAACAGGTTTCCATAATTAGTAACTTTCTATTTTTAGCAGGTTTCCATAATTAGTAACTTTCTATAAATAGCAGGTTTCCATAATTAGTAACTTTAGTTACTTATCTTAAGTTAAATAATGAAAATGAGTGTTATTATGATTTAAGGATCATTTATGACAAGTTATAAAAGTTTAGGGTGTTAAATGTCAATATTGCAAAGTATAGGGTTAAAAGTGTAAATATAGCAAGTTTACTCATTTTACTCATTTAATCCATTTAGTTAACATATTAACAAGTTAATCCATCAAGTTTCATAATTTACAAAATAACCCCTTAACTTTATTAAATCATGTAATACAAAACCCTAGTTTTTGATTATGATTAACGTATAGGTTTTAACACATTTTGACTCGATTATCATAGGCTACACAACTCATTAAACCATACCCATTTTAGGTCGTGACATCCCTCCTCCAAAACATTTATGTACGCCCCACATATAACCAAAACAAGCTCGTAAATCATTCGTTATTGATTCCATTTATCACATACGTATACGCATAGTTTCACAAGCTCATTTAACCCTTTAATATAATACATATATGTCGACTTAATGAGAGACCAAAATCAGATTTGTATTAAGATTAACATGCCACATATCATTCGAATCATATAGGTTTAGAATCATGATTTTATGTAATCCATTTTATCATTTCATGTGACAAACATATTCATTATTTTATGTGACCTATTTCGTATAACAAGTCCTAAAGAAGACTCCATAGCCACGATTTGAACAAGAAAACAAAAAGGAAAGACGTGAGATGATGATACGTTACCCTAGTAGCGTGTACGTGACGAGGAAACAAGAAATAAACCACCCGATCAAAACCAAGCCTCCCTTGGCTTTTGGAACCCCACGGCCTACAATGAAACCCCACGTCCAAGCTTTAATTCGAACCAAACACGATCACAATGCCCACCAATCAATCACACACGATCACAAGCCTCCTAGTAACACTTTTCTTCTTTGATTTTTTGATGAAGATGATGAAATAAAAGAGTATGCCGCCACTTTTGATGAAGGAGAGACTTAGGGTTTTCTTGGTGTGTTTTTGAAATGAAAGATATGTGTAAATGAGATTAAATGAAATTGATATGGAGAGTAAATGGGAGAGCAAATATGGCCGGCCATCAAGGGGGGGGGGAAGACCAAAATTATGACTTTCCAAGCTTATCATTTTACTTTGAATGTAGTCTCCTTTGTAGTCCAAGTGAATTGTGTACATATTGTAACATGTTTTGGTACCTTAGAGTTTATTTATATTGTGTACATTTACTTGATAACATAAGTTAAATACTTTCATTGTTTGTGTATATTATTGATGAGATAAATTGTTAAATGATGTTGACGTGTTTTCCGAGCTTACATAATTATTAAGTTGGAGGGTAAAAGTGTCATTTACGCGTTTGAGATTTTTAGGGTTTTACAACTCTTCCCCTCTAAAAAGAAAATTTTTGTCCTCGAAAATTGAAAGGAAACGAAGCAATAAGTGAAGACATACCAGATGACGAAAAGAAATGTGGATAACTAGCTTGCATAGATTCCTCGGTCTCCTAGGTAGCTTCACGCTCTGGGTGATTCTTCCAAAGAATCTTAACAAACGGAATTACTTTGTTTCTCATGACTCGATCTCGTCGATCTAAGATAGCCGAGTTCTTCGGTAAGGACATATCTGGCTGAATCTGATCCAAAGGATAGGAAACCACATGTAATGGATGATAGTTGTATCCCCGTGAGAGATACATGGAACACATCATGAACATGAGATAGCGAGGAGGTAGAGCTAGACGGTAGGAAACCTCCCCAACACGATCCAAAATCTCGAAAGGTCCGATGAATCGAGGACTGAGCTTGCCCTTGATTCCAAAGCTTAACACCGCGGACGGTGAAACTTTCGAAAAACATGATCACCAACACGAAACTCCAAGTCGCGCCTATGCTTATCGGCATAACTCTTTTGCCGTGAACGAGCCTCCTTCAATCTTTCCCTAGCAATCGCCACCTTCTCATTAGTAATCTCGATGAGTTACGGACCTTCAATCAAGCGCTCACCTACTTCATCCCAACAAATAGGTGCTCTACATTTCCTCCCATATAACAACTCATACGGTGCTCCTTTGATGCTAGCGTGCCAACTATTGTTGTAGGCAAACTCCACCAAGCACATATACTCATCCCAGTTCCCAGTCCATTCCAATGCACAAGCCCTCAACATGTCCTCAAGAGTCTGAATGGTCCTCTCCGTCGACCATCGGTTTGAGGGTGAAAAGCGGTCTTGAACTTAAGACAGCGTACCCCAAGCTTTCTGCAGACTCTTCCAAAAGCTGTGGCGTGAAGCGGATCTCTATCGAGAAATAATAGCGTAGGAGTACCATGCAATATAACAATCTCTTCGAAAAATCTCCGCCAATCTACTAACACGATAATCCTTCCGGATAGGTAAGAAATGAGCGGATTTGGTTAGTTGATCAACAACCACCCAAATCGCATCATGTCTTTTTCGAGTAGGAGGCAAACCCGTGACAAAATCCATGGAGATTTCTTCCCACTTCCATGTAGGAATATCTAACGGCTGCAACAAACCACTAGCCCTCTGATGCTCAATCTTAACCTGCGACGGTAATACACTTAGCGAAAAACGAAGCCACATCTTGTTTCATACCATTCCACCAGAAATGTTGCTTAAGATCCCGATACATCTTGGTAGAACCAGGATGGATAGTGAAAGGGGAACTATGAGCCTCGAGACAAAGCGACTTCACGCAAAGCGGGATCATTTGGAACACAAACTCGACCCTCATACCATACGCCGAAACCATCAACAGAACTCGATCGCTTACCGCCTCGACATTCGAACCACGACCAAAGCTCACCATCATCCTTCTGAGCTTCCTTAATCTGTAATATAAGGTTGGACTCTACCTGCAAACTAGCCCAATAACCATCATAACCCCGAAAACAAAATTCCACCTCCATAAGCTCAAGATCATGAAGAACCTTGGGTTCAATCTCCAAACTAGCAATCATACCCGACTTTCGGCTCGGTATCGGCAACTACATTAGCCTTACCGGATGATCTGGATGTTCGTGTCATAATTCTTAAGAAGCTCTAACCACCTTCGTTGCCTCATATTGAGCTCCTTTTGTGTGAATATATACTTTAAACTTTTGTGGTCAGTAAAGATATCACACGATTCACCATACAAGTAATGCCTCCAAATCTTTAAGGCAAAAACCACCGCAGCTAACTCCAAATCATGCGTGGGATAATTTTCTTCATATGATTTCAATTGCCTCGAAGCATAGGCAATCACCTTGCCATCTTTGCATCAATACACAACCCAAACCTTTCTTCGATGCGTCATTTGTAAATCGAAAACCTCCGGAACCCGATGGAAGTGTCAAAATAGGCGCAGTAACTAATATCCGTTTCAACTCCTCAAAACTCTGTTCACGCTCATCCGTCCACTCAAACTTTTCTCCTTTCCTCATCAATTGCGTCAAAGGTAGCCATGTCGAGAGAAACCCTCAACAAAACGACGATAATAACCATCAAGCCCCAGAAAACTTCTAATCTGCGTCACAGTAGTAGGTCTTGGCCATTTTGTGATAGCTTCAACCTTAGATGTGTCCATCTTAATACCATCAGCAGACACAACGTGACCAAGAAAAGCAACTTGACTCGGCGGAATTCACACTTAGAAATTTTGCATACAACTTCTGTCGAAGAGTCTCCAATACAATACGAAGGTCTTTGTTCGTGCTCGGCCTCATTCTTAGAATACACAAGGATGTCATCGATGAAGACGATTACAAATTTATCTAGGTACTCGTGGAAAACACGATTCATAAGATCCATGAAAATTGCAGGCGCATTAGTCAAACCAAAAGGCATAACCAGGAACTCATAATGGCCATAACTTGCGGAGCGGTCTTAGAAACATCTTGCTCCTTCACACGTAATTGATGATAACCGGACCTCGAGGTCAATCTTAGAGAAAAAATTTGCACCTTGCAACTGATCAAACAAGTCGTCGATGCGCGGAAGAGGATAACGGTTACGGATAGTGATACGGTTCAGCTCGCGGTAATCAATACACAACCTCATACTCCCATCTTTATTCTTAACAAATAACACAGGTGCGCCCCAAGGTGAAACACTAGGCCTAATAAAGCCGTCCTCCAACAGTTCTTGCAACTGTTCCTTCAATTCCTTCAATTCGATCGGTGCCATACGGTAAGGAGCTTTAGATATAGGTTCGGCACAAGGAATCAAATCGATGCCAAATTCAACTTCCCTAGCCGGAGGAATACCAGGAAGTTCATCGGGAAAAACATCAGAAAATTCACGTACGACGGAAAGACTTTCGATGGTCGGAACTTCAAGAGAAGTATCCTTAATGGATGCCAGAAAACCAAGGCAACCATGAGAAATGAGAGTGCGAGCTTTCATAGCCGATATGATCTTAGCTGACTTGAGCGGTTGAGCACCATGATAAACGAAATCAGGTTGGTGAATATTACCAAAGATAACATTTCGAGCATAACAGTCAATGGTAGCCCTATGCAAGGCCAACCAATCCATACCCAAAATAATATCGAAATCAAACATATCCAAAGGAAGAAGATTAGCCGAACGAATACCATCATCGAAACGTAGGGGACAATCCAAGTATTCATGGTCAATAAGCACCTGGGTTTTCATTGGGGTGGAAATAGAGATTCGGGCTAACAAAGGTGTGGGTGTCATATTTAGTTTCCTTAGTAACGAAGTGGATATCATAGAATGTGTAGCACCGGTATCAAATAAAGTAAAGGCAGAAATATCACCAATATAAAGAATGCGGTAATGGTACTGAAGAGTTAGCGCTTGGTCTCGAGTAACAGAATACACACGGCCCTTGGTCGGAGCTGGTTTGGCCGTGTTTCCCGGTGCAATCGGCTTTCCTTGAGGCGGTCCTTAACCCTATGAGCGGTAGACCCACATGCATAGCAACCACGTGGCCTTGAAGCAAGCGGGGTGAGGCTTTCCACAAGTGTTGCAGAGTGGAGGAGGAGGCAAAATCTCGGCCGGCTTCTTATGATAAGAAGAACGGAAGAACGGTCTGCTGACCACCACGATAGGATTGATCGAACCTGGCCGACCCCCACCATCACGACCACGGCGGTCGTTTCACGATCTGTCATACCTCTGTGAACCACTGTGCCCGAGTGTCACGGCGTCCGCGGTCGTATCGACCCTAAACTCTGAGTATGGTCACGACCCCGAGGATAAATACGATCACCGTCCTGTTCCTCTTGTTGAAGCCACTTTCCTCATGTAGCAACTCAATGTTTGGGCAGCATCCGCTGCAGCTACCTCGGTGTACTCGTTATTAATCACCTGTCCAACACCCATTTCTTCAACCCCATTTGTACTTCCGAGCCGGCGGCGTGCATCTCCAGCAATATCACCTACGAACCCAACCAACCTCATAAACCGTTGCATGTACTCATGGGAAGTTTCCCTATCCAGCTGACGTAAGGCGTTGTACTCTATTTCATACCGCTGCTGTTCCGATTCAGGAAAATACTGTTTGTAGAAGATATCCCTAAAAGTATTCCAAACACAAGTATCTAGAAAGTTCTCTTCCTTGGACAAGAGATAGGCCTTCCACCAGTTAAGGGCATCACCCTCGAGTTTGAAGGTCGCTAGTCTGGTTTTCACCTCGTCACCACAACCCAGCACATTGAATAGCTTCTCTATGTGCGTAATCCAGTCCTCCGCATCATTAGGTGAAGCTGCCGATCGAAAAGGGATTGGCTTAAGTTTGTTGAAGCGTTCAATCCAAACATGAATGGGAGTAGGTGGGTTGGCACCCCCACCATTATTTACGCCGGAGGAGCTAGCGCCATTTCGGACGTTATTAGTGATGGTAGCAACGATCTCGGGCATAGCGGTGGCGAGCGCGTGCAATCAAAGCTTCGAAGTTAGGATTACCATACCCGTTATCGTCGTTGTTCCTTCGAGTAGTCACCATCACGAAGAGTTCATTAAGCGATTAGCAAAGGTTAGAAAGTAAGATGGAGATCATGAACGGAAATGATGATAATGAACCTAGAATCTACCCAAACCTCACCAATCAAATCTTAAGCTCTACGGATTAGCGCTTAGGGTCCATATGTCACAGTCCGGACTACAAGTCGTAAACACGGGCTCTGAAACCATAATTGTAACACCCCAACCCGATAAGGGTAGAAGTATTATAAAATGGTGTCATATCAAAGCATACATAATGAACATAATAAAGCGTGAAGTCTTAAATAAAATAACCAAAGGAAATCCAGCCAACACGGCTTAAACGTTACATAAGTTCATCAAAAGGAGAAGGAATAAATCCAAGACATAAATAAGCATAATCCGAGTCTAAGATAATGTCAACATAATCAAGCAGAACTAAGATGACTAGAGCCATAGATCCACATAACCGCTCATCACTCAAACCCATAGCTAAGATCCCAGCTTCTAGCTTAATTACACCGCATGGAACGCGGCTGAGCTTAAAAATCCCAGTGAACAGATATATATATAACAAAAAGAATAATCGAAGGATAAGTAATGAGGATATCATAATCATAAGGTGCAATGGGAAATATCATAAGGCGTAACAAAGGATAACAAAAGAAAGGGAAATGGAATGTCAGTCATCTACCACGAGCCCATATCATATCATACACATATCATATCATATCAGTTGTATTCGGAGGGGTGACCTCAGAATACCATATATAATGGAGGGGAGACCTCAAGTAACAGTTGAGTGATCAACTCCCGAAATGTGAAGACGCGTATTGCACATGACATCATTCACCATATAAATCATATCATATCAGTTAAATCCACTAAACATATCATATCTAGGATGCATCCATACGCCCCCCGAAACATAATGGCCAAATCATATACATATCATATCATATCATAATGGGGACGGTGTACAACATCACTCGTGCACACTGGAGTCATGCCATTGGTGCATCAATGACATGGTCATGTTACCTTCATGACTAGGAACACATATTTGGCTCGGGTATCAACTGACGGGTCAAAGCATAATCATATCATATCATAAGGGTTCATATCAAAGGTTCATATCAAAGGTTCATATCAAAGTTCATATCGAAGGGAGCATAGCAAAGTCATAGGGAAGCCCTCATAAGGAGGCTTAGAGTAAAGCATAACAGTTCAAGCTAGTATCGAAAGATGGAATACGAATCATGAGAAACCTTAAGAGGTAAGGTCAGAATATCTGTACCTTATTCTGAGCAAATCACAATGAAAGTAAAATCAAGAAAGCGGACCAATCCGTAGGAACCTATATGAATTAGATAACGTTCTATAAGAATCGGATCACTTTCGTTTAAGGCGGCTTTCCATTTTAGCGGGTTTCCACTTTAAGTAATCTTTCCATTTTAAGTACTTTCTATTTTAGGCAGGTTTCTATTTTTAGTATCTTTCCAGAAATAGCAGGTTTCCATAATTAGTAACTTTCTATTTTTAGCAGGTTTCCATAATTAGTAACTTTCTATAAATAGCAGGTTTCCATAATTAGTAACTTTAGTTACTTATCTTAAGTTAAATAATGAAAATGAGTGTTATTATGATTTAAGGATCATTTATGACAAGTTATAAAAGTTTAGGGTGTAAAATGTCAATATTGCAAAGTATAGGGTTAAAAGTGTAAATATAGCAAATTTACTCATTTTACTCATTTAATCCATTTAGTTAACATATTAACAAGTTAATCCATCAAGTTTCATAATTTACAAAATAACCCCTTAACTTTATTAAATCATGTAATACAAAACCCTAGTTTTTGATTATGATTAACGTATAGGTTTTAACACATTTTGACTCGATTATCATAGGCTACACAACTCATTAAACCATACCCATTTTAGGTCGTGACATCCCTCCTCCAAAACATTTATGTACGCCCCACATATAACCAAAACAAGCTCGTAAATCATTCGTTATCGATTCCATTTATCACATACGTATACGCATAGTCTCACAAGCTCATTTAACCCTTTAATATAATACATATATGTCGACTTAATTAGAGACCAAAATCAGATTTGTATTAAGATTAACATGCCACATATCATTCGAATCAAATAGGTTTAGAATCATGATTTTATGTAATCCATTTTATCATTTCATGTGACAAACATATTCATTATTTTGTGTGACCTATTTCGTATAACAAGTCCTAAAGAAGATTCCATAGCCACGATTTGAACAAGAAAACAAAAAGGAAAGACATGAGATGATGATACGTTACCCTAGTAGCGTGTACGTGACGAGGAAACAAGAAGTAAACCACCCGATCAAAACCAAGCCTCCCTTGGCTTTTGGAACCCCACGGCCTACAATGAAACCCCACGTCCAAGCTTTAATTCGAACCAAACACGATCACAATGCCCACCAATCAATCACACACGATCACAAGCCTCCTAGTAACACTTTTCTTCTTTGATTTTCGGATGAAGATGATGAAATAAAAGAGTATGCCGCCACTTTTGATGAAGGAGAGACTTAGGGTTTTCTTGGTGTGTTTTTGAAATGAAAGATATGTGTAAATGAGATTAAATGAAATTGATATGGAGAGTAAATGGGAGAGCAAATATGGCCGGCCATCAAGGGGGGGAGGGGAGACCAAAATTATGACTTTCCAAGCTTATCATTTTACTTTGAATGTAGTCTCGTTTGTAGTCCAAGTGAATTGTGTACATATTGTAACATGTTTTGGTACCTTAGAGTTTATTTATATTGTGTACATTTACTTGATAACATAAGTTAAATACTTTCATTGTTTGTGTATATTATTGATGAGATAAATTGTTAAATGATGTTGACGTGTTTTCCGAGCTTACATAATTATTAAGTTGGAGGGTAAAAGTGTCATTTACGCGTTTGAGATTTTTAGGGTTTTACAAATATAGTCAAAAGAGTTAATACTATGTCAGAAGGTTCAAATCAAGTCAACAGAGTTTAAAATGTGTCAAAAGGTTCAAATAAGGTCAAAAGAGTTTAAAATATGTAAAAAGGTTCAAATCAAGTCAAAAGAGTTTAAAATATGTCAAAGGATTCAATTCAAGTCAAAAGGGTTTCTATATATGTTAAAAGGTTGAAAATATATATATCGTATGGTTCAAAACAAAGTTAAAAGAGTTCAGGTAATAATGTTCATAAAATAAAAGTCAATTTAGTTCAAGTATAATATACTTACAAACATAAATAGTGAAACAAAAGTTATTAAAGTTCTTATAAGAGTAAACAATATAGTTTAAGTATAGTTCATGCATTCCACCCCAAGCGATTAAAATAGTTAAAAAGAGGATTTGTGAATACTCTCAAGCAACTTGAAGATAATGGATTTGTGATATGATCTAGAACAATATACCCCAAAAATATTCCAAGACTGCAAAAATATATATAGTGAATATATAACCCGAAAATACCAAATGACTTGAATTCGATCAAACTAATTTTTCTCCTTCCTTTCTCCTATGGCCGAAACGTATGAAGCATTTGAGAGAGTTTTTAGTGAAAATCTTTTAAGTGAAATGAGTTAGGTTTTATTTTCTATTTATACTGCCAAAAAGGTCATTTTGGTAATTTAAATAAAGGGTAGAATGGTAATTACATGTTTTTGGTAAAAAGTGTTAGGTTCAGTAAATACCCAAACCCCTTAAGTCTAGGATTTGAATTTAAAATACCATAAGTGTTTAATCCCTTAAACACTAACAAGTCACTGAGCACATAGTCACTCAGTGAGCTGTCTTCAGGATACTCAGTAAGAAACAAAGAAGAAGTCTCTCCACTCAGTAAGGCGGAACTTAAGGGGTGAAGACTGAGTCAAGAAGAAGATAGTGGATTCAGTTAGTGATGACAATAACTCACTAAATCCCGAAACTCCTCACCAACTACTAACACTGAAGACAAACTAAAGACGAAGGAAGGCTGAGATGGTGAAGAATGGGCGGGACAAAATGGTTAAGCTTGAAACGAATAAGACGGAGTGCTTATCCACAAGAAGTCAACTTTCCCTGAAAGGCTCAGTGTCAGTGCTGACAATCAGAAAGTGGCTTTGTCCCTTACCAAATATAGCCTTTGTAAACAGAGACTAAATACATCAGTATTTTGTCTTCTGTAACCTGTCAGTTTGTACTCTAGGATAGAGTTAAAAACCATACTTGTATAAATAGCATAAGAGTTGGAGTGAAAGATTCAAGCTTGTGGATTAATTTTAAAACACACACACAAGCCATCTTCTACTCCTCCAAATACAACTCTGTCCCTGAGATAGCTCAGTGGTTCCTTTATAGTTGTGCTCAGACTTAGCCTGAGCTTAGTGAGGAGATACCATACTTTGTCATTTCAATCCCAAGTACTATTCCGCAAGTACTTGGGTAATGTATTATTTTTGATTCACTTCTAATAAAGAGTATAAATGTTGAAAATTTATCAGTGTGTTTTTACTTATTTAATTTTAGTCATTATTCACAATCTGGTTGTTTATTACTTTTAACTGTTTTTATACGATTGTGAAACGGGAACAACAAGTGGTATCAGAGCAAGGGTGATTATAAATTTTTTTTAAGCCGCTCAAAACATTTTTAAATCAGGATCCTAATTCTTTGAAATTGATGTGCCCAAACTTGTCGACAAAAAGGGTGGAGCTTATTCAGCTGTTGCCCCTCGACTCGAAGTTTGTAAATTTAACAAATGGAAAAAGCGAATGCTTTGCTATTTGACTGGGATGGAACCTTACTACATTAAGTGTATTAATGAAGGTCCATTTATCCCAAAGACTGCTGAAGGTTTCCCTAAACCAGAAGCTCAGTGGACTCAGGATGAGAGGAGAGTGGTCAAACAGGACCAAAGGCTCAAAAGTATCATCATATCTTGTCTTCCTGATGATATTATGGAGTCTATTATAAGCTGTAGTACAGCTAAACAAACCTGGGATGACCTGGTCCACAGTCATGAAGGTCCATCTGATACCAAGGAAAACAGGATAACGGACCTGAAACTTGAGTATGAGACCTTCAGGGCTAAGGACTCAGAAACTCTATCTCAAACTTACACCCGGTATAAAACTTTGTTAAATAAACTGTCTAATGACGGTGTAAAGTTTTCCAAGCATGAAATCAATGTTGGTTTTGTCAATAGTCTCCTTGAGAAGTGGTTGAATTTCTCTTAGGGACTCAGGAATGCTAACCGTATCCAGAATCTTGAACTTCCTGAAATATATGGGAAATTTGTCTATGAGGAAAACCTCATCAGCAGACGATACCACGACTTAAAGAAGTCTTAGGAAGTCAAGAAGTCCCTGACCACCACTTCAACACCAATTTCTACTGCTTTTTATTCTAACAGTGTGATGATGAGGCTGTTGAGAGGACAAGCGAGGAGAACCTGAACGATTTAAACATTGAGTTTCAGGAAAGAGCACTCCTTGCTAACTCTAAAAGGTTTATATGAAGAAAAAAAGTTTTTCAAATGCTAAAGCTAATGAGGACACTGAATGTTTTAAGTGTCATAAAAGAGGTCATTTGCCAAAGGCTGTTTTCTAAAACAATTTTTGAACCCTCTTACAAACCATCGAGGGTCAAATCGGTCCTCGGGCTTTAGCAAATTTCAACCAAAAATCTATTAGTCTCATCAAAATTTTCAAAACAAATCTGATCAAAACAAAACTGTTGATTTTGAAGCTAAGTACAGGAAAGTCAAAGCTAAGCTAGCACTGCTTGAGGCCACTCCCTTAGAAACAACAAACACTTGTTAAATCTGTGCGGGTAAAAACAAGGGTCTTGTTCTTTGAAGTCTTCGGCGGGATGAAGAGCCAGTATCCTCAGACGATGAAATGGTGCAAGTCAGTGCACTGATGGCTCTCTCAGAATAGGACAAGCTAGCTGTTGGGAAAAATCATGCCAGGAATGGAGAATGGGTCAACATCACAATGAAGAAGGTAAATATTTTACTTTCTATGGATGATGACTCTGATTGGCAGTCTTATATGAACTATATCAATGTTGACCTTAAGTTTGTAGAAGAGCAATGATTAAATCTTTTTTCAAAATACAACAAGTTAAGTTTTGAATTGAACAAGTGTAGGGATGAACTACTTCTTTTATAACATGCTAACCTTGAGGCTGTCACACTGTAAATTCAAAACACTGAACTAGTTAAAAGAAATTAGGCTCTTCAAGATGAACTTAACAAGGAAAAAGATATCATTGAAAGTTGGACTGCTAAGAATCCTAGGGTCTTTGATACTGTGGGTGCCCCAGTAGCAAAAGAGAGTCATAGGTGAAGATCATCTCACGACTCTCACAACAAAGACCGAGTCCAAAGCCATTTGTGTGCGGTGGCATGATTACCAATATGTTGTCAATTCCCAAGCCCGGTGATTGGATTGAGCGGGTTAACCACGAGTAAGCTTCCAAATTTCGATTATGGAAGAATACTAGAGCACAGCGAAGCTCTAAAGAGCAGCTTGGACTCCACGATGTGCCCGTAGTACTAAAAACATCTCGAGTGCGTAGCGAGAATCTTAAGCACCGCTTCCACCCCTGAAACCTCTTCAGGGTGCTGCACCAAGCTCTGAGCTTACTCCATTGCAATTCAATCCTCATTCACCAAAAGAAAGGTCTGGACTTGGTAGAACCATCCAGAAAAAACCAACAAAACCAATCCAACAAGAGTCTATTCCATTGAGACTTTGATGCAGGTTTTACAGACCAGGTTTTAATATTTATAATGTCTCGTTATACCTATGGTCTACCTAATGCACTAACGGGCAGTGTACCCAGTCTTGTGTAGTGTAGTATTCGGTAAAACCGAGGTCGTCCCAAAAGCTATGTTTGTGGATTAATACTAAGTCTAGGTGTCACAGATTTTAAGATGGTTGAGATATCGAATTAACTAATTAACTACTAAAGCTAATAAAGGCAAAGGATGTGATCAATAGAGAAGAGTTGTGCTAACCTAGTTATTCATCCTAGCTAGTAATGTTTACGTCTAATTACTTCCAATTACTTCAGGTGGGGTCAAAGTCGAGAGGACAACATTTGGTCAGTTCGCCCTAACCTATCAGCAAAGAGCCACCACTGGAGAAGTCAGGTGTCCCCTCATAAGTCCAGTTTTTCCTGGTCCCCTAAGCCAAGTCATTAAGTTCCGTTACATGCTAGACTTATAATAGTGAGTGCCCGGGCGCTAGCATCTTAGACACTAACCCCCTAATTCTTAAGTTCATCCAAACGGTAGGTGATCAGTTGGTTAAATCGCACAAGTAGAAAGGGTCGTCAGTTGGTCAAATTGATGCAGGTTTTACTGACCAGGTTTTAATATTTATAATGTCTCGTTATACCTATGGTCTACCCTAATGCACTAACGGGCAGTGTTCCCGGTCATGTGTAGTGTAGTCTTCGGTAAAACTGAGGTCGTCCCAAGAGCTATGTGTGTTGGATTAATACTAAGTCTAGGTGTCACAGATTTTAAGATGGTTTTGATATCGATTTAACTAATAATCTAACAAAGCAAATAAAGGCAAAGGTGTAATGAATAGAGGATAGTGGTGCTAACCTAGTTATTCATCCTAGCTAGTAATGCCTACATCTAATTACTTCCAATTACTTCAGGTGGGGTCAAAGTCGAGAGGACAACATTTGGTCAGTTCGCCCTAACCTATCAGCAAAGATGCCACCACCGGAGAAGTCAGGTGTTCCCTCATAAGTCCAGTTGTTCCTGGTCCCCTAAGCTAAGTCATTAAGTTCCGCTACATGCTAAACTTATAATAGTGATTGCCCGAGCGCTAGCATCTTAGACACTCACCCCCTAATTCTTAAGGTCATCCAAACGGTAGGTGATTAGTTGGTCAAAGCGCACAATTAGAAAGGGTCGTCAGTTGGTCATATCTTACCCTTCCCGTCTTAGTTTACTCACTTAGGGTCAGTTGGTTATATCTCCTAAGCAACTACCCTCTACCGCCATTCAAAACTACTGAAACAAGGGTAGCTACCCATAAACTATGCATGCATACACTTAGAAATAATTATACGGAAGTAATGTAAACGCAAACAAAACAATTAAGGAATCATAACTAGGCCAGCACCAAGAGGTACTTAGCCGCTTATATTAACCATACAAATCAATTCAATGTTTAATGTTACGAAATACATGAGATTAAATTAAAGAAAAGATAAAATGCTAATGCTTATCATAGGGGAGTTATTTCTCCCTTGGAGATAGCTTCGTATGCTCCTCTAGATCTGCCTTTGGCTTCTTCCAACATTCTTTAGTTATTGTGTGTGAAATGGGATGCTTTGAAATTTTGGAAATCGTGGGTTATTTATAGGCCAGATCTTGGTTACGGCGTAACTAATAAAATAGTTACGCCGTAATCATCTAATTCTTCGTAAATTGCACTAGATCTGCTGGTTAGGGCGTAACCTTAGAAGTGGTTACGCTGTATCTTCAATAATTCTTGGTTACGCCATAGTTTATGCACGAGTTATGGCGTAATTATCAGCGGCGCGGAACCTCATTTGACCTAATATAGTTATGTCGTAATCTTTTGAGAGAGTTACGTCGTAATATTCTGATAAGTTGGCTTTCTGAGTCACGCTTTAGTTACGGCGTAATATGAGAGATGAGTTACGCTGTAACTTCTTCAAAGTTAGCATACTATGATAAATCTTTAATAATTCTCCAATTCCGAGTCTCTTTAGCTCCGATGCTCGTAATTTACCTGAAAGTGGAATATAATGGAAAACAAGCGTAAATCCATATAAATGAAATAAATTACAAGCATTATCGGGGGAAATTGACACTTAATATTGAGGATAATTTGATGTTATCAAATATCCCCCCACTAGAACTCTACTTGCCCTCAAGTAGACCTTATTAGATAGATTCCTAAAAAGATATCTCCCATAACATGGAAAATATAAGTTTACAAATCCCTTATGCTAGAATAAAACAAAGCCGAACACCTCACGAAATGGGAACGAAACACTCAAATCTCTCAACTATTCTAAGTGTCAATTTCGGGGTCGTCACTCAAACGTACAGTCTTAGCATGTATTCTATCATAAGCTTGGCAGTTACATAAATCTCCACCAATAGAGTTAAGGGCTAGACAATTTTCGAAGGCAATATGGGTAGACACGACAAAGGTTAAGGGTGACTCGTCATTACTAACATGTCACGGTGAAGTGGATAAAATCAATGATACATGACCAAATCCATGGCCAACATAAACATAACAACTAAACATAACATCCCCCCTCTTGAGATGAACAATGGGAATTCGGGGGGTCTTCAATGATCTTTAAGAATATGTCGTCGACGAAAGCGTGATTCCCGAACCTTTCGACTTGAACCTCGAACTTAGGCAAATGATGACTTCCCAATCACAAATAAAGACTACAGGGTAGGCTAAGGTGTATAGGTGTATCGAATATATTGGGTTAACAAAATGAAAAGAATGGATCAGTTGGGTGTATCTAGGGGCATCTTGCACTAAAGGTGAGTGCAACAAAATGGTTTCACATGGGGGTCGAGAAGTCGAGGTGACTAATCGATAGACACACAATGGTAGGCTATTTGGGTGATAATCCTATAATACTGCCTTCTTAAACTAAAAAGTCCAAATACATCGAGCTAACTCAACATACCTCGTCTATGGTCTCGAAATAATGCAAAGGCCAAGTTCTAAAGTTTACAAGCTACCGGCACACTCGTAATTTGGTGGATTTGGGGTAAAATGTTGGAAACGGATAAGGCTAATCTCACCATATAATATCAAGGGTTGTATGTGCATGGCTAAGGTCTAATCTAGTTAGGTTAAGAAAAACATGTCAAAATTTTAAAAATGGCATAATTTTTCAAAATAAACTAGAAAAACGAGGGCAAAATAAAGTTCAAGAGACAATTTTACTCCCGTCCCCCTACTTCAATTGTACAAAGTCCCTTTTGTACTAAGCGTTAAATAAAGGTGAAGAGAAAAGTAGAATTAGAGCGAGAACTTCCCTGAAATTTGCTCCAAAAGAAAGAAGGCCCACGAAAAGAGTGGTGCCTTCGTATAAGCATCCACTAGCAAACTTCAATCCCTAAAATCACACTACCGACAAGCATAATTCTAAAAACAAAAAAAAATAAAAAATGAAAAACAAACCTAACCCAATTTCGTAGGAATCACGGTTGCATTTAGCATATGCAACAAGCCTTTAAACCACTTGGTGTCCCAAGTGGACGAGTGAAGTCTCGTGAGGGTTTACAGGGAACACACCCACAAAGTTCATTTAAAATACTAATACAAGGTTATTGTGTTTAAAATGAAAGAGGTAAAGCAGAGGATAGTTAAGTCGTAATTCTTATAAGGAGTTACGCCGTAACTAGGCAAAACCTGGCATACGCTGCAAAGGTGTAGCTACGGCGTAACCACTGAGATTGGATTACGCCGTAATTGGTAATGCATCAGAAGTTCTGCTGCAAGGGGCCTGTTACGGCATAACCATGAGAATGAGTTACGCCGTAACTCTGGTCAGATTAGCATCCTGCAGCAGCAACTCTTCTTTGTTTCCTACAAAAATGGTAAAAAACACAAAACCCAACAGAAATGGAAATAAAACAAAATAAAGGGATAATTCGGGTTGTCTCCCGAAAGAGCACTTTTCTTTTTTTACGAGTCTTTAAGTTAGACTCAGAGCCTTGGGGTTTTATGGTGGCCTCAGGACTTGGCCAACTTCCTTCATTGCTTTTTTATTTGAAGAAGGCTGGTCCCAAACACGTGGAGAAACAAACCGAGTCATGGAGTATCTTTTCTGCAAAATATTAGCCTGTGCCCACTCGTAGCAAAATTTAGCCTCTTCTTCCCATTTTATTTTAATAGCTCCAAACTTTACTCGCAACCAATTTTCAAATGAGATTCCCTTGTATCCTACTTCACTTCTTTTTTCTTCGTAAAAACATGCCCATTCCTTTTGTTTGAGCTAGTTAGGATCGGGAAATTCCCCTCCATCGCAGATCTTGCGGTTGGGGTCGCATGTAGGCCATGCCATGGTGAATTCATCAGAAATTATAGCTGGTTCACAAAAATGAATGGTCCAATCAATCTCGGTGAACCATTCGTTAAGAATATTATGCCCTTGCAACCACTTTTTCCTGATAAGCTTTTCGTCTTCCCAGCACCACCAAATTTCCACAGCCTCTTTTATTAGTCGAATGAGATGCTCCCTCCTCCATTGCATCATTTCTGAAAAGGAGAACACGTAGGAAATGTAACTTTGGTGCCATCAATCAAACAAATATCAGGAGCACAACAGTGAAATTTTCCTGTAACAATGTAACTAGGCACAGAAGGTGGGATCTCTTCCTCATTCTTTGTTATCGTCACTTAATTCGGTCCCCTGTAAATGGACAAAATATGAAGGAGGAAACCTATCAGAATAATCCAATTTAACCTCCGGTGAGTCTTCAGTTGTTATAGTTTCATCCGGTTCATGGCATAAAGTATTGTCCAATTTGAATTCTATTCTATCGCCATAGTACCTTAATGAGTTCAGGAATGGTTTACCAAGAATCAAACGTTCCTTTATATTTTTCTCCATGTCGATAACCACAAATTCGGTGGCAAAAACAAATCTATCAACCTTGACACAAGTACCACCTGTAATTCCTAACGGAGTAGCCCTGGTCTTATTCGCCATTTCAATCACTATATCCGATTTCCAAAGATGAATTAATTTGAGTTTCAAGAATATGGAAAGTGAAATGATATTTACGCTAGATCCAAAATCTACTATTCCCAAGATATCATAACTCCCAACCGAACATGGAATAACTAAACCGTTTGCGCTAATATCCTTAACTGAAAATAAACTGATTTCTGACCTGGTTATACTTTCTGGAACATAGTTACGCCGTAACTCGGGGAAATAATTACGGCGTAATGCGATCCCGGTTGTCGACAATCGCTTCTTGCAAATTTTCTATTGTAGATTTGCACTCCTCACTCTCATCCTGCGAATTATTATCAGCAAAAACGGCATTGCACACTACCATAGGTTTGGTCCCATCAGGTTCGATGTTACCTATCTCTATCTCTGCACTGAGCTTTTCCACCATGGCTTCAAGGTTTTTTAGGGTTTCGTCGTGCCTTGAAAGATTCTTATTTGCGTTTTCCTGGAAATCCCTTAGCCATTTATCTTGTTCTTTTTGCTTCTAGGCTGAATTTTCCAGGAACTTGTTTATTGTTTCTTCAAGGTTGGGCCTTTTTTCTCCATAAGGCCAGCGGTTGTAATTTCCACGATACCCATTATTATTTCGGCTATCTCTGTAAAACGGTCGATTTTCTCCATATTTAGCTTCTTCGATTATGCTTTATCTTTAACGTGAGGACAATTCTTAGTAAGATGTCCTCCCCCACAAATTTCACAACCCACTTGGATGGCATGAACGGTTTCTCTGACTTTTATCATATCTCGACTTAGATTTTCAATTTTGCTGGCGATGGCTGCAATTTCGTCAAAACTTCCGCCTTGGTTTCTTTTGTTTCCTCCATCGTGCCATTTTTGGGAGTGATAAACCATTTTTTGAATGGCTTCAATTGCTAAAGTAGGAGTCATGTTCGAGATCAGTCCTTGATAGTCCAGCATTTGTCTTGTAGTCACGTTGATTCCTTTGTAGAAGATGTTGACTTTTCTTTGGTTGTTCGGATCGTGTGTAGGACATTTGCAAAGGAGATCGTTGTATCTATCCGGGCACGATACAGCGTTTCATCGTCTTCTTGCTTGAAATTATGGATTTCAAAGGTTAGAAATCTTTGACGGAGGACAATACCCCTGAATGAAGTGCTTCTTTAGTAGAGCCCAAGTATTAACGCCGTAGCAATATTTCGATCCATCTTACGCGATAAGAGTCATGGGAACACCCTTAGCATAACAGCGTCATGAGACACACCCGGAATGTTGAAAAGGCTTGTGATGTACAAGACATTTTCAACGTGCTCATACACATCTTCGTCCCTGTTTCCTGAAAAAGGGTTAGCACGAAGCTCCCTCATAAATTGGTCTTTAATTTCGAAATGGACGTCGGCTCCAATTGCCAGTCTTACGAGCCCCGGCCCTTGTTCTGCTCTTGTCAACACCAAATATTCCTCAAGAGTGAGGTCATCAATGTTAACAACTTCCATGGTACCTGAAACTTGAAAAGTGATCGTGAGAATTTGAAAATAAAACAAAAATGAAATACTTAATAGCAATCCTAATATAACTCCCCGGCAGCGGCGCTAAAAACTTGATCACGAGGTTTTATTGACCATGTTTTAATATTTATAATGTCTCGTTATACCTATGGTCTACCCTAATGCACTAACAAGCAGTGTACCCGGTCGTGTGTCGTGTAGTATTCGGTAAAACCGAGGTCGTCCCAAAAGCTATGTGTGTTGGATTAATACAAAGTCTAGGTGTCACAAATTTTAAGATGGTTTCGATATCGATTTAACTAATAAACTACTAAAGCAAATAATGGCAAAGGTGTAATAAATAGAGGAGAGTGGTGCTAACCTAGTTATTTATCCTAGCTAGTAATGTCTACATCTAATTACTTCCAATTACTTCAGGTGGGGTCAAAGTCGAGGGCGGCATTTGGTCGGTTAAGCCTAACCTATGAGCAAAGATGCCACTTGGAGAAGTCGGTGTCCCCTCATAAGTCGGTTGTTCTGGTCCCCTAAGCAGAGTCATTAAGTTCCACTACATGCTAGACTTATAATAGTGAGTTCGAGCTAGCATCTTAGACACTCACCCCTAATTCTTAAGTTCATCAAGCGGTAGGTGATCAGTTGGCGCACAAGTAGAAAAGGGTCGTCGGTTGGTTATATCTTACCCTTCTCGTCTCAGTCTTCTCACTTAGGGTCAGTTGGTCATATCTCCTAAGCAACTAGCCTCTACCGCCATTCAAAACTGTGACAACCCGTACTTTCAGGTCATTTCTCGACACGATTCATGTCTCATTATTTCAACATTTATAGTAAACTTGGTTTACTTGTTTCAAATTCGCGTAACCTTGGAGGTTTAGCGGCGAATTCATGATCATGACATCACGTACATTTCATATGGACTATGATTAGTCTACATTTCATTGACATCATGAGCATCTCATTAGTACATTCAAGACATTTCATTTCACTTTATACGCGTAATTTTTATATTTAATAATCTTTATCGCGTGAGTTATTATTTTGAATATTTAATCCGTTACTTTCAAAAATGATCAGATGTATTTTAAACTTACCCTTAGTTTATAAAAACTATATTTTTAGTTTTCCTAGTGTTTCAAATTTATTGGGTACTCAAATCATTAAAGTTTAATTATTACGTCGTTTTCTTAAAATTGTACGATAATTATTTTATCACTCAATTTTCACAAGGAAAGTATTTTTACAATTTTTATCACCTCAATACATTCTATTTTGAACTATTAAAAACTTACTTGTACCAAAATTTCCATTTACATATACTTGTACACTTTACTTACACATTTCTTTACAAGTCTTACAAATAATACACAAGTGGATTAAATTTGAAAAAAAAAAAAAAAAAAAATATATTGGAGACAACCCTCCCAAAAACGGCCAAGGGAGGTGTGTAATAAATGTGTATGGTTTATGTTTTAATCATTCAACCAAGCTACATAAAAGTCTTACATGATTCATTCATCTCATTTCATTCTCACATATTTACAAGTGTTAGCAAAAATTTCCTCTCCTCTCTTTTGGTTCTATCAAAACCGGCCTCACCTAGAGCTCCAAAGGGATCAAAGTTTTTGCAAAAGCAAGTGTTTACAACCTAGATTATATCCTTTATATGGTTTTGAAATAAAAACCAAGGATATTTAAGTTAATCCTTGTTACTTTCACCTCATCATCTTCACTAGTAAGCATATTCTTATCATTTTCAAGTTTCCTTTTCATTTTCATATGTTTCTTTTCATTTTTGGAGATATTATGCATGATATGTGATTTATACCATTTATTTCATGATTTTAGAGTATATATATATATATATGGTCATCCTATAATTATCCCCTTGGTATTGGTTGGTCTTGATGGTGATTAGGAACCCATGACACCCTAAGAAGGTGTATGGTAGGATTAGATTAGTTTTGGAGTTGATTTGAAGGGATTAGAATAGGTTTTGTCGGAGAAAAACTATTTTCGATAAGTATATATTGTGTTCTGTCCTTGTTTTGCTTTTCTGGAAAATTCGACAGTAGGCACGACTTTTTGGCCTTGATTTTTAGAAAATATACTTTAAAAGCGAATCCGTGGCCTTGAGCGGATAAAAGCGGACTTATAACGAAGAAGTTATGGATTTTACAAGTTTGTGAACGAAATATATTATTTTTAGAAATTTCAGCAACATGTTTTTATCTTATGCGGGTCAAAAGCGAGCCTTAAGCTTCACAAATTATTTCGACTTGTCAAAAATATATTGGTTTACTTCAATACGAAGCTAAGGACATATAAAGCGTAAAAGCGGAAAGTTGAAGCGACAAAGATATGCACTTTTTCATAAACTTGCGTAACTAATTTTCTGCCTTTATTAGCCAAAAACCCACCATCTTTAACCCTTATTATCTTTATGTTCGAGAGGACCTTTTGGACGAAAACTCTGAGGCGGCCCGAAACTTTTAGATATCGATACAAACTTTCCAAAACAGTCGAGTTCGTTCTCTAACGATCGGCGTACATTGTTACTACGACTAGTTTTCAAAGCCATTTTGGTATTTCATGATTTTCCGACGACATTGTTTTGCGACGAAAAGTGGTAATTTCTCTAAAAAAATCATTATAAAACCATTATAGGATGACATTTTGGCGTAAAACATGTAAACTCATTTTGATTGGTCAAGGCGTCAAAAGAGTATTTTCATTGACGACGGTAATATTTTCAAAAGGTTCATTAAATGGTATAAATAAAATATCAAGTGCATGCATAACATTACATTGCAACTCATGACATATCATATCATTGATAATAGGTCGGTTAGCATCACATTAAACCTCGGTGTACTCACTTTTGCCATTATTCGGTTTATCAAGTGAGTTTTCATAGCGCCACTTTTAATTGTTTTATACTACTTTTGGGGGAGATACATGCTCAAACTGTTTTTATTTACTTTCACAAGTACTTTGCTTATATGAATTACAGTGAGTTTCATGGCCCCCACTTTTACTCTTTTAACTGTTTTACAAACTCTTGGGGGAGATACATGCTACATTTTAATCGAACACAAATGCTTTGAGCTGTATGCTATATCCAGATGTTTTATTGTCTAAGTATTTGCCATGTTGAAGTCCTAACATCATGAACCATTAGTCACTTGCGAGTGAAGCCGAATATTGTGAATAGGCCTATTGGAATTAACACTCCGCTCTTATTGACCCATTTAGGAAATCGGTACTATATTGAATCATTGAGGTAAATTGGAAATTACCTATTAGAGTGCGATAGAAACGATGATTACCAATTTTTATTGGTCGCGATGTTTCGCTTTGGTGTCATGAACTTAGTGAAATAAATACGATGTTGTTTTTAGCGATGAGTGTGAAACCATTTAACTCACTTTTCGATGATTGTGTTCAAGCGAATTACATAAACTTTATACATATTAGGCGGTGGGTTGTGAACACACGAGGTTGCAAGTTTTGTATGGTAGGGACTTGGGCTGAGTGGATTTACAATGCCTTTCTTTGCATAGCGATTTTGATACATTGAGCCATGCACTATTTTGTGAATTCATTTGACATCATGCACTTGATCATAAACTCTACATATTCCGTGATTGGGTTGTGAACACACAGTTGCAAGTTTTGTATGGGCGGGACTTGGGCGAGTGGATTTACAATGCCTTTGCTACATAAAGCGATTTTGAAAGTCTTTACATTCAGCGATTTATAATGCCTTTGCTACATAGCGATTTGAAAGACTTTACATTCCAACTCAAACTCTATGAACTCACTCAACCTTTGTGTTGACACTTTTTAGCATGTTTTTATCTCAGGTATCTAAGGCATTCACTTCATGGCATGCATTTGGACACATCATGGAGTCGAGTGACGTGGCTAGCGTCTTATGGGATTTTATACTTTAAAAACATCGTTTGGTGTACTAAACTTATTTCTGCACAAGTTGATTTTCATTTGGGACCTACTTTGTAAACTCTGATTATTTTATTAAATCAAGCGATGTGTTTTCCAAACGACACTTTAGGTCGTTCAATATCTTGTGATTGTGATGCTATGACCGGTCAATCCCGGGAATTCCATTCCGTTTGGTACAAAGCAGGTAATTTGGGGTGTGGCAGTTGGCATGAGCTTGATTATAGAGAACTAAGTTGCATCATTGACCCTAGACTATAACTACATCATCATAGCATCTCATCATTTCATCATAAGTCGGGTTCACTTCACATGCGGTCATTCAGTACATTTTTGAGTTATTCACTTTCATTTCACATCGATTGTCACATGGATGTCCTTAAATGCCCCATCCATTATCTTTTCCTCATACTCTAACGTGGAGAATTCCTTGTCATTCCCTATCACAAATTTTTTTTTATATCGGTGATTCATTATCGATAACGATAGAATCTGAGATGAACCTTTAAATACGGCGAAGTCACTCTCACTCCTTTGTTTCATCACTAACATGTCGAGTTACACGTTATTCACACTAAGCCACTAAACCACCATACATTTGAAGCACTTACGACACCTCATAACCCATCTTTTTGAACCGTCGATTATTTTGTAAAATAACCTCAAACTTACCATTTCTTATCACATCTCTTTGGAGCGTTTATTATTAACATCGGATATTTTTTACTCGTCTCACATTTCCTCTTGTTTGGAAGAAGATATGGCACCGAAGAAAGCTACAGTTGAAATGACTCAAGCGACAATTCAAAGTTGGTGAATGATAGCATTGCTAATGCTTTAAGGTTGAGCGGAAGCGGTGGCTTCTTTGAAGCAGCTAGGCTATTAACTTGCCTCTTGGAAATGCGGAGGATCGGAGTTAAGAAATGTTGTACAAGGACTTCAAAGTGGTGAGCCCACGTTTAAGTGCCGAGGGAAGCTACGAGCAATGGTTGATGGTTGAAAAATTAGAGTCGGTGTTTTTGCTTTGCAATTGTCAGGGGATAGTAAGGTTAAATTTGCTACGAGCACATTACTCGATGGAGCATTATCGTGGTGGAATTCTTATGCTCAACCGATTGGAATAGAGAATGCTTTCAAGCTTACTTGGGAGCAATTTAAGGGTTTGGTGACTAAGAAGTTTTGTCCTCGTGAAATCAAAAAGTTGGAGCGGAGTTCTACGAACTAGTAACGATTGTGCGATATTGACACATACATTGGAGATTTCAAGGAATTGGCCGCGTTATGCCCGTCGATGGTTTGGGATAGCGAGAAGTTGCTAGAGGCTTTTATCGGGACTTCGAAGTTATTCAAGGAAATGTCTTGACTTCGTTTGATCACAAACAATGGAGGAAGCTATTAGAGTGACTTCGAAGTTGATGGCACAAGTGGTGAAGAGGGGAAGTACACAACATCAGCAGAAACAACAACAACCCCAACAATCGTTACCAACTAGCGATGATAACAAATCAACAACAACAAAGGAAATGGGAAAGCGACCAGGAGATGGTAATAACAACAACAAAACCGCAACACCAACCGTCATCAACAACAAATAGAAGGCAAGAAGCGGGAATGGTTTATGTAACACCAATGCTGCACCAATTGAGAGGTAGAGGTATCTTTGGAACACACCCACTATAATCGTGTAATTTCATCCTCGGGTCCTTGCCACCTTAAGTGCCACAAATGCAAAACAGGGACATTTAGCCGAGGGATTGTAAAGGTAAAGCGCTGATCACATGCTTGGATGTGGGGAACAAGGACACTATCGGAACCAATGTCCTCAAAACCAAGGTCAAACAGTTGAAGGTGCTCATGGGAATGTATATATGTTGGAAGGAGGAGGAGGAGCTTCGTCAAGGTATCAACGGCGGAAGGCTGAAGAAGTTAGGAAACTAACAGGTCTTAATTCTCCTTATGTACTAGGTATTAGTTAAGTTTATGTTTTCCATCGTATCCGAATCTTTATAACCTAAGATGTATTTTGTTTGACAAACTACTCGTTGTAAAATATTCTCATCTATCGTACTTTATTTTCTTTCCGATTTGTTATCATTTCGAGGATTTTAATTCTTTTTACTTTAACTATCATTTTAGCGACACTTCTCCATGTCTTCTCTCCTCGATGTTCATCACAATTTTAGCATCAGTTGACTCAACACCAAACAACATATGAGTCGATTAGTCCAAGCATTGCATAGTTACTCCTAAATTATACATAGCATGATCACCTATGTCTAATTCAGGAAGAATCATGCAATCAAGGGAATAATGTAGCTTATATGTGTAAGCAATTCCGTAATCTAGCCAAATTTTCAAAAGATTTTCTTCAAACCACTTGTTTCGGTTTGATCCGTGGCAGTTCTTGTTTGATGAGTTGCTAAGATCGAGCTAGAAACAAGTTGTTACCTAAACCGATTTAGCCTAATCGTTGGCAGTTCTTGTTTGATTAGTTGTGGGATTAAGTAAAAATCGGTTACCAAAAAGTCTTTTGAGGGTTTTGCTGGGGAATGGGAAAGTTTGCCACATCAAACCCTAAACCGTTAGACCTAACAACGATTGAATTGGGATGAATTCCTTTTGGATGAAGGCGAATGTGACAACCCGTACTTCAGGTCATTTCTCGACACAATTCATGTCTCATTATTTCAACATTTATAGTAAACTTGGTTTACTTGTTTCAAATCCGCGTAACCTTGGAGGTTTAGCGGCTAATTCATGATCATGACATCACGTACATTTCATATGGACTATGATTAGTCTACATTTCATTGACATCATGAGCATCTCATTAGTACATTCAAGACATTTCATTTCACTTTATCTTGTAATTTTATATTTAATAAACTTTATCGCGTGAGTTATTATTTTGAATATTTAATCCGTTACTTTCAAAAATGATCGATGTATTTTTAAACTTACATTTAGTTTATAAAACTATATTTTTAGTTTTCCTAGTGTTTCAAATTTATTGGGTACTCAAATCATTAAAGTTTAATTATTACGTCGTTTTCTTAAAATTATACGATAATTATTTTATCACTCAATTTTCACAAGGAAAGTATTTTTACAATTTTATCACCTCAATACATTCTATTTTGAACTATTAAAAACTTACTTGTACCAAAATTTCCATTTACATATACTTGTACACTTTACTTACACATTTCTTTACAAGTCTTACAAATAATACACAAGTTAAAGTTTGAAAAAAAAAAAATGTATTGGAGAGACAACCCTCCTAAAACCGGCCAAGGGGAGGGTGTGCTAATAAAATGTGTATGGTTTATGTTTTAATCATTCAACCAAGCTACATAAAAGTCTTACATGATTCATTCATCTCATTTCATTCTCACATATTTACAAGTGTTAGCAAAAATTTCCTCTCCTCTCTTTTGGTTCTATCAAAACCGGCCTCACCTAGATCTCCAAAGGGATCAAAGTTTTTGCAAAAGCAAGTGTTTACAACCTAGATTATATCCTTTATATGGTTTTGAAATAAAAACCAAGGATATTTAAGTTAATCCTTGTTACTTTCACCTCATCATCTTCACTAGTAAGCATATTTCTTATCATTTTCAAGTTTCCTTTTCATTTTCATATGTTTCTTTTCATTTTTGGAAATATTATGCATGATATGTGATTTATACCATTTATTTCATGATTTTAGAGTATATATATATATATGGTCATCCTATAATTATCCCTTGGTATTGGTTGCTCTTGATGGTGATTAGGAACCCATGACACCCTAAGAAGGTGTATGGTAGGATTAGATTAGTTTGGAGTTGATTTGAAGGGATTAGAATAGGTTTTGTCCGAGAAAAACTATTTTAGATAAGTATATTTTGTGTTCTGTCCTTGTTTTGCTTTTCTGGAAAATCCGACAGTAGGCACGACTTTTGGCCTTTATTTTTAGAAAATATACTTTAAAAGCGAATCCGTGGCGGCTTGAGCGGATAAAAACGGACTTATAACGAAGAAGTTATGGATTTTACAAGTTTGGCGACGAAATATATTATTTTCTGAAATTTCAGCAACATGTTTTTATCTTGTACGGTCAAAACAGAGCCTTAAGCTTCACAAATCATTTCGACTTGTCAAAAATATATTGGTTTACTTCAATACGAAGCTAAGGACATATAAGCGTAGAAAGCGGTTTGAAGCGACAAAGATATGCACTTTTCATAAACTTGCGTAACTAATTTTCTGCGCTATTAGCCAAAACCACCAGTCTTTAACCCTTATTATCTTTATGTTGAGACCTTTTGGACGAAAACTCCACGAGCTGAAACTTTTAGATATCGATACAAATTTTCCAAAACAGTCGAGTTCGTTCTCTAACGATCGGCGTACATTGTTTCGACTAGTTTTTCAAAGCCATTTTGGTAATTTCATGATTTTTCCGACGACATTGTTTTGCGACGAACAGTGGTAATTTCTCTAAAAATCATTATAAAACCATTGTAGGATGACATTTTGGCGTAAAACATGTAAACTCATTTTTGATTGGTCAAGGCGTCAAAAGAGTATCTTTCGACGACGAGTAATATTTTCAAAAGGTCGTAAATGGTATAAATAACATATCAAGTGCATGCATAACATTACATTGCAACTCATGACATATCATATCATTGATAATAGGTCCGGTTAGCATCACATTAAACCTTGGTGTACTCACTTTTGCCATTATTCCAGTTTATCCAAGTGAGTTTTCATAGCCCCACTTTTAATTGTTTTATACTACTTTTGGGGGAGATACATGCTCAAATTTGCTTTTCATTTACTTTCACAAGTACTTTAACTTATATGAATTACCGTGAGTTTCATGGCCCCTACTTTTACTCTTTTAACTATTTTACAAACTCTTGGGGGAGATACATGCTACATTTTAATCGAACACAAATGCTTTGAACTGTATGCTATATCCGAATGTTTTATTGTCACTAAGTATTTGCCATGTTAAAGTCCTACATCATGAACCATTAGTCACTTGATGTGAATATTGTGAATAGGCCTATTGGAATTAACACTCCTTATTGACCCATTTAGGAAATCGAACACTATATCCAGAATCATTGAGGTAAATTGGCAAATTACCTATTAGGGCGGCGATGAAGCGATGATTACCAATTTTTATTGGTGCGATGTTTACGCTTTGGTGTCATGAACTTAGTGAAATAAATACTGATGTTGTTTTTAACGATGAGTGTGAAACCATTAACTCACACTACGATGATTGTGTTCAAGCGAATTACATAAACTTTATACATATTCGGCGGTGGGTTGTGAACACACGGGTTGCAAGTTTTGTATGGGCGGGACTTGGACGAGTGGATTTACAATGCCTTTGCTGCATAAGCGATTTCGATACATTGAGTCATGCACTATTTTGTGAATTCATTTGACATCATGCATGATCATAAACTCTACATATTCCGCGGTGGGTTGTGAACACACAGGTTGCAAGTTTTGTATGGTGGGACTTGGGCGAGTGGATTTACAATGCCTTTGCTACATAAACGATTTTGAAAGTCTTTACATTCAACGATTTATAATGCCTTTGCTACATAAGCGATTTGAAAGACTTTACATTTCAACACAAACTCTATGAACTCACTCAACCTTTGTGTTGACACTTTTAGCATGTTTTATCTCAGGTATCTAAGGCATTCACTTCATGGCATGCATTTGGACACATCATGGAGTCGTGGTAATGGCGTAGCGTCTTACATGTAAGGATTTTTATACTTTAAAACATCGTTTGTTTGTACTAAACTTATATTTCCGCACAAGTTGATTTTCATTTGGGACCTACTTTGTAAACTCTGATTATTTTATTAAATCAAGCGATGTATTTTCCAAGCGACACTTTAGGTCGTTCAATATACTTGTGATTGTGATGCTATATTGACAGTCAATCCCGGGAATTCCATTCGCAAAAGCAGTAATTTGGGGTGTGACAAAAACTACCGAAACAAGGGTAGCTACCAATAAACTATGCATGCATACACTTAGAAATAATTATCTGAAGTAATGTAAGCAAACAAAACAATTAAGGAATCATAACTAGGCCAGCACCAAGAGGTACTTAGCCGCTCATATTAACCATACAAATCAATTCAATGTTTAATGTTACAAAATACATGAGCTGAAAGTAAAGAAAAGATAAAATGCTAATGCTTATCATAGGGGAGTGATTTCTCCCATGGAGATAGCTTCGTATGCTCCTCTAGATCTGCCTTTGGCTTATTCCCACGTTCTCTAGTTGTTGTGTGTGAAATGGGATGCTTTGAAATCTTTGGAAATTGTAGGGTATTTATAGGCCAGATCATAGTTACGCCATAATCATCTAATTCTTCATAAATTGCACTAGATCTGGCAGTTGCTGGTAACCTAAAGTGGAATTCTGACGTATCTTCAATAATTCTTGGTTTCGCCAGTAGTTTATGAACGAGTTTTGCGTAATTATCAGTGGCGGAACCTCATTTGACCTAATATAGTTGCGTCGTAATCTTTTGAGAGTTATGCCATAATCTTACGATAAGTTTGCTTTTCACGAGTCACGCTTTGAATTACGGTAATATGAGAGATGAGTTACGCCGTAACTTCTTCAAAGTGAGTATACTATGATAAATCTTAAATAATTCTCTAAATCCGCGTCTCTTAATTTACCTGAAAGTGGAATATAATGGAAAACAAGGGTAAATCCATATAAATGATATAAATTACAAGCATTATCGAGGGAAATTGACACTTAATATTCAGGATAATTTGATGTTATCACATATTTACCCTTCCCATCTCAGTCTACTCACTTAGGGTCAGTTGGTCATATCTCCTAACCAACTAGCCTCTACCGTCATTCAAAACTACCAAAACAAGGGTAGCTACCAATAAACTATGCATGCATACACTTAGAAATAATTATACGGAAGCAATGTAAACGCATACAAAATAATTAAGGAATCATAACTAAGCCAACACCAAGAGGTGCTTAGCCGCTCATATTAACCATACAAATCAATTCAATGTTAAATGTTACGAAATACATGAATAGAAAGTAAAGAAAAGATAAAAATCTAATACTTATCGTAGGGGAGTGATTTATCCCTTGGAGATAGCTCCGTATGCTTCTCTAGATCTTCCTTTGGCTGCTTCTTACGTTCTCTAATTGTTGTTTATGAAATGGGATGATTTGAAATGCTGGAAATCGTGAGGTATTTATAGGCCAGATCTTGGTTACGGGGTAACTAATAAAATAGTTACGCCATAACATATAACCTCTTAAGTAAATTGCACTAGATCTGCTGGTTCTACGGCGTAACCTTAGGAAGGGATTACGCCGTATCTTCAATAAATCTTGGTTACGCCGTAGTTGATGCATGAGTTCTGGCGTAATTATCACGCCTTGAGAACCTCATTTGAGCTAATATGGTTACGTTGTAATCTTTGGGAGAGTTACGCCGTAATCTTACGATAAGTTGGTTTTACGAGTCACACTTTAGTTCAGTAATGTGAGAGATGAGTTACGCCGTAACTTTTTCAAAGTGAGCATACTATGATAAATCTTTAACAACTCTACAATTCCGCGTCTCTTTAGCCCCAATGCTCGTAATTTACCTAAAAGTGGAAATATAATGGAAAACAAGTGTAAATCCATATAAATGATATAAATTACAAGCATTATCGAGGAAAATTGACACTTAATATTCAGGATAATTTGATGTGGGAAAAAGGAATTATCCAATTTTAAGGAGCACGTTATTGACTACCCCCTTGGTACAGCTTTAGAGGAATCAACCATCTCTATCATCATTGTTATTTCTTTTAAATTGGTAAGTTTTATTTTATCAAATGAAGTTGAAGAAATAAGGTTTACCCCAGCCCCCAAATCAGCTAATGCGGGAATTTTAAGATTACCAATAGTGCATAAGAAGATAACTTTCTGGTATTGTTGCTTCTCGGAAGTTGGCTTGCGAGTCCTCGTTGTCTTCCGATTTATCATCTTCTTTTAGGTAGTTAATCAGGATAGATCATTGGTGATAGAGGAGGTACACTGCACTTTCTTTAGCTTATCTTGTGCAAATATGGCTTTGCAGGCAATGGCTTTGGCATTATTGGTCTCAAGGTTTTTAGCTAATTGCACAATTTGGGTTTCGAGGTTTTTAATTGCAGCATCTTGGTTTTGCAAGTTCATGTTGGTGTCTTCTTTTACCTTGACCATCCATTCTTTGAGTCTATCGCCCTTTTTTGTAGATTCCTCGATGTGCCTATGCATTATTTCATCAAGGCTTGGTCTTGGAGGATTGTTGTTGACTCTATTAATACAAATATCGTCATTAAACGTTATTTATATTTTTGATCTTTACCTAAGTTTTGTTAACGACAAAAGTAAATTTAATTTGTATAAAGCTTAAAGCTTGTCAAGTTTCATAGATATTAAAACAAGCTTTCTCAAACAATATCTTCATCATTTGAAGTATTTACATTGTGACTAATCATATCTTAATATGAGTCTAAGCATAATGTATAATAGTAGTTTTTAGAATGTTTACTTATGTATTTGCATATTTCTAAAAATAGAAAAAAAACACATGACATCATGTGATGCATCATGGAAATCATTGGAAGATTTCATTAGATATTTTGTGTGGATTTGTACTCTTCATATCTTACACAATCTTACATATATATGGTTGACTTTGGCAAGATCTTGATATCTTGTTGTCGGGACACTGGCGGCACCAAAATCCATAACGGGCGGAACCCTTTTAAAGGGGCTCATGCGGTCCGTGGATGCTACTGATGGTTTTGGCTATAAATAGCAAAGCCAAACCAAGTAGTTTTTCATCCCTTTCTATCATACTCTCTTACATATCTTCTCTCTAACCTTTCTAACTCAGTTTCATATCATATTAGTGATCTCTTTTGTAGCAAAGAAGATCAAGTCACATTCAAGCTTCAAACGAGAAGTTGGAAGTCTTGTTTGTTTAGTGTTGTATGATCTTGTGTTGACTCATACTTCATTGTTGTATTAAACCATCATAATCTTGTGAGTGTGAGTGGTTAGTATTTTAGTCCTCAAAATACATTGTGTGTGGGAGTGGTTGTACCGTTGGAAAGAACTCGACATCTAGCTTAGTGTCGGAAATAGTGTAAGCGAAGTGTAAAGGTTTTCTCCGCCGGTGAAAGGAGCATGTTGACTAGTGAAGTTAAACTCTCGAGTGTGAGACTCGGGGAGTGGAGTAGGGCAAGGAAAAAGAGTCCTTGTAGACCGAACCACTATAAACAACTTGTTGTGGTTTGATCATTTCTTTCCTTATTTACTCTTTACATAAACAGCTTGAAACGATCCATGGATTCTGAAAACTTTAAAGAAGGGCAATCTATGCAAAGACCACCACTCTTTGAAACCAATGGATTTATCTATTGGAAAAACCATTTTGAAACATATGTAAAATCAAAAGATATAGATCTTTGGTTTGTTATTGTTAAAGGGGATTTTAGTTCTACAACAAAGGATATTTCTGTTGATGAACAAAAGAAATTAGTTGCTAAAAATAACGAAGCTAAAATGATGCTTTATAATGCTTTAACTAGAAAAGAATATGAAAGAAGTTTTATGTGTGAAACCGCCAAAGATATTTGGGAATCTTTGATTGTTACACATCAAGGTAATTCACAAGTCAAGGATAACAAAATTGATCTTCTTGTTCAACAATATGAACAATTTGTTATCCCTGAAGATGAAACCATTGTTTGTGGCTTTGCTCGCTTTAATACTATTATTACATCACTTAAAGCACTTGATGAATCTTTTCGTAGTAAGAACTTTGTCAGGAAATTTCTTAGAGCACTCCATCCCAAATGGAGAGCTAAAGTGACCGCTATTGAAGAATCAAAAGATCTCTCAAAAATGTCACTAGACGAGCTAATCGGTAGCCTCAAAGTACACGAAATGGTGATGGAGAAAGATTCGAAGATCATCAAAGGAAGAAGGGAGAAGATCAAATCCGTTGCTCTAAAAGCAAAGGCGGAATCAAGTGATGATGACGAATCTTGCTCCGATAGTGAATATGAGGAGTATGCCATGGCCGTTAGAGATTTTAAGAAGTTCTTTAGAAGAAGAGGAAAGTTCGTAAGACAACCTCGAGAAGAAAAGAAGCCATTCCGAAAAGATCGGGATGACAAAAAGGGTAAAGGTGAAAGAAAGTGTTTTAGATGTGGTGATGCAAGTCATCTCATAGGAGAATGTCCCAAGCCACCTAAAAGCAAAACTCAACGAGCTTTTGTAAGTGGTGCTTGGAGTGATAGGGAAGACGATGAAGAATCAAGCAAGGAAGAGATCGCTCTAATGGCACATGAGTCAAACGAGATACTTTCCGACTCTTCTTATTCTTCGATTGATGATGACACTTTGCAAAAACAATATAATCAATTGTGTGAGCAAAGTCTAAAAATCATAACTAAAAATAAATTTTTAAAAACCGAAAAGGAATTTTTGGAAAATGAAGTTTGTGAGTTAAAAGAAAAAGCAAAACGACTTGAAAAAGGAAAAGCAAATGACGATGGTTGTAAATCATGTCAAGAGCTTAATCTTGAAATAGAAAAACTAAAGCTCACACAAGATGTTCTAATCGAACAAAATTCTAAATTTAAAATGTTTAACAAAAACATCGCACTTGCCGATGAAATAGTTAAAATACATAAAACACCAGAAGATATGAACGGGCTAGGATTTAATGAAGTATTAATTCCAAAAAGTCAAAACAAAATGGCGAAAAGGACGAACAAGCATCAAAACTGCTGATGCAAGTACGGGACCAGACGGACCCAAAATAAGGGTTAAAATACGTTGAACCAAATGGTGTCGTGGGTACTTGGCCGAGAATGAAATGTTCGTGATACGGACCGTAATGAATTTCTCAAAGTAACAAAGAAAACCAAGGATAGTGTTAAACTTAAACCACATTTACATCGAGGAGTAGGACTTGCTAAAAATGAATTTAGATAAAAACTACTCAACAACGACATAAAACACCTTTTGCCAAACGCCCTTTTCCTAAGAGCAACCAACGTACAACCCAACTACCAACACAATGGTTGGAATCAAAACTTTCCTAGACCATATCAAACTCCAGATTACATGTCATGGAACTCTTACCCATGGTTTCCATACATGAATCAAATAAATGGTATGTTTAACCCAAACGGACCCATGAGATATTGGGGACCAAATGATTGAGTTATTTGCTTCTTAGGTATGCTTGAAAGTTGGATTGGAACCTGATGAATGGATAAAAGATCGTGGATGCTCACGACACATGACGGGCAACAAAAGTATATTCTCATCATACCAAGAGTATGACGGAGGTAATGTCACTTTTGGTAGCAATCTCAAAAGCAAAATCATTGGCAAAGGTACGATCGCTCATAACTCCCTAACTATTGGAAATGTTGCTCATGTAGATAGGTTAGGATTTAATCTACTTAGTATTAGCCAATTATGTGATAAAAAGTATAAAGTACTATTTGATGAAAATAGTAGTAAAATACTAAAAGATGGTATCACCATAGCTAAAGGAGTTAGGAAAAATAACATATACGTCATGAAAATAGATAAAACATCTAATGACAAACTTTTCCTAACAACGTTAGATGATAGCTCATCTCTTTGGCATAGACGCTTAGGTCACGCTAATATGAGACTTATACAAAACCTATCTTCAAAAGAGCTAGTTAGTGTAACATATTGGATTTCACATACGCATCATAACATAAACACAAGAGGCGTACACAATGATTTTAGAGAGAGAAAGTTAGAGGTTTGGGAACTTTAGTGAGAGAAAGAAAAATCTTATTATGAGCTCCAACTCTCTACCTTGGGAGGTAGAGAGTATTTATAGTCTTACAATAAAACCATGCACGGCGGTGTGGATCGGACATACGTTGGGTAAAGACCCGTCCGTCCTCCACGGTGTTACTAAACAAAATACTACTTAACATCAAATAACTACGACTACGAGCTTTCTAACGATTACATATCCTTGAGGTGGTGACACTTTAACTCTTTGGATTTTACAAATCCTAACAATCTACCCCTAAGGGAGGTCACCTCAAACACACATTAAAATTACATAGAATACAAACAGATATATCATTGAGATAGTTCTTGAATTCTTGTTCATGTTCTTTGTTATGTAGCTCGTAGTCTTTGATTCTTCATTTTTGCATGTTTGGATAATCTGAGTGGAGGTCTTTAAGCGATCCACGTGATAATGAGTTTTGAGTCGACTTTTGAGATCATCAGTCACATTAATCTCTTACTCATCCATTGTGGAGTTGGTATTATGTGATGTTGTGACTTTTGGACCGACATGCTCACATTACGGTTCATGATAAATTCTTATCGAGTAGCGGAAACTTTAGTTGATTCATGATATTGGCGTGACATAGCGAAGCATGGAGTGAAAATATCAGAGTCATTGATGCACTAATCATGATTTCTTTAGAATTGAATGTGTTGTCTGAGCATGCGGCTATGGATTGTGCTCCATTCGATCAGCAAGCATCGGGTGTACCTGCATAAAGCAGGTTAGCAATAAAGCGTCGAAAGTGTCTTTGATCACTTTTTAATTGAGCGCCCACGGTTCCCGTTGATCGATTACAAATCTTGCGTGATCGGTATAATTCCAAAGAATTTCCTTGAGGTTTCGGTTGCTCTAGCTGTTCTCAAACCGAACGTCTCAAAAAAGACAACACGAGTGAGTGAACCAACAAATTGAGATTCACTGATTGATGAAAAGAGATTTGAAAAACAATCGTGTACTGCTCAATAGAAATTGTTTTTGCAATACAACGAAGGTTTTAATGACAATCAATTATCAATCATAAACACCTTTTATTTTTAAATATTTGTACACAGTCGATGTGCTAGAGAAAAAGAGTTTTTAAGCACAACGACCAATTTTTCAAAGGTATCCGTCAATCTATAACCTGAACCAGGATTGATTCAAAAGATTGAATCACCCCATCGTTTCTGTTCAGTTGTCACATGGTTGATCTATTGGATAGATCTCACATGCCACCTACCAGGAGCTTGTTTGATGTTGGCTCCAGAAGGCTTTCCATCTTCATTGTGAATATGTATGCATATCACTTTCGGATGTTACGCAATACCACAAGGATGTAGGACTCATAAGATATAATCTCTCTTTCCACATTGTGTGAAACAGAGAGTCTTCATTGAAAGTGTCCTAAAGAGATTTATATGATGATCTCGTGGCTCTAGACTCAATTGTGCATATTTGGTTCCTATGCCGGAGACTAGGAAGAGGGTCTCCTTCTTCAATATCAACAATCTATAAGAGAAAGTTGATAGATTATGTCGGTTCCCCGTGAGAATGAAACAAGTCCTTTTAAGAGGAACTTGAGTGGTTTGGAAAGTTGAAGTGATCGTCATTGGGTCCATGACGTCTTGTCTTCAATACCGATGTTACCTTGGTAACCACCGGTAGTATATGAATTGAACCGGTTTACGCCCTAAGGTTGAATAATAGGAGGGCTATTTGTTTTCACCCTTTTCTCATTCAATTCTTTTTCATTCTTCACCCTTGATTACTTACCGAGACTTCATAACTAGAACCTTGTTGGGTTTATTCGTACTAGCTTCGAGTCTCAGTTCGCACTCTTCCCATATCCCACTTTTCTCCTTTTTTCATCATACCTAAGGACTTCTACACTATCTAGTGGATTGTCCCTGGGTAGATCCCTCCGTTTCCGGTGGATCATGGGACCTCAACCTAACCTTATCATCCTTATATCACCATACATAAAGTAAAGTTGGTCGGTCTTTTTGGTATTGTTCATCTGCCATTGGAACCAATTGAAAACCATTTGAAACTCAATCAAGATACTTGTGATATAAAATCAAAGCATTTTGTATCTTAATTGTTTTGATATTTTAGAAATGCTCCCCCTCAACATATGCATAAAAATTCAGAAATTGTTTAGCACATGGAGGCAAGAGATCTTTGAAATCGTTAGATTAAGAGTGAAAGGTCCAATCTTTTGATTAACATTTTCTAAAATGATTATCATCACTTCCCAATCAATTTGAGTAGATAAAACATTTTAAGGAAGGATGGGGTTTTTAAAAGTTTGCTCCCCCTCAATATGTGCCTTGAAGTTTGAAAGAGTTTTGCACATATTAGAGGGAACCTGCACTTAGATACAATTCAATCACGTTTCAATAATTTGAGGTTTAAAGTAGATGCTCCCCCTCAACATGTGCATGGAAAATTAAATCAAAAAGTGTTCTTTTCAAACAATTAGCACTTAAATGAGCAAGGTCTACTCTAAATGATTTACAATATTTTACACAATTGGTTCAAGACCTTGGTTATTATTATGTTTTCAGAAGATAATTATGCATGTTTAATCAATGGAGTTTAAAGTCTCAAAATCCGATCCTTATCAGTTAAAACGTTTTCATAATCAAGTCACAATTCTCCTTAAAAGCTTTCAAAATCAATTTAAATCTGAGGAGATCACAAATCTCATGTTTTGATAATTGTGATCGGGGGAGAATTTGTGATTTAAATTGGATTTAAACTGATAATTCGATAAATGGTTTCATAAGTGTTTAGCATGTTTTCCTCCCCGCATGTGACAAACGATTTCAAGAACTTCTAGAATGCTTAATTACAATATGCCCTAAAACCTTAGGTGAGCAAGTCATTCCCTTGATACCTTGTTCTATGCCTAGTGCCAAGTATGCAACTCTTTCAATGCCCAATGTTATGAATGTGAACTTTAGTATGGCTTCAAGTAGTTCAGATCCCAACCCCTTTAGTGTTAAGAAAGTGAACTTCAGTGTGTCTTCAAATAGCTCACATCCCAGCACATCTAAACAGGAAA
>OU343225.1:199172309-199333230 GCA_910596185.1 Chrysanthemum makinoi | reverse complement strand
GATAAAGAATCAAAAAAGGGTAAGAGGGTAAAGAGGAGCATATTTTTGGGTTTTGGATAAACATTTTGCAAAAACAAAGAATGAAAAATCTTTTTGGGTTTTGATTTATAAAGAAAAATAAATACATACAGATGGGTATAAACAAAGGGTGAATATCAAATCACTAATCGCTAGCGAAAGATAGTAGCCTACGGCTCGGCGATGGCGCCAAAAATTTGATTCGCTCTGAACAGTCAAGTTTTATCTCACACCGTCGGCCACTTGTGAATGGCGGCCAAGTAGAAAACAAACGGTTCAGAAACGAATCTAATGAAGATCCGGGGAGTATAGTGTTTGCGAGAGATTGGTTATGTCCCAGTACAATGCAATAGATCATGCAAGCATTATAGTGTCGAGATTGAGCGGAAAGAAGGATCGATTTATTATAACTAAGGAAAAAGTACACATAAACTACAAGGGCTAAAATAGAAATTAAAGAAATTTAAAAAGATTAAAAATATTAAATAAACGCTATCACTATATTTAAATTGATGAACGTTTAAAACTAAAAACTACGTTTAAATAAATGCAGTAAGCGTGCAAAATAAAAGTGAGATCTAAGAAATAAAAAGACCTAAAATATGAAAAATACATTTTTACAAACCTAATGATAAAAGAAAATTTATAGAAAAAGAAAATTATTTTTTAAAACTATTTATCTAATTATTATTAATTAAAACTAATTTTAACTATTTAATATTAGCCTAAAATACAAGAAAATAGGAAATAAAACTAGAAAAATGAAATTATGACTTGGAAAAATCTAAAATAACAAAAAAGAATTTTCAAAACTATTTTTGTATTTTTCTGATTATTTTTGAATTTTCTATGAATTAAAAACTATTTAAAACTAATTAAATTACTTAAAAATACAAATTTAACTAAGAAAAATCTGGAAAAATATTATTTTGAATTTTTATATTTATCTTAACTTAAGAAAAATGAAAAATTATTTTTTTGAACCTTTTCTTAATTAATGGTATTTAAAGCTAATTAAAAATGCTTAAAAACTAATTAAAATCAAGAAAATATATGAGCTTGGAAAAATCTGAAAAATTCAGAAAAGCTTAAAAATATGAGGAATCTAGGAAAAATGGAAAAACAGAAGGTTGTGTGGAGGAAAATGAAATTTTGCGATTGGAATGTGCTTAGAATAAGCACTTGAGATAAGCAAATGAGAACCAAAAAGCTACCAAGCTGAAACAAAAGCTGAAATATGCTATAACTACTTAAAAGCAACTAAAAACAACTACTCTAAACCTCTTAAGTGGCCACTACCATGATTAGATGATTTGAGCTTAAGAATTAAAAGCTTGATTTTAAGGTGCTACATTTAAACTAAGAATAAAAGCTCCTAAATAAAATTGGAAGCGGGAAGCAATGGAAGCCCTAAACTAGACACGGGTGAGAAGCTTAAACCAAAAAGAGGAGACCTTAGGAAGCTCAAGTAGGAGCTTGGCAAACCTTACAACACCCTGTCTTGATTCAGTGTTAAGCTGGAGTGATTACCTGAGAGAATTGAATCAATTGACAAGCCCATTTAGGAAGCAACAAAATTAACAAAAATCCACAAAAATCACCATAAGAAATTAGACCAATGGAAGTTTTTAAAACCACAAGATTCACTTGATTTGGCCCAGAAATAAACTCAAGAAAATTCATCCCATTTGGGCTAAAAGCTGGTTTTGAGGATTTGACTTTTGATAAGAAATGGAAAGTTGACTTATTTGAGATTTGCAACCAATTCAGGGTGAATATGATGTATATTGATGAAATTAAGCTACTACAAGTTGTATCTATGAATTATAAACGGAACAAGTTTTTGGCTTTGAAAATTATGAACGCTTGAGTTAAGACATATGAGGATGGATTTTGACTTTTGAGCTTTGTAGATGCAACATTAAAGGCGGCATTGAGTATATAAAAGTTAAACAAACCTAAAGCAACAATAATCACCCTTTGCATAACCTAAATCACGGATAAACGGCAAATCCAAACACACCTTAATTAGTGATGATCTTTAATCTACTCTAACTCTTTGGACCACATGTAATATTAATCACACTAAGTTTACATAACCTAAATACAACTATACTCCAGAGTTTACACTAATGTGTGATACCGGATACAAAGACAAGCATAAAATGCAAAAGCGGGCAGAAATTTGAAAATGAAACTCACTACGCATGTGTCCAAGCTGATGTTGCGAGGCTAAACCCGATCCCAAAACTACTCTAAGCTAATCTAATCAACGAATCAAAAATTTGCATCAACCCCATTTCATGATCCAAATCCGGATAGGCTTAGCGGTTGACTTTTGTTGACCATTATCCAATATGTTTGAAACTGAACTATGAGCTTACTCAAAGCTATAATAAGCTTGAATAAACACATGTGAGCCAAAATAAGCTAGCTGACTTGTACACACATATGAAATAGAGGCGAAATTTACAACATGACAAATAACATGAAATATGAATACCAACTTGAATTAATGTTTGAAAAGCAGTTGTCCTTACACTTAGACAACTCAGTTTGATACAAATGAACTTGAAATTACAACTTTTAATTTAAACTACAACATTTACTTAAAAACGACATAAAGAGGAAAAACTTAAAAACTAACTACTTTTTTTCTTCTCTCTTCATCCTCTTTTTTATACTCAACTCTGCTTCTTGTCTCTCTCACGAGCTAATCCACTGTCGGGGCCATTGGATTGATTGAATTCATCTTGGCCACTCATTTGGTTTTAGCGCCAAAAAGTTTTATACGGTTGGAGGGAGATTGAGTGTTGGGAGGATGCAATTAATGTATCTTGGATTGTTGTTATGTTTGGGTGATAAGGTGGGTGGGAAAAATGAGCTAGAGGAGGGGGTTGAGTGGGTGGTTTTGCGGGCATAGGGGGTGATGATGGGGGAGAGGTAGAGGGTGGCAGGTGGCGGTTTTCTTTCTTTTTAAAGCTGTGGGTTTGGGTTGGATGGAGTAACGGGTTTTATTATTGGACCGGGTTGGGTTATTGAATGGGTAGGTAGGGGATTGGGTAAAATTTTGGATTAGGCTTGTGATTGTGGTTAGTTTAATACAAGGGTCCGGTTTGTATTTGGGATATAAATAACCTGAGGACCAAGGTGTAAAATTTGAAATTCGAGGGACCAAGCGACAATTTATGAAGATGTAGTCAAAGGGTTGGTCTTGCCAATCTTTATTAGACCAAGGGCCAATTTTGACACTTTTGAAATTCCAAGGATCAATTTTGTAATTTTCTCAAACTTTTTATATTTTTCACCAAAGGACTAATTTTGACAAGTTATGATTTTAAAAGGACCTTTGGTGATTTTTCTTTGAAATTAAGTACTTTCGAGGGACTTTTTTAGACAATTTTAGTAACTTGGGGACTGAAACTGCCAATTATGCAAACTTTGCTCATTTTCATCGATTTTAAACATTTTGCATCTGAAACATATAAAATGCAATTTTGAGATATTTTCAATATTTTGATGCATTTCTGAGCATTTTTAAACGTTTTGCAGTTCAGATTTAACTAAAAATGATGAGTATTTACACACTCATCATAAACTTAAATTATTTAAAAACTAGATTTAAAATGAAAACGTAAGTTAAGTCTAAAAATTACTGGCAGTCTTAAGCAAAAGCGTAAAATTTATGAAATAAAAAGTCCTACAAGTGTAAAAACAATTTTATTAAAATACTATATGACAAAATAAAATTTTAGAAAAAAGATTTATATTTTTAGACTTTTATATTTTTTATTATGAATTAAATAAGATTTTACACTAATTAAATGTTTAAAAATACTAAAACTATTTAGAAAAATCTGAAACTTTTTTATAAAATACTTTATACTAATAAAATTTTATAAAAAATACAAAAACTGAAAAAGCTAGTTCAAATAAGCTAGAAATAAGCTAAATATCTCGTATAAGCTTATTAGAAACAAAAGGGTTATATATTAAAATAATGCAAATAGAAAAGTCCACTAAGGCGGATGGTGTGTGTGTGTGTGTGTGTGGTGAAATTTGGGTGTGAGGTTGAATCCCATCAACTCTTTTTTGCTAATATTTTATTTTTTTGATTTTTCTTTACAAACTTGTTAAGCTAATGATTATAAGCACTTTTCACAACTTCACAACTTTTATGAAGCTGATTAATAAGCTCAGTATTGAGCTTATTGTCTCAACGATTAACAAAAGAAAATGGAAAAAAACACAAGGATAAGCTAAAATGACTATTAAGCTAGAAATAAGCAAAAGCTATTTGGAAATAAGCTATGAAAATGATGATAAGCTAATATGATAGCGGAATAAGCACAATAACTACAAAATAAACTACTTGATTAGCTACAAATAAGCAAAAAACTAAGCTGTTTACACGAGCCTTTGTTTTGAATTACTAAGCACTATGTAGCTTAATTTAAGCAACTGAAATAAGCTATAAAATGAAAACAAATCTTTGGAATAAGCAAGTTGACGGTTAAGCTTTCCCAAAAGCTAAATCACACAGATTGGATTACAATAATGAACTTGTGAGAAGCTATTGAAAAAGCTAGAAAATCGAGAGTATGACTTCGGTGATTCTTTGAAATAAGTGGGACAACTTATAAGCACTTGAGGCCTATTTAAATAAGCTAGGAATGCAAATAAGCACTTGTAACCTTGAGGCGGCTAGGTGAGCTTCCGAAAGTTAAGTTGCATAAGATATGGGTAATATGCATCTCTAAGAGCTTGTGAAATAATTACCAACAAGCAGGGGACTCTTTTGACTTTTTAAGAAAATGAAGCGGTTGACTTATATGAACTTTGAGCTGACTATACTATCGATTATGTTAATTTAAGGTATAATATGATTAAGTTAAGCTAGGTTACCAAGTTTTGAACTACTTTTATGAGTTTTACACTCAAAATTCCAACAGTGACTGAGTAATATGGGATTAAAGGGAAATTTGACTTTTTAATGAACAAACACTGGTTCTTCTTATTGAAATGAGATAGTAAGACCTATTGTGACCACAGAACAAAGCATTAACTCTTGCTTTAAACAAACTTTAACACTGATCAAACAAGATAATCCAAACAACACTTATTGTATTTGTTTTGATATTTTCAAGTCAAAACCTGCGAGATTTGGACCATGTTATTGATTGCAGACCTAATATTATCACTAAGTAAGACTAAATAAACATTAAATAACAACAATAACAACATAAAGATCAGAAATTACACTAAGCCAATTTAGCGTGGAAATGAAATATTTTTATCAATGAATTTTAAAGAACAAGCTACTGGTTTTATGACTTAATTGTACTTAACTAATACTAATGAGTATGAAAACACAAAGATTTAAGCTAGTTAAGGATTTAAATAGTTAAATGACCAAATGTACCAAAAGGGCTTACAAGATGGATTTGAATGAAAACCAAGAACAAGGACTGTGAATACACTTCCTATAAAAACCAATAAGCTCTATACCAAGGCCATCGAATCTACCTTGCTCGGCTTTCTTGCATGTTTCACCATTGATTTTTTTATTTTCTTTATATTTTCTTGGTATTTTTGTGAATTTTAGGATTTTGATACTAGACAAAGTTTTAGAGTTTCTAAAAGCTTGAATAAGCTTTCTAGGGAGCTTATGTGGCTTACTCAGTCCATAAGAACATCTACAAACAACCTTTGATCATTCATGAGATTTTTAAAATAAGGAAAAATTTGCATAATGAGATATAACTTATCTTGAATTAATGTTTCTAAATACTTTATTATAACATACAAACTTGAAATACAAAGTTTTTAAGATTAAAACATACACAGGAATTGAAATTTAAGCTAAAACGACTTAATAAAAATGACACTGTAGATGATTTGATACATTGCACCCATCCCTTCTTTATAGACTTTTGAGGCTCTGCTTATGACTCTGAATCTTTCCCACCTCAATCCAACCGTTGGATTGGTCAAAGAAATAATAAATGATAGATCCATTTGGATATTTTGAAGCAAATTTCTCATTAAGCAGGTTTTCCAATTAATGAGGATTGGATGGATGTGGAGGTGGAAGAGGTGTATTCAAGTGGAAACGGTGTAAGGTGAAAAAAGAGGAGAAAACCACCTCTGGTTTTGGGATTGCGGCTTATTGTGAAGGAGATGAACAATAACACTGTTTTGGCGCGTTTGACTATTTTTGCCGAGAGGATACTATAAGCGGGGGTCCAAAATGGGGGGTCAAGGCATATGGCGAGTTCTTTTGGTTTTGATGGGGGTTCTAAATACAAAAGGGTCTAAATGGCTTTAGTTAAGTACAAGGACCAAACTTGCAAATCTGCCAAACTTGAGGGACAATCTGCGAGTTCTCAAAGCTTATACAAGGATCAAACCTGCCATAAATGAATAGTACAAGGACCAAGGTTGATTATTTTCCATTTTAAAATCCAGGACCATTTTGACAATTTTCAAACTCGAGGGGACCAACTTGTAATTTTCTCTAAACTTATCACAAAGGACCAATTATGTCATTTATTAATAATACAAGGGTGTTGTTTGAATAATTTCTATTTTTGAACACCCAGGGACTATTTTTGACATTTTTGAAACTTGGGGGACTAAAGCGCGCCAATTATGCGAAGCGATGCGTTTTTATTTGAGATTTTGGTGTTTTGCATTTAAAACATATAAAAACACTTGTTTGTGATATTTTCATCATTTTGATGTATTTAGGTGTTTTCAGATGTTTTTTTGCAGTCTAGATGGTACAAAAATGATGAGTATTTAGACACTCATCATTCACCAAAAAGCATCATTCCATTTTCCTTTTTCCCTTCCCACTACGATATGTGAAGAAGCACACTTGGCTTGTTTGGAAGACCAAAACCACCTCACTCTATTTTTTTGGGGGTGGTGGGTTTCTTGTTCGTGGTCTTGGTTAGGGTTGGGATGATGAAGGTTGGGGGTTTGAAGTTCTCTTCTTTGAGGAATCTTCAGAGTCCTCGGATGCCTCACTTGGATCCACCACACTATCATCTTACATGATGGAAGAAATGGGGATTTTCTTGGTCTTGGTTCTTGTGGAGGAGGTATAGCGCCATGGGTTAGAATCTTCACTTGATGATGATGAGGATGAGGAGGATGTTAGATCAACAACCTCTGGTTTTTCCAGGGGTTCCACATGGTGAAGTTGATTGTGGATTTTGGAGTAATTATGGTTTTGATTTTAATTGGTGTGTGCGTTATATGAGATTTGGGTTTCTTTATATAAGCAAAGTTATGGGTTATGGAAGTAAATAAGAGGCAGGTTAAATGTGGTTGAGGAGTTAATGAGATTCTTGGGCTTTGGACTAATATTAATCCAAATTGTTGACCATGTTGACTTACCTGTTTTAACCACGGATAGGTCGTTTGGTTCCACTGATGGCTCTTTTAACCTTAACACCTATACCTTCTTCTATGTGTTTGTTTGTGTTTTGTCTTTACTTGGTATGAAGGATTTGTGTACATAGGAATTTGGTGTGTTATTTGCTTATGTTTGTTTAAAAAGCACTTATTATGTAATCCTTCATATTTTTGTGAGATCTCTTTACTAATGACCTGATTTGCTTATATAGTTCTTGGATGTTTGGTTTTAAGTGCTACTCTGTATCCACGGATGGTGTCATTCTTAGCGGATGCATTTGATTCTGGCTAGGATAGCATTTTGATTTATGGAGGATACTCTGTGTGATTGGTCACTTTTGCAAACATATATTATTTTTCCCCAAATCAGGATGGATCTTTATTTGATCTTCAAAACACTTCAATTGGGGCTCGCTCCTAACCTAATCACTTATCTTTGCATAATTCACTAATCCCACATCATAACCATCCTTCATCACAATGGGTAGAAAAGTATTCCACTTCACATAACCTTGTTGCTATTCTCACCCAAGAATGATCGTCTGAAGGGTTTTCATCAAATGATTGATCATTTTCACTTGTTTTTCATATTTTGTCCTGAATCACATAAAAACACATTTTTATGAATTGGTATCATTTTGAGAGTCATTTGTGTGTTTGGTTGTTTTTGTAGGTTTATACATACACAATATATGTGTATTTAGACAATATCAGGGATGTTTTAAGTTTGATGATCTTTGATGGTGTTGATAATCTTTGGATGTTGAGATTGTTGCTAGTCACGGAAAGGTTAGGTTATACCCACAGAGGTGATAAGGTACAATATTTAAGAGTTTGTTTTCAAAGCAATGGAAGTTTCTTATTCATACCTTATTGATGTGTATGAGTAATAAGACCCGCAAGGATTTAATGACTTTCCTTCCAAATTACTCTTGCTATTATTTGTTTGTAATGCGATGGAAGAAAGTTCAATTGGTCTAAAATGATATATGAGGGGTTAGTACAAAACATTAGGAAGAAGGGTTAATACTATTTATATCCTAGGTTTGTTCAACTGCTTGTGGAAAGTCAAATAGAGGCACATTGAGCATACTTTCGGGAATATGAAGTACATCATATGCTTTCTAAGGTTTTTTATATGAGGAATCGGCCCATATACAACTTATTATGGCTATTTCCTCCTATGCTTATTTTGCCTCTTGATCATGAATTTGATGCATTCTAAATCTCAACCTATTGTCCTTTGCACCAATTTGGAAACCACTGGCGATGCGCCTCAACTTTAATAGTTCATTTGTAAACTTGATAGTGTTATCTCAACCAGCTTCTAGTCAACCTCAAACCAGCGATACACCTATTGTATTCACTAGGAGTGAGAGGGCAGGCTACCTCGGGCTAGTGCTAGTGGTGTTGCTAATGAACGTCACGGTGAGTGAAGGTGACATGATTGGAAGGCTTCTTTAATTCATGCTTTGATCTTTGGTTGGGTAGTGGAAACATAAATAAGACCCACCTTTGGCAACTCTAATGCGGAGAGTTCCTTGGAATTTAACACGGTGGAGAGAATCCCTTAGTGGCTACTAAGGGTGCATAGGCATTCGGGGCTAGATGCGATGCTATGTTTTCTATATAAGGATTCACCTCTGGGCGTTAACCTGACTCGAAGTGATGAGGTCGTTTGGAACATGCACATGAATTGGCCGGATTACGAGTTTGTACATGATGACTTTTCAATGAACCACCTCTGGGACGGTTCACACAATCGAAGTGGGAGGATTTTCTTAAGCGCTTAAATGAATTGGCGGATAAATGTACCAAGATGGAGGAGCGATCTCGAATCTAAAGAGTTGGCATGTTTCATGGAAAGACATTAGGAGATTGAAGCAGTGATGGTTTGGAAAAAGTAAAGAGCATACAGGTTCTTTGTTTGAAAGCCATGAGAAGAAAGAAAAAGAAGATGGACTCCTCTCCATTTCACGAATATGGAGGATATCCATCACGGGGAGGAGTGAAGGCATATCTGAGGCTGGTGATGTAATTTGTTAATGTATCTATGGAAGAAGATGTTGATAGTGGAGATAAAACATTTTGGTATCGATAAAGATGGGAATGAGGCGATTCTTGAAAATGTGAAGAAAGTTGTAGAAGATGTAGTCTGAACACAAACAACGATGGTATGTACGAAACCGGTTAGTACTCTTTTAACCACTTGCTGCGGTCACGGACATGACAACTATACCCACTACAATTATACCTCTGCTATCATAACCACTTCCACTTGTTGTCACAACTCTCGTATTATCACTAAACATAAAAGTTGAAAGAAGTACGCAAGTAGATTGATAAATCTAAGCAAAACTTCATCTATTTCTACACCTATCATTACTTTTGTTTTTATCATTCAATCGCAACTAAACACAGCCCAAAAAGAAAAAGTTTAGTTATTGGTGAACCTTTGGAAGAAAGAGTGGTTAAATCGATATTGGAAAGGAAAAGGGGTTGCGATGCAATTTGAAGTTTAAATCTAAAAAGAGAACAAGAAGCATGATCACGAGGTATGCAAAGAACATAGTAGCTAAAGAAGAAGCGACTTTAGAGAAAAGAAAGCAAAATTTGAAAAGAGAGCTAGTAAGAGATGGTTAGCTATATGGTATGAATCACAAAACTATCTTCAAGCTTCGTTAATAAGTGATATGGTATACAGCACAAGAATAAGATTTGTTGGATGATGTGGAAAAAGCTAGGCTTTTGTGTGAATGGGCAAGGAAGGTTGGTAAAGAAAAGAAGCAAGTTATAAGAAAGAAACCTCCTTCAATGGACCAGATGAGGAATGTACTAATGAAAATTATTAAAATTGAGGCATTCACATTTTTGAAAATCTTAGTAAATGTTCATTTGAATGAATTCTTGAGATTTATAAAAGATGTATGAAGATTAATCATGATGATTTACGTCAAATGAATTCTAAAAAGGAAGAAGAGTGGATTAAAAAAGATGATGAGTGGATTCAATGTAAAGAAAGAGCGAGATTCAAGAGACATCTAATTCTAAAAGATTGAAAGAAGTTGAAGATGTTAATCAAATTGTTTCTTATGAGTTTCACCTTAATGATGGAAGTGAAGGAGTTTGGAAATTCAAAGACTCAACAATGAAGTTTATGAGTATAATAAGTTTTCACAAATGCTTGATTATTTTGAAAGAGATGATTTGGTGAATCTTTGGAGACTTTACAAGAATAAGTTTGGTGAAGTACATCCAAATGATTATCATGAGAGACTAGTCTATTATAACTTGAAGATTTTATTTGAACCAACTCATGATGAACATGAGTGGAAAGTACTCTACAATGGTAATGTAACAAGATGGTTTTATATCAAATTGGAGTTCATGTTTTAGCATTTACGGAAAAGTTATTACATGCTTGTAGAAGGTGATTATCCTTAGTTGAATAAGTATCGGGAATTATTACTTTCGGATGTTGAAGCACGGTATTATCAAGATCTTTGTTACCCTATGATGGTCAAGCTTATGATTTGTTGAGGAAATATGAGACAATTCTTTAAATCACATAAGTGTTTGGCTACATCCTCTAATTCAGATGTTTTTGAGCAAAGGAAACTTGAGAATTCTGTTGGAATGTATCAAGTTTAGGGGAGGATTGTTGGGTTTTGGTTCCTTGAATCATGAATTACTCTAGAAATCTTTGGAACCACGTCTGAGTTGATATAACCACAGAGACGAAGGATGGAATCGCGATGATGACAAACCCGCGACTGGTAGTAGTGTTGTAACCACGGACAATATATTGTAACCATTGCTAGTCTTGTATAGTCGGTTTAGTTTATTGTATTAGATAAATATGGAAAGTATATTTATCTTGTAGGTTACGTATTGTATAATGTAAAGGACTCCTTAGTCTATAAAAGGAGGTTCTAGGTTAGATTAGATATCACACCAAGTTTTATATCTAAGGTCGATACACTTCAAGGTTGCAAAACCCTATCTTGTAAGAGTATTACATTATTAATAAATAATATTGAGGTGTTGAATGTGCTTCTTCTTCTTAAGATTAAGTGTTAAATTCAGCGTAATACTTAATAAGCTTTTATTCTAAGTCAGTTTCTATATTAGATCGTTTGCTCAACTGGGATCAACAAAGTGCTTCTTGGGAGGCAACCCATGTGTATTTGTTTTTCATTTTTATTTGTGTGTGTCATTATATCTTTTAGTGATAGTTTATTCTCATGTTTAAATTTGTAAAAATGCTTTATTTTGTCTTTAACCTCGTCTTAGTACATATAAAGGTGTTTTACATAAAAAGGATAGTGAGAGAGGATTACACATGTTTTCAAAAGAAACGTGAACATGATAATAACGATTATTAAAAAGATATACATGTGTGCTTGTTTGACTCAAATGCTTGTATCGAGTCATAATGGATGTTTTCTTGAGGAAATTTTCGATTCTAAAGATGTAAATTTTCGAATTTTTGAAAATCATGAGACCATTTTTGTCGGGATAACTGCGTCGGAAGGAGCGAAACAATGATTACTTTTTCTCGTTTTTACGTGCTACTTATAAATTTTGGAATTTTCAGGTCTTAATTTTTCTAGCAAATCTGCAATCCATTCCACAAGCATTATATCTTATTTAAGTGGAATTACATATTAGCATGTTTTTCTTAGATTCGGTTTGATCGCGTTGGGTTGTTTGTTTTCTTCAAGTGTCTTGGGTTTATTTATCAAGAAGATACATAAGATTGGAGAGAGCTTTTCATATACGTTCTTCTTGAAGAAATGTAACCACTACTTCACACGGATCCTCTTGAGCTAATCGGGGAGTATTAGTTTCTTTAGTATTTAATTACCTTCTATTATCATAACTTTGATACTTTTCGAGGGGAATTGGGGACAATGTTCCGTTTAAGTATAATAGGGAGGAAAATAAAGCGGGAACTTTGAAACTATGCTTATCCTTGATTATTTGCTTTGTACAAGTGTATTTGTGTAATAAACCATGAGAAAATGTCGGTTAGGGTAATTTTGGCACCAAATTTTTTAATTTTTAATGACATATAGAGTGGGCCATGGTTTTAACAAAGCGTCTCACGGATAGGAAGTTGCATGACTAGCACAAAAACCCTTTACCACCTAAATTCCACCTAAAATGTGAGGATAGCCCTTAGATTAGTAGGAATTAAAAGCATTCATCTTCAATGCTTAGAGTGTGAGCCGGTAGTATATTAGATTCTAGAACTTGTTTTGTGATGCATTCGAGATAAGCTAGTAAAGACTACACTTGTGTAGTTAGGAATAACTAAATGATAAGAGGCATTAGGATAACCCTTGTTTTGATACAGTAATATAATTACTTCTTCCATATCGGTTGAGTAATTTCCCCACACCCTTGCGTTGTACTCATCTTTAGTACACGATACCCTAGTTAACCCCTCGAGCCTATCCTTTTTAGCGGTTCGTGATGTTTCGGTTTTTCGAATATCAATGAAGAGCATTGTTTACACCCGCTGAAATATATACCCAAATGCGCCTTAGCCTACCCTTATATGCACTCACTTTTAGTGCATTATTGTTATCACCCTAAACCCTTAATTCAATTATCACGGTTGCTTTGCATGAGTTGCTAAGTGAGTCATATCCTTTGTATCTGATTTTTGGGGCGATTGGGATTCATGGGAAAAGTTAAAGTTTATGAAATGACGGGGAGGAGCGTTTAATTACATTTAGGAATTAGAAATTCCCGGCATTAAAGAGTCGGTCACCTCAAGTATATGTAATCGTTAGAATGCTGGTAGTAATTAGTTATATTTAGGTTAGTAGTATTTTGTTATGTAACACCGTGGAGGGCGGTGAGGTCTTTACCCTTTATGCACGATCCACGGCGTTGTGTGGCGAATTATGTAAGACTATAAATACTCTCTACCTCCCAAGGTAGAGAGTTGGAGCTCATAATAATATCTTTCACTTTCTCTCACTAAGTTCCCTAAACCTCTAACTTTCTCTCTCTCCACTTATAAGCCCACTTGTGTTAATGGTTTGATGTGTTTGTGAAATCCAATATCTAACAATTGGTATCAAGAGCCATGGTTAGATCATATCTTACACATCTTTGGATTTCTAGTGGTTTTAGGTGGTTTAGAGTTTGAAAAAGTTTAGTGGTTTTGCATCATTTGGGTGATTTCTAGTGTTAAAGTTTGGATTTTGATAGTACTTTTATGTTTAGAATCATCACAAGTATTTAGTTTTTGATTTGGTAAGCTTGAATCATCGTGGTTGGGTAGTTTTTGGATTGAAAAGTGATGTTTTTGTGGTTTTCTTGCTAGCGACTTGACATTGGGACTTCATTCTTATTAGCGACTTACTTTGCAATTTAGGTAGCGAGTTCTGATTTGGAGCTAGCGACTTAGACCTAGCGATTAACGATACAAGTAGTGGACTCTCCACTACGGGTTAGCGACTTGGTGCTAGCGACTTGGTGCATGCGAGTTGCTCTTTAGCGACTTGAAGTTTTAGCGACTTAGTGGCAATTCTTTGCCAAAATTTTGCTAGCGACTTGAGGCTTAGCGAGTTACTACTTAGCAACTTGCATTTGTCTAGCGACTTGGGACTTTAGCGACTTGGTGGTGTAGCGAATTAGGTGTTAGCGACTTGGTGCATTATCTTATAGCGACTTGGTTGATTTTTACGAAGAAGAGGTTTGACCAAAGTTGACTTTTCAAGTCAAAACTTCAACGGCCATAACTTTTGATCCGTAACTCCGTTTTGCGAAATACATCTAAAGCGGCCAGAACGGCTGAATATTGTGAGGTTTCCTGCGATGTCGTGAAACTAATTTTTTGAGGCCCAAATCCTCTAAGAAAGGAAGTTATTGAGCTTTTAAGTTTTTAGACCTAAATTTCTCCATAAAATCGTGCAACAACCAACCCAAATCACAACCAAACAACATCTCTGCTTATCCCATGAAACAATCATAAAGTCCAACACACAATTGTCTATCATTGTGTCGATCCATTAATCATCTTAACATTCCATTGGTCATTGCTTAGCGGTTTGGTCTTGATTTTAGTAAAATCCCGTGAAAGATTCTATTTCTCGGTTTAAATCATAGAATTGTAAAATCCGGTGCATTCTACCACATATGTCTTACTCTCGACCCGGTGATTTGAAGTGCTTAAATTGTATGATCTTTGTGGACAATAATGTTAATTAAGGCTACATTGAACGATTAAAGATGTTTGAATTAAACAATGAGGATGTGAGATCTTCATGTTAATTACAATGAGAATGAATTGCACACACTTTCTGAGAATGCCATGAAAATGGAATGCGACATTAATTTTATCGGCTACTTCATACGCACCTCATCGAAATTTTGTTATCCATAGGTGAGGATCGAACATGTAGTGCTCTTTTCGCCGAGGACTTACCTACATTGACAAAAAGCTTCTTTGTTGAACTTAGAACATTTAAAGGCGCAACTTACCAATGAAGAGGTTCATAAGGATGGTTCATGCAGCTCTTCAAGTAATCTACAAACAATTTTAGCCATTCATCGATTGGGGAATATTCATGATTCTGATCAACACTTGGTAGGAATTTCCTTCAAAAACATCTTGGAATGGAAGTCGAGAATTCATGAAACATTTATCAACTCATGGATAATGTGAAAAAGTACATTGAAGAATCGCACAAAAGAATGAAGAGGCGTGAATGAGTGTAGAATCTGCGGATGAAGAATGTTTAATGATAAGTTGGGTAATGTATCATTTGAAAGAATGGTGTTCTTTGAATGCGGAGATATGCGGTGACAACAAAATGATGAGTCGGATAATGCAAAAATGGAATCTTAGTGCTCAAATTCACAAGAGAGGTGCACCGGACCTGACTGCTTTAAGTTAATGCAAAAGGAAGCTCATGGAAGCTTAGGATGTACCCAAGATAGAGATGCACCCGTCACGGCTTTACATGCATGTCAATCTTTGAGGTAAGTTGCATGGAAGTTTACATTGTACCTAGTTGTGCATCTTCTACTTAAAATGATGATTATGAGCTGCATGATGCTGTTGCATTTTATGCACGATGATTACTGTTACTGCCAGGCTTAACATATATAAGGATCAAGTTGCTATTTATGAGCAGTGCTAAGTTTGAGTTGACCACCGTGGTAGGAAATGGATCTCCAAATCACGTACAATCATTAGAAAAAGTAATTTTAGAGAAGATGTATTAAAACAAGAGTTAAACTCCTTACAAAAAGATTTCTAAAAGCGCTAAGCAAAAACGAACTTCAAGAAACTGTTAAAATGCTTAAGCAAGAATTCAAGGCTAAGGAATCAAAACTTTTGAATGATTTTTCAAATCTAAAAACTTTGAAAAACAAGCTTGAAAATAAGTTGGCTTCAAGTACAAGGGAATACCATTAGAATTTGCTCACATGATCACTAAGCATAGAGTTCTAAGTGACAAACATAGTGTTGCCTTAGTTGATGAAACCAACAGGAGCTTGTAAAAGGCTAGAAGCTCATAGGTACTGTATGATGGTAATGAGATCTTAAGCCTAGCCGAAACCTAGTTGCTGTGAGTGCGAGGAAGATAAGAAATCAGGATGAGTAAGCTGAGGGGGAGAAAATGAATAAGAAGCTAGAAGATCACGAGTGTAAAAAAGAACAAAGATACTTGATAAAACCCTTCAGATTACACTAAGGAAAATTGGATATCCTTAAACATGTTTAAGCCTCGGACTCTATTGACCCACTGAACAAGTGTTCGGAAAAAGGATATGGACTTGCAAAAAATTTGAAAATCTTGTTGAAAAGAATCCCCCTTGTAGGAAATTCCTAAAGCGTATGTGTATCCTCTAAATACACCAATGCATTTAGTTCCTAGAACTATTGCCACTAAAGCAAGACCTTAATCAGTCAATATGTTATTCTTCAACTATTTGTAGATTTTGAGAAAACTTGTAAGAAAAGGATCCACCCATGTCTGGGATAACTAAGGGAAAGGGGTTTTGAGCAAACAAAAAGAATGCTATCTAAGCTGAGGTCATGCCTTTCTTTAAACAAGCAAAGATCATTTTAAGAGTCTTAAAAAGGGGATAAAATCATATATTAAAGAAATGGAAAAGGAATTTGATGCAATGATAGTTGAGGTTAGTGACTATGGGCGAGAATTAAAATATAATGAGATTGAGAGGAAGAACTTGCATACCTTGAATGAGAATCTTATTTCTGAATGTATTACTCAAGATGTGTTTTACCTTTGCTTTCACAATTGTTTCATTAATGCTTCTCAATTTCATGAATTATCTTTTGCTCTGAAAGTCTCCCATGATCGTGTCATTGAGCTTGAAAAAACTAATTCTAAATTGCATGAGAAAATTGAGCAGGATGATCATGATAACCTGGTGAAGCAGTTTTCTAAATTGGAAGTTGAGCATCTTGCTTTGCAATTAAAATATCAACATCTAAAAGAAAATGTTAAAACCTCAAATATCAAGACATCCTTGGATGCTCCAGAGTTTGATGCAGTTTTTCAAATTAACAAACGTGATGAACAGATTCAAGCTCAGTGCAACACGATCATAAAGTTGAAAGCCCAAATCTCTCAATTAAAGGGTCAAACGAACAATATGACAGGCTCCCAAATGCCTCCTCCTTTAGATTATCAAAATTCTCAAACTTTTCATCTTCAAAACTTAGTTGATGCCTTACAAAAGGAAAACAAGAGTTTTCTAGAAAATGAAAAAGAAGTTAAGCGACATTTTAAAGAGTTATATGATTCAATAAAAGTCACACGTGACAAAAACAACGAAAAAATAACGTCTTTACAAAAGGAAATTGAGAATCTGAGAAATTAGGAAATGGGAAAGCTGCCACTTGTTTTCAGTAAGAATGTTGTCTCAAAGTCACCCTCAGACTGCAAATACACTGTGACAGTTAAATATATTCCTCCTCATCTTAGGAATAATGAACATGCTTTTCATGACTCTTTGTGCTTACCTTAAAGATAGTCTAGAATGTCTCCGTGAGATTGTCGAAGAGGATTTCATTAACAAACCTCTTGATAGTGAAGTTGGGTTTGCTTGCCTCCAGGCCAAACGATCTCAAGAGCTGCTAGAATGTGTAATTGCAACATGTCCTAAATCCTTATCCTTAGGTGCAAAAGGCAAGGCTGTGATGCCTTGTTCTATGCCTAAAGCCAAGCATGTGACCCTTGATATGCCTTGTTCCATGTCGAAATTCAAGCAAGCAACCTGTTTTGATGTGCCTCCTAGAATTTCGGATCCCGCACTTCTAGACGGGGAATGCAGAAAGTAGTGAAGCCATGTAATGTTCCCATCGTTACTTCTCTGAGATGTTAAGATTGACACTAAAGTTAGCGGGTCAAAACCTAGAAGCTATGCAAGAAGGATAGGATTTCGCAAACTAAAAGTGATCATGATAAGGAAGTAAAAGAACACCATAGGGACAAGAAGTTTGATTTGAACAAAAAGAATCGCGTTAGTTCTAGTATTAGCTCTAAGCTTACTAAAATTAATTCGAGGCCTTATCTTTGTCTGCAAAACATGCAAAAATGTTTAATTTCACGGTAATCATGATAAATGTGATGTGTTATTTTGAGGTCTAAGATTCATAACCCGATTAAGAAAGTTTGGAGAAAATAGATTAAGCAATCCTGGAAACCTACAGGGAAGGTTTTTACCAATGTAGGATTTGAGTGGAAGCCAACAGGTCGAATATTCACGAATGGCAAACCTTGCCCCTTAACTAGATCCAATATGCCTAGAGTAGTGCCTGTTAAGGTTTGGAAGCCAACTGGTAGAATAATCCCATTAAGCACAAAATGTCCCTCGACTAAGTCGATGCTTACTAGTTTAGCTCCTTGTGACAATGACATTGCACCTAGGGTTTCTGCTGATTCAAAGATTGTTTGTGCTAACCAAAAGGACCCCATGAGCACGTGGGGATCAAATGTTTCCAATTCTCTGTCTTAGATGCTGTTGTCCAAAGCGGTCGTACAAATCGTCCCTTGGTATTTGGATTGGGCGGCTCTAAACTTATAAGCGGGCTCTAAACAATGACGTATGAACACAGCAGTTCATGCCTCGTTCTCTAAAGAAAGAAAAGTGTATGCGTTTCAGTTAAGCTTTATCTTGAAAGAAGAGAAATCTTCTTATGGCGTGCTTTCACATCATTCAGGCCTCGTTCTTCATTATAATGGCGTCTGCAGATAACACTTCAGGCCCAGTTCCTCAAAGAAAAGAAAAGTGTACGCTTCAGTGCGCTTTATCTTCAGAAGAAGATAAATCTTCATGTTTATGACCATTCTCATCGACATTCTTCATCAACAAGCTTCATGTTTCTCCCATGCTCATTCAGTCATCAAGTGGATCTACATTCATTAATGTATATTCTTATTCACTTGCTAAATCAAAAATGGCAACTTCGGATGCAATTTTTGAGGGGTAGAAGAGTGAATATACTAAATGATGATGGATGTTTGAATAATGGTTATACGACTTAAAGTTTGATGACTCTCACTCACTAAGGATAAATGGGATTTATGAGAAGAGTGAATATACTAAATGATGATGGATGTTTGAATAATGGTTATCCGACTTAAAGTTTGATGACTCTCCTCCAACGCCTAATGTTTCACTCACTAAGGATAAATGGGATTTATTGTTTGGGATTCATTGGTTCAAGATATGTTTGATGAGAATTTACAACCGCTAGCGAATATTTGATGATCATCAAAGAATATGTGATTCATGAGTTCAAGATATGTTTGATGATCATCAAGAAGTACAACTCAGACTACTCAAAAGCCCTATCTCCAGTTATTCCTCAAGGCGTTGATAATGATTATCATAATATTGCAGTTGCACTCATGAATAATGATCCGCTCTTTGGTATTCCTTTGCCAAATCTTCACGGATTATTGTTCATGAATAATGATCCACTCTTTGGTATTCCTTTGCCAAATCTTCATGGATTATTGTTCCCCACATCGTGCATGCTATAAATCAACTACATGAACTTCAAGGAAATTGTCTACCTCATCCGCTCGAAGTTATTGGTGTATCCTCAGGTCTCTACATGAATATTTTTAGGAAGAATACATTGATGTTGAAGCATCATTTGTTCAAGTTCATTCGTGGGTGAATGTACATTCGGTTGTATGTTTATTCACATGTTGGGCATTTGACACAAGTTGATTACTTCAGAGTTAATCATTTATCACTTATTTGAGATTGAAGTTGACCTTCACAATGTTGTTCTTATTTGATAACTTGCTCGGGCTTAAGAATTTTAGTTGAAGGCTTGGTTTATCTAGTTACCAGCAGTCGGAGTGGATGGTTGAAGACATGGTTAACTATCACTATTAGGAGTTCGTTGTTTTACTTTCGATGTCACATGCGAGATGGCGATGTGGATAATATCAAGAGGTGTTAATGTCTCTCATACCTTGTTTGAGTGTGAGTACTTAGAGATTTGCTTGAAGCATAGATTCTCGACCCCGTTCTTCCATCTTTAAGTGCAAGCTTAAGACACAAATGCGGGGAATTCGACTTCGATTTCAAGTTTGGTATATCAAGTTTTCTTCAACAGTGGTCACTTCAAATTGTCTACATATGGGTTGATAAAGATAGTCAGAGAGAGTTTATGTAGAAGTTGATTCTCACAGGATTCATTTGGGCTATTTGAGTTCTTCTCACAAGATTTCAAGTTTATGGATATATTATGTTTTGCTTTGATTACGGTATCAAAACCATTTGGGGGAAGGATATATTATTCCAACTATTTGGGGAAGTGGTCTCTGGAGACCTTTGGTTTATGTTACTTCAGTGTTCAGTTGGAAGAAATGTGAGAAGAATATTTGGAGCGTGAGATGATACTGCCTATCGACATTTTATATACGATTTATGATAAAGTGCTTCCGGTTATATGCACAACATGTTCACTTGATCGAGCTAATTCAGTTATTTCGGAGTTGACATCCACAGAGATGATTAGTAACTCAACATGTTACATGGATGTCATCGTCTCTACTCTTGTTGGGTACATGTGTACATTATGTCCTGATTGGTTATATGTTATATAACTGGAATGCACTTGGTAAAATGAAGATATTGATATATTGTTCCCCTAAATAGACAACTGGTCAATCTTGAAGAGTAAGGTGTACATCGGGGATGCACAACAGGTTCATGTGATCGGTCGTAATCAGTTAATCCGGATTTGATAACCACTGAGGCGATCAATGTTTCAACTTGTTACTTCGGTGTTCTCGTGTTCTTCAGGGTGATGAGCTTCAATCAATGAGACCGCTTTGTATTCAACTCTACTTCTTAGGGAAATGGTCTTTATTCGATTTTTTTTGGTTTGGGGGGAAGCTACCAAAGATTCAAATTGAGAAGGCTCATGTCCAGACGACTTTCTTAGAAGCCTCGAATGCTTTGGTGGCGAAAGTTTAAGAGATGTTGATTCCTTTCTTGTACAACGTGTTGAACGATATCTTTATCTCGGTACTCATTTCATCATTCTCTTAAACTAATTTATCTCTTGTAAATATTTATTCGAAAAACAAAATACAAAATTATAAAACCTTCAAAAAAATCAAATAGAAAAATATAAAACTTTCAAAAACCATAAAAATCTGAAAAATTCGAAAAATCTTCAAAAATATTGTCAATTTGTCATGCATTTTCTCGGTTCGTCAATATCTACGGTCTTTGTGATGTCATTCAAAGAATGACACGGGACTTTAGATGTTGTTCGAATTTAAAAAAAAAAAAAAAAAAAAAAAAAAAAAAAAAAAATCAAAAAATCAAAAAAATCAAAAATTATTTTTGGGAAAAAAAAAATGGTTTATTGTCTGTTAGGAATTAGAAATTCCCGGTATTAAAGAGTCGGTCACCTCAAGTATATGTAATCGTTAGAATGCTCATAGTCATAGTTATATTTAGTTAAGTAGTATTTTGTTAAGTAACACCGTGGAGGACGGACGGGTCTTTACCCACTGTATGCCTGATCCACAGCCCGTTGTGTGGCGTTTTATGTAAGACTATAAATACTCTCTACCTCCCAAGGTAGAGAGTTGGAGCTCATAATAATATCTTTCACTTTCTCTCACTAAGTTCCCTAAACCTCTAACTTTCTCTCTCTAGAATTCCACTTATACGCCCACTTGTGTTAATGGTTTGATGTGTTTGTGAAATCCAATATCCAACAATTGGTATCAAGAGCCATGGTTAGATCATATCTTCCACATCTTTGGATTTCTAGTGGTTTTTAGGTGGTTTTTGAGTTTGAAAAAGTTTAGTGGTTTTTGCATCATTTGGTTGATTTCTTGTGTTAAAGTTTGGATTTTGATTGTACTTTTGTGTTTAGGATCATCATAAGTGTTTAGGTTGTGATTTGGAAGGCTTGAATCATCGTGGTTGGGTTGTGTTTGGATTGAAAAGTGTGTTTTGGAAGTTTTTCAAGTTAGCGACTTGGCTCACGGTATATCTTTCTTCGTAGCGACTTGCTTCATATTTTTGTAGCGAGTTACAGTTTTGGAGCTAGCGACTTAGACCTAGCGATTAACAGTACAAGTAGTGGACTCTCCACTACGGGTAGCGACTTGGTGGTAGCGACTTGGTCTCTTTAGCAACTTAAATCTTTAGCGACTTGAGTAGCGAATTGCTGCCAAAATTTTGCTAGCGACTTGAGGCTTAGCGAGTTACTACTTAGCGACTTGCATTTGTCTAGCGACTTGGGACTTTAGCGACTTGGTGGTGTAGCGAATTAGGTGTTAGCGACTTGGTGCATTATCTTATAGCGACTTGGTTGATTTTTACGAAGAAGAGGTTTGACCAAAGTTGACTTTTTACGTCAAAACTTCAAGCGGCCATAACTTTTGATCCGTAACTCCGTTTTCAGCGAAATACCTGTCAAAACGACCGGAACAGCCTGAATATTGTGAGGTTTCACCACAATGTCGTGAAACGAATTTTTCAAGGCCCAAATCCTCTCCGAAAGGAAGTTATTGAGCTTTTAAGATTTTAGATCTAAATTTCTCCATAAAATCGTGCAACAACCAACCCAAATCACAACCAAACAACATCTCTGCTTATCCCACAAACAATCATAAGACCTAACACACAATTGTCTATCATTGTGTCGATCCATCATTAATCTTAACACATTCCATTGGTCATTGCTTAACGGTTTGGTCTTGATTTTAGTAAAATCCCGAAAGATTCTTTTCTCGGTTTAAATCATAGACTTGTAAAATCCCGTGCATTCTACCACATCATGTCTTACTCTCCTGACCCAGTGATTTCAGAAGTGCTTAAATTGTATGATGTTGTGGACAATAATGTTAATGAATGCTACGCTGAACGATTAAAGATGTTTGAATTAAACAATGAGGATGTGAGATCTTCATGTTGTGAGTACAATGAGAATGAATTGCACCTCTGAGAATGCCATGAAAATGGAATGCAGCATTGAGCCTATCGCTACTTCATCTGCAACTCATACAACTGTTATCCATAGCTGGGGATCGAACATGTAGTGCTCTTTTCCGCCAGGACTTACCTACATTGACAAGAAGCTTGCTGTTGAACTTAGAACATTTAAAGTTGCAACTTACCAATGAAGAGGTTCATAAGGATGGTTCCAGTGCAGCTCTTCAAGTAATCTACAAACAATTTCAGCCATTCATCAGTGGGGAATATTGAGCAGATTACGATCAACACTTGACTGGAATTTCCTTCAAAAACATACTTGGAATGGAAATTGGAATTCATTGAAACATTTATCCAACTCATGGATAATGTGAAAAAGTACATTGAAGAATCTGCACAAAAGAATGAAGACGTGAATGAGTGTCAGGTGCAGATGAAAGAATGTTGTGATAAGTTGGGTAATGTATCTGTTGAAGAATCGGGTGTTCTTGAATGCAGAATGTCAGTGACAACAAAAATGATGAGTCGGATAATGGAAAAATGGAATCTTCGTGCTCAAATTCACAAGAGAGAGAGGTGCACCAGACACAACCTGTGCAAGTTAATGCAAAGGAACGCTCCATGGAAGCTTCGGATGTACCCAAGATAGAGATGCACCCGTCACAGCCTGTGCATGTCAATGCTTAGGTAAGTTGCATGGATGTTTCTGTTGTACCTAGTTGTGCATCTTCTACTCAAAATGATGATTATGAACTGCATGAGTACGCTGCATTTGTGCTGATGATTCCCTTACCACTGAGCTTAACATATATAAGGATCAGGTTGCTATTTATGAACAGCAGTGCTAAGTTTGAGTTAACTACCCGTGAGCAGGAAATGGATGTCCAAATACGTACAACTATTAGAAAAAGTAGGTTTAGAGAAGAAGTATTAAAACAAGAGTTAAATTCCTTACAAGAAAAGCTTTCTAAAACTGCTAAGCAAAACCAAGAACTTCAGGAAAATGTTAAAATGCTTAAGCAAGAATTTAGTGCTAAGGAATCAAAACTTTTGAATGATTTTTCTAATCTAAAAACTTTGAAAAACAAGCTTGAAAATAAGTTGTACGTACAAGGAAACACCATTCAGACTGCTCACATGATCACTAAGCATAGAGTTCTAAGTGACAAACATAGTGTTGCCTTAGTTGATGAACCAAACCCTGAGGCTTGTAAAAGGCTAGAGAAGCTCATAAGGTACTGTATGATGGTAATGAGATCCTTAAGCCTAGACAAAACCTAGTTGCTTGAGTGCGAGGAAGATAAGAAATCAGATGAAGTCACTAGGGAGAAAATGAATAAGAAGCTAGAAGATCATGAGTGTAAAAAGAACAAGATAACGATAAAACCCCATGATTACACTAAGGAAAATTGGATATCCTTAAACATGTTTAAGCCTCAGACTCTATTGACCCCTGAACAAGTGTTCTGGAAAAAGGATATGGACTTGCAAAAAGCTGAAAATCTTGTTGAAAAGAATCCCCTTGTAGGAAATTCCCTAAAGCGACTGTGTATCCTCCAAATACACCAATGCATTTAGTTCCTAGAACTATTGCCACTAAGAGCAATACCTTAATCAGTCAATATGTTATTCTTCAACTATTTGTCGATTTTGAGAAAACTTGTAAGAAAAGGATCACACCCACTGGGATAACGAAAGGGGAAAGAGGTTTTGAGCAAACAAAAGAATGCTATCTAACTGAGGTCATGCCTTTCTTTAAACAACTAAAAGATCATTTTGAGAGTCTTAAAAGGGGATAAAATCAGATATTAAAGAAATGGAAAAGGAATTTGATGCAATGATAGTTGAGGTTAGTAACTATGAGCGAGAATTAAAATATAATGAGATTGAGAGGAAGAACTTGCATACCTTGAATGAGAATCTTATTTAGAATGTATTACTCAAGATGTGTTTTACACTGCTTCGAATTGTTCCATTAATGCTTCTCAATTTCATGAATTATCTGTTGCTCTGAAAGTCTCCCATGATCGTGTCATTGAGCTTGAAAAAACTAATTCTAAATTGCATGAGAAAATTGAACAGGATGATCATGATAACCTGGTGAAACAGTTTTCTAAATTGGAAGTTGAGCATCTTGCTTTGCAATTAAAATATCAACATCTAAAAGAAAATGCTAAAACCTCAAATATCAAGACATCCTTGGATGCTCCAGAATTTGATGCAGTTTTTGAAATTAGCAAACGTGATGAACAGATTCGAGCTCATTGTAACACGATCAGAAGATTGAAAACCCAAGTCTCACAACTGAAAGGTGAAAAGAAGGAAGTGATTGGATCCCAAATGCCTCCTCCTTTAGATTCTCGGTACTCTCAAACTTTTCATCTTCAAAACTTAGTCAATGCATTACAAAAGGAAAAAGAGAGTTTTCTCGAAGAAAATGAAAAAGTTAAACGACACTTTAAAGAGTTATATGATTCAATGAAAGTCACCCGTGACCAAAACAACGAAAAAATAACGTCTTTACAAAAGGAAATTGAGAATCTGAGAAGTCGGGAAATGGGAAAGCTGCCACTTGTTTTCAATAAGAATGTTGTCTCAAAGTCACCCTCAGATTGCAAATACACTGTGACAGTTAAATATATTCCTCCTCATCTTAGGAATAATGAACATGCTTTTCATGACTCCTGTGCTTACCTTAAGGATAGTCTAGAATGTCTCCGTGAGATTGTCGAAGAGGATTTCATTAACAAACCTCTTGATAGTGAAGTTTGGTTTGCTTGTCTCCAGGCCAAACGATCTCAAGAGCTGCTAGAATGTGTAATTGCAACATGTCCTAAATCCTTATCCTTAGGTGCAAAAGGCAAAGCTGTGATGCCTTGTTCTATGCCTAAAGCCAAGCATGTGACCCTTGATATGCCTTGTTCCATGTCAAAATTCAAGCAAGCAACATGTGATGTGCCTCCTAGAATTTCAGATCCCAGCACTTCTAGACCAGGAATGCAGAAAGTAGTGAAGCCATGTAATGTTCCCATCGTTACTTCTACAGATGTTAAGATTGACACTAAAGTTAGCGGGTCAAAACCTAGAAGCTATGCAAAGAAGGATAGGATTACGCAAACTAAAAGTGATCATGATAAGGAAGTGAAAGAACACCATAGGGACAAGAAGTTTGATTTGAACAAAAGAATCGTGTTAGTTCTAGTATTAGCTCTAAGCTTACTAAAATTAATTCGAGGCCTTATGCTGTCTGCAAAACATGCAAAAATGTTTAATTTCTGGTAATCATGATAAATGTGATGTGTTATTTACGAGGTCTAAATTCATAACCCAGTTAAGAAAGTTTGGAGAGCGAAAGCAGTTAAGCAATCACGGAAACCTACAGGAAGGTTTTTACCAATGTAGGATTTCAATGGAAGCCAACAGGTCGAATATTCACGAATGGCAAACCTTGCCCCTTAACTAGATCCACTATGCCTAGAGTAGTGCTAGTTAAGGTTTGGAAGCCAACTGGTAGAATAATCCCATTAAGCACAAAATGTCCCTCGACTAAGTCGGATGCTTCTACTAGTTTAGCTCCTAGTGACAATGACATTGCACCTAGGGTTTCTGTGATTCAAAGACTATTTGTGCTAACCAAAAGGAACCCATCAGCACGTGGGGATCCAATGTTTCCAATTCTCTATCTTCGTCATTTGTCCAAAGCAGGTCATACAAATCGTCCCTTGGTATTTGGATTCGGGCGGCTCTAAACATATAACTGGGCTCTTAACAATGGCGTCTGTTCACATCAGTTCAGGCCTCGTACTTCATCATTATGGCGTCTGCAGATAACACTTCAGGCCCCGTTCCTTAAAGAAAAGAAAGTTGTACGCTTCAGTGCGCTTTATCTTTAGAAGAAGAGAAATCTTCATGTTTATGACCATTCTCATCGACATTCTTCATCAACAAGCTTCATGTTTCTCCCATGCTCATTCAGTCATCAAGTGGATCTACATTCATTAATGTATATTATTATTCACTTGCTAAATCAAAAATGGCAACTTCGGATGTAATTTTTGAGGGGGGGAAGAGTGAATATACTAAATGATGATGGATGTTTGAATAATGGTTATACGACTTAAAGTTTGATGACTCTCCTCCAACGCCTAATGTTTCACTCACTAAGGATAAATGGGATTTATTGTTTGGGATTCATTGGTTCAAGATATGTTTGATGAGTATTTACAACCGCTAGCGAATATTTGATGTTCATCAAAGAATATGTGATTCATGAGTTCAAGATATGTTTGATGATCATCAAAGAAGTACAACTCAGGACTACTCAAAAGCCCAATCTCCAGTCATTCCTCAAGGCGTTGATAATGATTATCATAATATTGCAGTTGCACTCATGAATAATGATCCGCTCTTTGGTATTCCTTTGCCAAATATTCACGGATTATTGTTCATGAATAATGATCCACTCTTTGGTATTCCTTTGCCAAATCTTCATGGATTATTATTCCTCTCATCGTGCATGCTATAAATCAACCACATGAACTTCAAGGAAAATGTCTACCTCATCCGCTCGAAGTTATTGGTGTATCCTCCATATCAGTCTCTACATGAATACTTTTAGGAAGAATACATTGATGTTGAGGCATCATTTGTTCTGATTCATTCAGTGGGTGAATGTACATCCGGTTGTATGTTTATTCACATGTTGGGTATTTGACACAAGTTGATTACTTCGAAGTTACTCTTTTATCACTTATTTGAGGTTGAAGTTGACGTTCACAAAGGCGTGATCTTATTTGATAACTTGCTCGAGCTTAAGAATTAGAGTTGAAGTCTTGGGTTATCTAGTTACCAGCGGTCGAGGTGGATGGTTGAAGACCTGGTTAACTATCACTATTAGGAGTTACGTTGTTTTACTCAGTGTCACGCGTATATTACATTGTGGATAATCGCAAGAGGTGCTAATGTCTCATACTTTAATTGAGTATTGAGTACTTAAGAGATTTTCTTGATGCATAAATTCTCGACACCGTTCTTCCAAAATTAGTGCAAGATTAAGATACATATGTGGGGAATTCGACTTCAGTTTCAAGTTTGGTATATCGGGGTTTTTTTCTTCTTTAGAGGTTACTTCAAGTTGTCTACATATGGGTTGATAAAGATAGTCAGAGAGAGTTTCTATTGCAGTTGATTCTCACAGGATTCATTTGAGTTGATTTGTTGCGTATAATGTATGGCTCCTGGACAATCCAGTTCTGGACCCGCACTTCAAAACAGTCCCATTGGTTCATCTCTTGTACCAAACTCATCTCCAGCAACTCCATATGTACCTCCATCAGAAGATGATTTAAAGAAATTGTTTGATCCAATGTTTGATGAACACTATGAACCGAATGCTGATGAAATGTCAACTCCATCAACAGAGGCTGCTCCTATCCCTGTGAATGAAGTGAACCCTTCAGTCTCAATTTCATTAAGTCAAGAAGCGCCTACTGCTGATCACTCTGTCTCATCAACAAATCATCAATCATCAAATGTACATCATGGAATTGTTTCGGCATCAATGATGAGGTTAATCCCGTTGTAACTCCCTAAGATGCTCCATTTGCAAATATCTTTGCTCCTGAATCATCATCAGAACCTTCTTCATCAGGAGATATCGACTCTGCTACTTCAGTTCCACAACAACAACCACATGAACACCTCAGAAAATGGACTTACGATCATCCATTAGACAACATCATTGGAAATCCCTCTCGTCCAGTATCCACACGGAAATAACTTGCAACCGATGCCTTATGGTGCTTTTTCAACTCTGTACTCTCTAAGATCGAACCAAAAGATGTTAAAACTGCCATGAATGAAGACAGTTGGTTCAATGCCACGCAAGAAGAAATTCATGAGTTTGATCGTCTTGATGTATGGGAATTAGTACCGGCTCAGTTGTGCTATGATCATTACTCTCAAGTGGATCTTCAAAGTAAAGCTTGATGAGCATGGTGATGTTTTAATGAATAAGGCTAGATTGGTTGCAAAAGGGTACCGTCAGGAGGAGGGCATAGACTTTGAAGAATCATTTGCTCCAGTGGCTCGAATCGAGGCAATCAGAATATTCTTAGCCAATGCTGCAAGTAAGAACATGGTAGTCTATCAGATGGATGTAAAGACGGCATTTCTGAACGGAGATCTTAAAGAAGTTGTCTACGTCAGCCTACCTGAAGGCTTTGTGAATCCAGAGCTTCCTACTCTCGTTTATCGTCTGAAGAAAGATCTTTACGGTTTAAAGCAAGCTCCAAGGGCATGGTATGATACGCTATCAAAGTTTCTTCGTCGACCGGCTTCAGCAAAGGAGCAGTTGATCCAACATTGTTCACTAGAAAGTCAGGCAAACATTTAATTCACGTTCAAATATATGTTGATGATATTATCTTTGCCTCGACGGACCCCAATGAATGTGATCGTTTTTCAAAAGAAATGGGTTCCAAATTTCAAATGTCGATGATGGGACAAATGTCATTTTCTTGGGATTACAAATTTCACAAAGTCCGGAGGCATTTTCATTAATCAATCTTAATATGCAAATGAAATTTTAAAGAAATTTGGATTTGTATCACGTGACACCGTTGAAACTCCCATGATTGAACGTACTAAACTTGATGAGGACCACTCAGGGATCATGGTAGACCAAACAAAATATCGTAGCATGATTGGATCCCTGATGTACCTCACAGCTAGCAGACCAGACATCTTGTTCGCTGTGTGCATGTGTGCTAGATATTAGGCTAAGCCTACTAAAAAGCACCTTGAAGCGGTTAAACGTGTCTTTCGGTATCTCCAAGGAACCATCAATATGGGACTATGGTACCCGAAGGACACCGGTATGTCACTAACAGCGTATGCAGATGCTGATCATGCAAGATGTCAAGATACACATTGAAGTACATTAGGAGGTGCTCAGTTTTTGGGTGATAAGCTTGTGAGCTGGTCTTCAAAGAAGCAAATGAGTACTTCTATTTCTTCTACAAAGGCTGAATACATAGCCATGTCATCTTGTTGTGCTCAAATCCTTTGGATGAGATCCCAATTATCTGACTATGGCTTTGAATTCAACATAATCCCTCTGTACTGTGATAATAAAAGTACTATTGCTCTCTCATGCAACAACGTACAACACTTAAGAGCAAAGCACATTGACATCCGACATCATTTCATCAGGGAGCAAGTGGAAAACGGTGTGGTGGAACTCTATTTTGTTAAGTCAGAATACCAGTTAGCAGACATCTTCACCAAAGCTCTTCCGAGAGAACGTTTTGAGTTTATTCTTCCTCGACTTGGCTTGAAAAGCCTTCAACCAGAAACACTCAAACGTCTTCAGGAGGAAGACGAGGAGTAAAGGTCTTTCCTTCATCTATATCTTTGTATATATTTATCCAAAAAGCAAAATACAAAATTATAAAACCCTATAAAACCAAATAGAAAAATATAAAACTTTCAAAATCCATAAAAATCTGAAAAAAATTTTGAAAAATCTTCAAAAAATATTGTCAATTTGCCATGTTTTTCTCAGTTCGATTATATCTACGGTCTTTGTGCTGTCATTCAAAGAATGACACGGGACTTTAGATGTTGTTTGAATTAAAAAAAAAAAAAATCAAAAAAAAAATCAAAAAATATTTTTGGGAGAAAGAGAAACAATGGTTTATTGTCATTTCAGGCAGTAACCCGCTTTTTCAAGGAAAGAGCAGAGCCATACTTTATCATGTTTTCAAAATTCCATGCTCTGATTCTTTAAACATTTATCTGCTGAAAACTAACTGCTTTGAAAAAATAACTCAGTCTCTATTTTTGATAATCATCTGGACTTATTTGTCAAAATATCAATCTCTCAATCAACAACCTATGTCATTGATTGAGGGGGAGAATGATTTCAATGAAATTAAAAAGTTATTTGGCATTCAATTGTTTTCAAAAGATATTCAGGCATGTTTTATCAATGGAGTTTAAAGTCTTAAAATCCGATCCGTATCAGTTAAAACGCTTTCATAATCAAGTCACAACTCTCCTTAAAAGCTTTCAAAATCAATTTAAATCTATAAGAGATCACAAATCTCAAATGATTTGATAATTGTGATCGGGGGAGAATGTGTGATTTAAATTGGATTTAAACTGATTATTCGGTAAATGGTTTTATGAGGACGTACATGTTGTCCTTCCCACATGTGACAAACGATTTCAATTTTTCAATGCACATGTTGAGGGGGAGCATCTATCTTAAAACCAATGATTTGAAATGTGATCAACTTATCTCAATGTGCAGGTTCCCTCTAGTATGTGCAAAACTCTTTTCAAATAACGAGGCACATATTGAGGGGGAGCAAAATCATGAAAACCTCATCCTTCCCCAAAATGCTTTATCTACTTGATTCGATTAGGGAAGTGATGTTGATATTTTTTTGAAAATGGTAAACAAAGAAGTTAATTCTTTCTCTTGCCTCCGTGTGGAAAACTATTTCAAATACTTGATTCACATGTTGAGGGGGAGTTCTTCTTCTAAAAATATCAAAAACAATTCAGGTACAAAATGCTTTGATAAAATATCATAAGTATCTGGATTGATTTTCAAATGGTTTTCAATAGGTTCCTATGGCAGATGAACAATACCAAAAAGACCGACCAATTTTACATTATGTATGGTGATATAAGGACGATAAGGTTAGGTATGTGTTCCCATGATTCGCCAGAACCGGAGGGATCTACCCAGGGACTATCCACTAGTTAGTGTAGAGTTCTTAGGTATGATAATAAAAGGAGAAAAATGAGATATGGGAAGAGTGCGGACTAAGACTGAGCTAGTACTGGAATAAACCCAACAAGGTTCTAGCTATGAAGTCTCGGTAAGCACTGGAGGGGTTGAAGAATTAAAAAGAATTGAATGAGAAAAGGGTGAAAACAAATAGCCCTCCATTTATTCAACCTTAGGGCAGATACCGGGTTCAATTCATATGCTACTGATGGTAACATCGGTATTGAAGACAAGACGTCATGGACCCAGTGACGCTCTGCACTACAACTTCCCAAACCACTCAAGTTCCTCTTAAAAGGACTTGTTTCATTCTCACGGGGAACCGACATTATCTATCAACTTTCTCTTAGAGATTATTGATATTGAAGGAGGAGACCCTCTCCCTAGTCTCCGATATAGGATCCAAATATGCACAAATTGAGTCTAGTGCCACGAGATCATCAATAAATCTCATTAGGACACTTTCAATGAAGACTCTCTGTTTCACACAATGTGGAAAGAGATTATATCTTGAGTCCTACGCATTATCATTGTGGTATTTCCAGAACATCTGAGTGATATGCAAACATACTCACAATGAAGATGGAAAGCCTTCTGGAGCCAACATCTAACAAGCTCCTGGTAGGTGGCATGTGAGATCTATTATATAGATCAACCATGTGACAACTGGACAGAAACAATGGGGCGATTCATTCTTTTGAATCAATCCTGGTTCAGGTTATGGATTGACGGATACCTTTGAAAAACCGGTCTTTGTGCTTTAAAACTCCTTTCATTAAGCACGTCGACCGTGTACTAATTTTTCAAATCAAAAGGTGTTTTATGATTGATAATTGATTTTCATTAAAACCTTCGTTATATTGCAAAAACAATTTCTATTGAGCAATACGATTGTTTTCAAATCTCTTTTCATCAATCGGTGGACTTAAATTATTTGGTTCACTCACTCCGTGTTGTCTTCTTTGAGACCTTCCGGTTTGAGAACAGCTAGAGCAGCTGCGAAAACCTGTCAAGGAAATTCTTCGTAATTATTCCTTATCACAGGCGTACTTGTATGCGATCAACGGGGAACCGTGGGTCGTGTACCTCAATTCAACGAAAGTGATCAAAGACACTTTCGTGCGATTTATTGCTAAGTGTTGTATGCAGGTACACCCGGCGTTTGCGGTGATCAGAATGGAGTGGTCAATCCATAGCCGCATGCTCACACAACACATTCATATCAAAAGATATCATGATTGGTGCATCAATGACTCTGATATTCTAATTCCATGCTTCTGCTACGCTGCTGCCAATATCATGAATCAACGAATGCTTCCGCTACTCTGATGAGAAGATATCATGATCCAGAATGTGAGCATGTCGGTCCGAAAGTCACAACATCACATAATACCAACACCACAATGGATGTATCAGAGATTTTCTATTAGCTGATGATCTCAAAAGCTGGCTCAACATTATTATCACGTGGATCAGTAAAAGACCTCCACTTGGATTAACCAAACATGCAATAAGTGGAATCAATGACTACGAGCTTCGGAGCAAAGTACTACATCAAGAATGCAAGATCAATTGTTAATGTAATATCGGATTGTATTCAATGTCATTTTAGTATATGTTTGAGGTGACCTCCCTTAGGGGAGATTGTTAGGAATTAGAAATTCCCGGTATTAAAGAGTCGGTCACCTCAAGTATATGTAATCGTTAGAATGCTCGTAGTCATAGTTATATTTAGTTAAGTAGTATTTTGTTAAGTAACACCGTGGAGGACGGAAGGGTCTTTACCCACTGTATGCCTGATCAACAGCCCGTTGTGTGGCGTTTTATGTAAGACTATAAATACTCTCTACCTCCCAAGGTAGAGAGTTGGAGCTCATAATAATATCTTTCACTTTCTCTCACTAAGTTCCCTAAACCTCTAACTTTCTCTCTCTAGAATTCCACTTATACGCCCACTTGTGTTAATGGTTTGATGTGTTTGTGAAATCCAATATCCAACATTGTCATTTCAGGCAGTAACCCGCTTTTTCAAAGAAAGAACAGAGCCATACTTTATCATGTTTTCAAAATTCCATGCTCGGATTCTTTAAACATTTATCTGCGAAAACTAAGCTGCTTTGAAAAATAACTCAGTCTCTATTTTTGATAATCATCCGGACTTATTTGTCAAAATATCAATCTCTCAATCAACAACCTATGTCATTGATTGAGGGGAGAATGATTTCAATGAAAATAAAAAGTTATTTGGCATTCAATTGTTTTCAAAAGATATTCAGCATGTTTTATCAATGGAGTTTAAAGTCTTAAAATCCGATCATTATCAGTTAAAACGCTTTCATAATCAAGTCACAATTCTCCTTAAAAGCTTTCAAAATCAATTTAAATCTATAAGAGATCACAAATCACAAATGATTTGATAATTGTGATCGGGGGAGAATGTGTGATTTAAATTGGATTTAAACGATAATTCGGTAAATTGTTTTATAAGGATGTACAAGCTCTCCTTCCCACATGTGACAAACGATTTCAAATTTTCCATGCACATGTTGAGGGGAGCATCTATCTTAAACCTATGATTTGAAACGTGATAACTTATCTCAAGGTGCAGGTTCCCTCTAGTATGTGCAAAACTCTTTTCAAATCTCGAGGCACATATTGAGGGGGAGCAAAATCATGAAAACCTCATCCTTCCCCAAAATGCTTTATCTACTTGATTCGATTAGGGAAGTGATGTTGATATTTTTTGAAAATGGTAATCAAAGAAGTTAATTCTTTCTCTTGCCTCCGTATGGAAAACTATTTCAAATTCTTGATTCACATGTTGAGGGGGAGTTCTTCTTCAAAAATATCAAAAACAATTCAGGTACAAAATGCTTTGATAAAATATCATAAGTATCTGGATTGATTTTCAAATGGTTTTCAATTGGTTCCTATGGCAGATGAACAATACCAAAAAGACCGACCAACTTTACATTATGTATGGTGATATAAGGACGATAAGGTTAGGTATGTGTTCCCATGATCCGCCAGAACCGGAGGGATCTACCCAGGGACTATCCACTAGTTAGTGTAGAGTTCTTAGGTATGATGATAAAAGGAGAAAAATGAGATATGGGAAGAGTGCGGACTAAGACTGAGCTAGTACTAGAATAAACCCAACAAGGTTCTTGCTATGAAGTCTCGGTAAGCACTGAAGGGGTTGAAGAATGAAAAAGAATTGAATGAGAAAAGGGTGAAAACAAATAGCCCTCCATATATTCAACCTTAGGGCAGAAACCGGGTTCAATTCAAATGCTACAGATGGTAACATCGGTATTGAAGACAAGACGTCATGGACCCAGTGACGCACTGCACTTCAACTTTCCAAACCACTCAAGTTCCTCTTAAAAGGACTTGTTTCATTCTCACGGGGAACCGACATTATCTATCAACTTTCTCTTAGAGATTGTTGATATTGAAGGAGGAGACCATCTCCCTAGTCTCCGATATAGGATCCAAATATGCACAAATTGAGTCTAGTGCCACGAGATCATCAATAAATCTCATTAGGACACTTTCAATGAAGACTCTCTGTTTCACACAATGTGGAAAGAGAGATTATATCTTGAGTCCTACGCATTATCCTTGTGGTATTGCCAGAACATCTGAGTGATGTGTTTACATATTCACTGTGAAGATGGAAAGCCTTCGGGAGCCAACATCTAACAAGCTCCTGGTAGGTGGCATGTGAGATCTATTATACAGATCAACCAGGTGACAACTGAACAGAAACAATGGGGCGATTCAATCTTTTGAATCAATCCTGGTTCAGGTTATGGATTGACGGATACCTTTGAAAAACCGGTCTTTGTGCTTTAAAACTCTTTTCATTAGCATGTCGACCGTGTACTAATTTTTCAAATCAAAAGGTTTTTTATGATTGATAATTGATTTTCATTAAAACCTTCGTTATATTGCAAAAACAATTTCTATTGAGCAATACACGATTGTTTTTCAAATCTCTTTTCATCAATCAGTGGACGTAAATTCGCTGGTTCACTCACTCCGTGTTGTCTTCTTTGAGACGTTCCGGTTTGAGAACAGCTAGAGCAGCTGCGAAACCCTGTCAAGGAAATTCTTCGGAATTATACCTGATCACAGGCAGTACTTGTACTGATCAACGGGGAACCGTGGGCCGTGTACCTCAATTCATCGAAAGTGATCAAAGACACTTTCGTGCGCTTTATTGCTAATTGTTTTATGCAGGTACACCCTACGTTTGCAGCTGATCAGAATGAAGCGGTCAATCCATAGCCGCATGCTCACCTAACACATTCATCTCAAAAGAAATCATGATTGGTGCATCAATGACTCTGATATTCTAACTCCATGCTTCTGCTACGCTGCTGCCAATATCATGAATCAACGAATGCTTCCGCTATTCTGATGAGAAGATATCATGATCCAGAATGTGAGCATGTCGGTCCGAAAGTCACAACATCACATAATACCAACACCACTATGGATGTATCAGAGATGTTCTATTAGCTGATGATCTCAAAAGCTGGCTCAACATTATTATCACGTGGATCAGTAAAAGACCTCCACTTGGATTAACCAAACATGCAATGAGTGGAATCAATGACTACGAGCTTCGGAGCAAAGTACTACATCAAGAATGCAAGATCAATTGTTAATGTAATATCTGATTGTATTCAATGTCATTTTAGTATATGTTTGAGGTGACCTCCCTTAGGGGGAGATTGTTAGGAATTAGAAATTCCCGGTATTAAAGAGTCGGTCACCTCAAGTATATGTAATCGTTAGAATGCTCGTAGTCGTAGTTATATTTAGGTTAGTAGTATTTTGTTATGTAACACCGTGGAGGACGGACGGGTCTTTACCCACTGTATGCCTGATCCACAGCCGTTGTGTGGCGTTTTATTGTAAGACTATAAATACTCTCTACCTCCCAAGGTAGAGAGTTGGAGCTCATAATAATATCTTTCACTTTCTCTCACTAAGTTCCCTAAACCTCTAACTTTCTCTCTCTAGAATTCCACTTATAAGCCCACTTGTGTTAATGGTTTGATGTGTTTGTGAAATCCAATATCCAACAATTTCAAATTCCCTTTGTTTGCATAATAATGTACCCCAAGTGTTTTGATCCTTTCAATTCGGGTCATATTAGTATTAGAGTAATAAAAACTCAAGTGTATGGATGTGCCTATAAATCCCTATCATTTTGATGTTACCTTAGAGGATGGTAGAGTAAAAGTGTATAAAAAAAAAAAAAAAAAAAAAAAACATACGGGCTACCATCCTACATCTATCCTTTAAATTTATGTTTGTTTGTTTCAGTTAGCTAGAGTTTAGAGTGTCGAGTCTTGGCTTAGCAACGCCATTCTTCGTATACTTGTAACATAGAGATTTTTGACTTGCCACCACTAAATAGCCTATCCCACCAAACCCTTTGTTTCCCTACCGTAAGCCTAACATTACAACCCTTTAAAGACCTCTTTGATAGTCTTTCCTAGGTGCCTAAGCCAAAGCGATGGAGGTTTGATCTATTCTCAAGCCTATGGTAATCTATGTACTAGGACCGGTTAATGAGTGTCTATCTTCCATTTCCAATTTGTTATATTTCATATACACCCGAGAGAGATGTGAGAATCCAAACACCCCATGTGAGGTGCTAGTATGTAATTTCCGTGCTTGTTATGACTTTTGCGGGGCTTATATATGTTGTGGACTGTTTTAAACCAATGCTTCATGACCCCTAACTTATAAATTAATTGGCTAAAAGCACATTTGCTTGAGGATAAGCAAATACCAAGTGTAGGGATATTTGATAAGGTTTTAAAATGTACCTTTTTGAGGGGTCATTTAAGCCCTTATTTGATCACTTTTGTATCCGTTATTACTTAATATCGTTCCTTTTCACTTTTTAGGTCTCTTGAAGGCAAATTGCTGTAATGACACTTATCTGTTTTGGGTAAAACCAGGGAAGAAGGTCAAAAGAGTAGTGGGGGTTCATTTGGCTATAAATGGAGGGGTTCATAAGGTTAAGTGAAGGGGGTTCAAAGGGTAGAAGGTTTAAAAGGTTTTTAAATTAACCAAGTATTTTTCTGTTTTTGATTAAATTTTTATTTTTTTTTTTTTTTAGAGAGAAAATAATTTTGATGAAAATCGGTTTTAACAAAAAAAATAATTGTTGTAAATAGAAATAGATAAAATAAAAACAGTTGCTTTTAGTGAAAACGTTTTCGGCTAAAAATGGTAAATTGGGTTCGGAAAAAGGGTAAAATGGAAATTTTGGATTTTAGGGTTAGGTTTTCCGTCTGATTCCCCAAGCTCACTCCCAAATGTGTATCCCGAGCTCTGAAAAATGTAGAAAATTATCCGCTTCCGGCTCCGTCTTTAAAGCACGTTGTCCAATCCAAGCTCATTTCTGTCTGTTTTTGTCCTGTTTTCGATCCTTTGTACCTGAAATACATAAAAACACATTCCAAGGATATCTGCAGAATAATTGGTAATATTTCCGTGTTTTTAGACGTTTTTGTGGGCTTAGATGGGTAAAAATGATGAGTGAATAAGCACTCATCAAATCCCCCACACTATCAATTGCTAGTCCCTAGCAATCCGATCATATGAAGTAATGAAAGTATCAAAAATACCAAGAATACCTCGTTTCGACTTTTTATTCACTACTAGAAATTTAAACTTGAACGTAAATAAATAACATGCTTGATTATCAAAACATGGCATCATAGAACGGGATTCACGCAAAATGGGTGTCTCCGGGGAATTGTAATCGTCATCCTCTTTTTGATACTCTCAAACCAAGCTTAAACTTATTGTGCAAACGTTTTTGTAAAATGCTAACACTACTTATATCAATAATCTATGTAAGTCGAGACTTAACATTTTACTCCCGCAATTTATACAATTTAAGTGATTGTGCTCATTTTCAAAAGTTTGACCATTGAAATCGACATTTGTTATGGTTGTTATCCACTTAACTAAAGTACTAACTCACCGGAAACGATGAAAGTCTAAGGATCGAAAGAGCCTTTTCCATGTAGCGGCTTTCTTCTCGGCACATCCCAAAACATAAGTTTTAAGTGACCGGGCTTTTGACACCTCACAGAGAATAGTACCGGAATTAGCGGGAATTCGATTCCAAAGATTAACGAAGCTACCGTTAAGTTAAAACTAAACCTAAATGGATTACAACCGACGACAATTTAGAAATTCGAGATTCAAAGGTGAGATCACTCCATGTTGCGACTTTCTTCTCAGCTTGTCCTTTTAAGGAGGCTAGGTTTTCACCCTCGAGAATAGTATCGGAGCTTTCGGGATCTTTGAAATCACGGATTTCCAAATTACCGTCAAACTTTTAGACAACTTTGACGAATACGAGTTCAACTTCCGATTTAAATTTAAGAAAAAGCAAGTTTCGCACATTTATTCATAAGAAACATAATGCTTTTATTCACGCAACTCATATTTTTCTTTTCTCTTTTTTTTTTCATTTTTCATTTTTCAACTTTTTTCACTTTTTTTTTTTTTTTTTTTTTTTTTTTCATTTCATTTTGACTTTGAACTTTAAACTTGCAACTTTTGCATCATTCAAGCATTTTTCGATACTTTCATTTTGCAACATTATTCAGATTTAAAGAAAGTATGCTTTCTCGGAAATTTAAATAAAAAGTTGAACTCGAACTCTAAATCAATTTTGCTTAAAAACTTTTTATTGTAACAAGACGATTTGAATGTTCAAAAGTTTGACAATGAGCACGTATTTTAGTCCAATTAGTTAGCTTCTGGGAGAAAAAGCCATAGATTACTTATATAAGCTCTAAAGAGAACCAACTACTCCACGCTTAACATTTTCATTTGCACAACGCGTAAAACCTTAGCCTAATGTTAAGAGAGAAGCTAGATCAACATTCTAGCAGAGTCGGGATTCCCCTTGTTCTAGCCTAATCAAGACTAAACTACCATTAACACCGAAGCATTAACGCTTTATTTTTGTGCAAAGCACTTCTTGTAAATGTAAATACTTGACTTAAAGCGATAAATTTTAAATTTTTTGGTCAAAACGGGGGTGCTAGGGTACTAGAAGGTACATATGTGATCAAAATTCGTTAGAATTTCCCCCCCACACTTAGAATTGAATATTGCCCTCAATATTCAAAGTACCGGCCGGAGCCGAAACTATAGAACGGAAAAAGGTAATACTACTAGCCAAGTGTGGAAGCGAAATCTTTTTTCACAAAAAAGGATTTTATAAAGATATCCCTAGATAAACGTTAGCAAAAAGATCGGATATTGGGCAGCTGGATTGAAAACAGGCGCATCAATCATCACGATCTACGGGAATCCTGAAAACAGAGAGCAAACACACAACAAGCAAACATCAGTGGGGGTTCCCCCCCACACTTAGTGTTAGAAAATAGAAAGAAGTCAGAAACATGGGTGGACACCCATGAAATGCTACTGTTTTTGTTAACCGAGTCGCTAGCTTGACTCGACCCCGAATTCATTGGTCCATGGGGGAGCAAGTGGAAGAGAAAATCTCCATCGGACTTTCATTCAAATAGTTTGGATAAACATTGAATGTACTGAAAGTTCCACTCCGATGAGATATATCCGGCTTAGAAGAAAGAGAAATGCCGGGGTTAAAGATGGTATCTTCACTCCCGTAGGAGTTAAGATATGGAGAAGAAATGGGATAAGAAAGTAGAGTGTCAAATATTTGACAACGGGTGGGTTGGGTGGGCAAAAGATTATCCACCACTTTAGAAGTCACAACATCCGTGTTGGACTTAAGAAATATCAGAGAGTGAACTATAACCCAATGCTTTTGACCCATATTATAGTGTGAAGGTTATATGAACTGTATTAAAGTTATTAAGGGTGGGCACGTTAATTTTGACATTTCAGGATGACATAAAATCATTAACTCACGTGTCTTACTCAAAACACTGTGTGAAACTGTGTTTAGGGTTGCGTTAGATACGTTGGGCACAGTAACACAACCCTTGTGCGTTTTCGTCCGTTTTAGTCGGTCCTATACGTTTTCGTCCGTGTTCATACATTTTCTTAATTTTGTACATGTTTTCTTCCGATTTTGTACGTTTTTACACGTTTTCGTCTCTTTTCATATGTTTTCGTCGTTTTTGTACGTTTTACACTTTTACACATTTTCATACGTTTTTACACATTTGCGTCTGTTTTCATACGTTTTCCACCGTTTGCGTACGACTTTGTCCTTTTTAATAACTTTTATACGTTTTGTTTTGTTTACGTTTTCGTCCGTGTTTACACTTTGTCGCTGGTTTTTTTATGTTTGAGTCCGTTTGTATAAGTTTTTGACCGTTTTCGTCCGTTTCTAGCCGTTTTCATCTATATTAGACGTTTTCGTCCGTTTTCATATGTTTTACATATTAACGTACATTTTATTACGTTCTTATATGTTTTCGTCCGCTTTAGTTCGTTTTTTGTCCGTTTTAGCCATTTTCATATGTTTTGAAGACTTTTTCGCCGTTTTCATACGCTTTCTTACACTTTTACACATTTTCATACGTTTTTACACGTTTGCGTCTGTTTTCATACGTTTTCCACCATTTTCGTACGACTTTGTCCCTTTTAATCAGTTTTTATAGGTTTCGTTTTTGTTTACACGTTTTCGTCCGTGTTTACACTTTGTCGTTGGGTTTTTCATGTTTTAGTCCGTTTCTACCCGTTTTCATCTATTTTAGACGTCTTCGTCCGTTTTCATACGCTTTCATATGTTTTACATATTAATGTACATTTTCTTACGTTCCATACGTTTTCTTACGTTCTTACACGTTTTCGTCTGCGGTAGTCCATTTTTTTCCGTTTTTAAGACTTTTCGGGTCAACCCAAGAAGCGAAGTGAAGTCATATTCGGTTTTCGGCTCGCTTCGGTTTAATTCTAGTTCGGTTCGGTTCGGTTTTCGTGTTGAACCGAATAAAAAAATAACCGATTTAACGAAACCAAACAACCCGATAACCGAACGGATAAACACCCCTAATTTATAGTGATAGTTTAAAAGGAGGACTTGTTTTGCGGTTTTAAAGTTTAGGTCTTTATAGTTTGAATTCATAAAGAGTTACAAGTATCTTCTCTGTCACACTATCCCTACAACTCTTCTTCAACCTTTCTTATCAATCTTTCAATAATATCATATTTTACCTAATTTCATTATCAATGGCAACATCATCACCACAAAACCATTTGGCTAAGCGTGTTATTGATGACCTGATTGAGTTTAGCGGGGAGACATCTGTTTATGGTTACATGAGTTTCTTCAAGGCTCAGCAAATTTCCAGTCTCCGTGGCTTTATAAACCGGATGTGTGAAGAGGCCACCACAGTAAAGAATGGGATTGCGCAGTTTAATACTTTAATTCTTTGAGATGGTAGCTCTTGGAGATGGGGATGAACATTTTGACACATTGATGGATCTTAGGCATGACCTGGAGGCTGCGAGGACTAAGCTGCAGGGGTTGAATGATCTCATTACTCAAGCTGAGGAGGATATCGAGACCAAGGAAGAACAAATTAAGTCGATGAATTGGTGAAGGGTTGCTCGCTATGTAAAGAGATGGTTTCTTTTGCTCTAGTGTCATCTGTTTATAATGTCTAATGTCTTGGTTTAATATTATGGTTTGTAGATATATTAACAATGAAACAAGTATGGATCTTTTGATGGTTTATCCAATGGAATGGAATGGGATGCACTCGCTAGTTTGTTTCATCCTTTTTTAATGTTGTTTTGCATTTAGGAATTGGTTGTAGTGTTTAAGTTCATATCTGGTAGAATGTATTATTGTAGGTTTGAGGTTGATCCAATCACAGTGGTGCATCCCATGTGTCGTGTTCAATGTTGAGCCATAGATATGCGGTTCATAAGTGCTTTGCTTAGGTTGTTCATTTTTTAGGTTGTTGTCAATTTTTAGGGTGTTTTTGTTGTTGTTTTTGCTTTAAGTCAATTGCATTTACATGATTTCTTGATTTTTTTTACTGTTGGAGGATGTTAGAGCTTATTTAAGTGCTTATAAATAGCTTATTTATAGGCTTAAAGTAAGGTCTCAGGGCTGTTTGTTGTGTCAGCAGTCCTTGGTTGGATTTGATTATTTTTGTGCTTACTTGTTTATCTGGGACTTCTTATTAGTTATAGTTGCTTAATTAGTTGCTTTAATTCCATTTTTTGATTTTGTTTCTTCATTTGTATGCGCCATGTGGTGAGATTTTAGCGTAGCTGCAGTTATATGTGTCTTTAATGCAGCTGGTTTGAAGTTATATGGGTGTTTGGGACTGTGGGTAAGAACCATTTCTGTCATGGGTGTGTTGGTTTCAAAATGCAGCCAAAAATGAAATATTTAAATTATATATTATCAATTTGGAGCCACATTTTAAAATTATCAAATTTGGAGCCAAATTTCAGCCAAAATTTTTAAAAGTACTTAGGAAATTATGGTTTCCTTAATTGAAAAACTGCCCCATAATGAGCCCTAATTTTACTCCAATAAATCAGGATTCAAGCAAAACAACCAGAACTTCAATTTTTACACCATTATTTACCAATTAAGTTTACTAATTGTCAGGATGATTTGGTTTATTCTGATTGTGAAAATGATAACTCATTTGGATATGAATTAGAGGCGTATTCAGATGAGGGTGAGGACGCTGAAAACAACCATTCAAATGCGAATGTTGTTAAGAGGGGCATAACTAGGTTAGCTAAGTTTCGCAGGGATTATGGAAAAACCAACGGAATAAAGGTCAGTGTAACCTTCGATGCACTGAATAGGATATCAGGAAATAACAGGGCATTGTTTTCGAGTTTTTTGGGTGATTTGGTTCGTGAGCATATAGGTGTCGGATTCTATCACGGAGGAAGGTTGATTCAGATGCAAGAGATAAAATGTGGGACGAAATCACGGTACACATATACTTTTTTGTAACTAGTAGTGGCTTGGATGTCGTAGGTACAAGGTGTTAGTAAGTTTATCTCTGCATTCACATTATGTGCAACTAATTAACAACATTGTGTTAATCTTTGCAGCGATATTTTGATGTTGACTTGACGGTCCAAAGGCGATAATGAATCGTCTTTGTCAACTTCTAAGGAATTTCAGAAGGAAATTGACCGAAAACTACATATTGCCCAACCAAAATACCCTTTCAAAACTTAATGAAGTCCCGGCGAAGTATAGTGCAATTATAAAAGCCGAAGATTGGGTAAATTTTGTAAACTACATGGCTACCGAGGAATACAAGGTGTTAATTATTCATTTTTATTCAAGTTCAAATATCTGTCACATTTGATGTTTCCATATATATTAGTTGTATACTATCAGCATTACTACATCTAAACACCTTTTTTATTTTGTGTTGCAAGGTGAAATCAGCTGCATCTAAAGTGGCGCGTTCCAAGTCTGTTTATCAGCATAGAATGGGACGAAGTGGATACGCCCATGTGATAGATAAAATGGTAACATTAAACATTAAACATTTGCATTTAATAGCATCATACTTTCGTTTATATTGGTTTATCTTACAAGTGTATGTATTTGATGTTTATAAGATCGAGAATAAAGAAATTGAATCAGATGAAGAACCACCGCGTGGTACGCTGTGGTTGAAAGGAAGGGTGAATAAAGATGGAGAATTTCACGATGATGATATCAGAGTAGTTGGACAAAAAATTGTAAGTTTGACTCATTTTATGATTATGTTTATTGTTAGTTATAAGTTAATACTGATAGTGTATTAGTTAAAACTGATAGTGTATTAGTTAAAACTGTTAGTTATAAGTTAATACTGTTATTTATAATTTAATACTGGTAGAATTAAATAACCTATTTCCCATATTGTGTGTGCAGAAAGAGATGGAGGAGAAGATCAAACAAGGAACCTTGAAGCTTGATCATGGCACTGATGCCATGACATTTGTATTAGGTAAGGAAAAGGGAGGATATGCGAGAGGAGTGGGAGGTGGAGTAACCTACAAGAGGTATTTTGATCTGCCTCGAATCAGACAAGCATCTGATGAAAGAGTGGTGTCACTTCAAAGTGAACTTGATAATGAGAGGCGCCAATGTCAAGAAAAAGAGGCGGTAATATAGGATTTGATGAAACAATTGGCTGCACAAAGGGGGCAGTTGCAGTCAACTTCAACTCCATTGACACAAACGGAAGTAAGACATAAGAAAGTAACATTCCATCTTTTTTTTACCCTTTTAAATACTGCTGCAGTCTTCTTAAACAATTTATATTTCAGGTGTCTCCGGTGAACATTAATCTTATAAATAGCAGTGTTGATGAGGATGTCGGAACACGTGTTGCTGGACGTGAGAAAATTGCAAGCATTGAGAAGTCTAATGGACTTGCAACTTTGGAAAAGGAAATGGAAATAAGTGTAAGTAATAAATCATCCCCAGGGTTTTTGAATTCTACATACATGTATTATTTACCGTGTATTATACATATAGGAAACTGTTAAATCTATCGCATCTAAGAAATCGACTAGATCAAAACGAAAGGATTCTTCTCGTCAACTTTCCGGATCACAAGAACAGGAGTCTCCATTAACAGTACTACCACAAGTATGTATTTAAACATTTTCATATGTTCTTTAGTTTAATTAATTACTGAGACATATATACATGCAACAAATTATCTTTTTAGGTAATTAAGTGCAGACTGTGGAACTTAAAGAAATCAACTATTATTGCGGAGGGTACCGTGTACAAAACTGATGGAAAACAAATGCTTCATAACAAACCACTCCCAAAGGATTGCTACAGAGTGTCTATTGAAAAATCTTTAGTGGATGCAGCATGCATACCGGATGTAGGAAGTAACGGTCTCAAAACAGTTAAGGATGCAGTAGGTGGTTTTTATGCATGGCCAAAGGATCAAGTGGTTTCTGATGAAAAGGTACATACATGCATGTGTTTTATAAACCTACATATATCATTCTTCATATTTAATTCAGTGTTTGATACCCCGGCTTTTGTTTCCTACAGGTAACACCACCAAGTACCATAAAACTGATTGGTGAGAACATAACTGCACCTAAATTACAAACGAAGGGCTACGTCTCTAGTGATACCATGCAAAAGGAAGCTAAGAAGATCAAGAGTCAGAAGTCGTTAAATTATTGAGAATTTTATTATGTACGACATTACAATTTTATATACATTCCAATTTTATTGTATTTGAATATATTTTGAATATATATATATATATATATATATATATATTTGAATTTGTTTTGATATATATTGATTTCTTATATGTGACTAAAAGATTCATATAGTCACAATTATTAATACTTTTTGGTCAGAGTTTGCTTAATTCGATGTGTGACTAAATGTTAGAAAAGGCCACACAAACATAAAATTCAAGTGGCCATTGGATGATCAATAGTCACACAAAACACACATTTCTTCACTTTAAACACCATATGGTCACACTTATTAACACTTTTGGCCACTTTATGCTTAATTTGTATGTGACTAAATACCCAAAACAAACATGCTTTGTGTGACTAAATGTTAGAAAATGCCACACAAACATAAAATTAATGTGGCCATTTGATGATCAATAGTCACACAAAACACACATTTCTTCACTTAAAACACCATATGGTCACACTTATAAACACTTTTGGCCATTTTATGGTTAATTGTATGTGACTAAATACCCAAAACAAACATGCTTTGTGTGACTAAATGTTAGAAAAGGCCACACAAACATAAAATTCATGTGGCCATTGGATGATCAATAGTCACTCAAAACACACATTTCTTCCCTTTAAACACTATATGATCACACTTATTAACACTTTTGGCCATTTTATGCTAAATTTGTATGTGACTAAATACCCAAAACAAACATGCTTTGTGTGACTAAATGTTAAAAAAGGCCACACAAAAATAAAATTAATGTGGCCATTGGATGATCAATAGTCACACAAAACACACATTTCTCCACTTAAAACACCATATGGTCACACTTATTAACACTTTTGGCCACTTTATGGTTAATTGTATGTGACAAAATACCCAAAACAAACATGCTTTGCGTGACTAAATGTTAGAAAAGGCCACACAAACATAAAATTAATGTGGCCATTGGATGATCAATAGTCACACAAAACACACATTTCTTCACTTAAAACACCATATGGTCACAGTTATTAACACTTTTGGCCACTTTATGCTTAATTGTATGTGACTAAATACAGAAAACAAACATGCTTTGTGTGACTAAATGTTAGAAAAGGCCACACAAAAATAAAATTCATGTGGCCATTGGATGATCAATAGTCACACAAAACACACATTTCTTCACTTGAAACACCATTTGATCACACTTATTAACACTTTTGGCCACTTTATGATTAATTGTATGTGACTAAATACCCAAAAAAAACATGCTTTATGTGACTAAATGTTAGAAAAGGCCACACAAACATAAAATTCAAGTGGCCATTGGATGATCAATAGACACACAAAACACACATTTCTTCACTTTAAACACCATATGGTCACACTTATTAACACTTTTAGCTACTTTATGGTTTATTGTATGTGACTAAATACCCAAAACAAACATGCTTTGTGTGACTAAATGTTAGAAAAGGCCACACAAACATAAAATTCATGTGGCCATTGGATGATCAATAGTCACACAAAATACATGTTTCTTCACTTTAAACACCATATGGTCACACTTATTAACACTTTTGGCCACTTTATGATTAATTGTATATTTGACTAAATACACAAAACAAACATGCTTTGTGTGACTAAATGTTACAAAAGGCCACACAAACATAAAATTCAAGTGGCCATTGGATGATCAATAGTCACACAAAAGACATATTTCTTCACCTTAAACAACATATGGTCACACTTATTAACACTTTTGGCCACTTTATGCTTCATTGTATGTGACTAAATACCCAAAACAAACATGCTTTGTGTGAGTATACAGTGTTTATGGTCACTAATACGGATTAATCCAACAAAATTTGTACCTAATTAGTCACACATGTTACGGTTTTGGTTACTCTTTTGCAATAGAGACTAAAAAAAAGTCAAACACGTGACCATAGAGTACCTATGGTCGCGCGATCTTTAGTCACACACGGCCAAAAAATCATATGTGACTATATGTATATCATCACACATATTCGGTGTAGCCAAATCCACTTTTTGTTCTAGTGCAGTGCTTCCAGCGCTACCAGATCTTCTAGTCTTTTAGGAGTCACGACAGAAGTCTTTTCATCCATAAATCTGACTTTACATGCACTCACTGCTTCTTTGTAGCGAAGATACGAAGGAAGACCCTTGATAGTATCAGTGAGTAGGCAGTCAAGCAACTCTGCACATTGTTTCTTTGTTAATGAGTCCTTAAATCTGACAACGTTCAAACTTGGCTCATATAACATAAAGTGTGTCTTAGGGTCATTGATTCTCATTGGGATATCTAGGTTATGCCCGAGAATGTTCTGGATCAACAACTTTGTGTATCTGATAAAGGGAATCTTTGACCCAGGCTTCTTGAGATGCTGCATCATAACTTCCCATATCAGGCTTGCATAATCGATGTGTTGTTTGTTGACCATTCCCCAAAATGTCTGAAGGTGCATGAGCTTAGGATGTTCATGACCGCTGTCTCTTCCAGATACAGATTTGGCGATCATGATATACAGTGTCCTCTATGGCTGAGGGATGTTCTTCAGATTGACAGTGGAGTGTCTAGTGATGACTCCAGCGGCTTCATTATAACCAATGTCGACCATGAATTGCATTATGGCCTCTTCCTTAGGAGTTGGCACATAATCACCAGGCTGTATGGATGGCAGAAGAAGAATAGCACGAAGATCCGCTACCGTGACAGTGACTTCCTTGTTGTTGAGAGTCACTTTGACAGCATCTTGACCATCAATCTTCTCCATCGTGTGCCAGAATTGATGGATATAGATTTCTGGTATTGTTGCTGAGTTGGTTAGCATAAAACTGTAGGGATGAACTTTGAGAATATCCACGGCAACTCTGCAAGAGGATTCTGAGCACGTGAAGTTATCAAAATCGACTCTGAGGTTGTTCTTTCCAATCGTTTTGCGGTAATCCATTGGGAAGATATCTTCCATTGTGAGTTCATTGGATGCGTTGATATTTTCCATGATGAAGTCCATTTCGTGATCTGAAAGGTATTGAGACAAAAGAACCAACATATCGAAAGACATTATGTTAGTCTAAGATTGATTTTATTGTCCAATTATTGATTGAAGTTGTTATGTTTATAAATGTTACGAGTCCAAAGTCACATTTAGTTCAATAGTCCAAAGTTGACGTGATAAGTTAGGTGAGAATGTTAATTTTGAATTTTAATGTCCAAATTTCACTTAATCACATAACGTTTTAACTTTTTGTAGCTTATTAGTGACATTTTGGTTTTGTGAGATTATGAGTAACTTATTACAAGTTTTGTACGCGTAACATTTCAAAAAATAAAGTTACAAGTAGGCTTAGACGTAAGCTAGTGTGCTTATGCGAAAGCATGAGGACCTTAAGCGTAGACGTAAGCTTAAGCGTAGGAGTAACCCTTAGGTGTAAGAATGACTTACGCGTAGGAGTATACTCTTAGCTTATGAGCTTATGCGTAAGGTTTACTCGTAAGAGTAGCCCTTAGGCGTAGAAATCCAAGTTTACGTATATCCTTCACAGGATACGCGTAGTCCCATTGTAGACCCTTATGCGTAAGTGTTACGCGTAAGATTGCTCTTATGCGTAACCTCTACGCATAAGGTATTCCTTAAGCGTAAGCCAAGAACACCTTGATTTTGAATCTTTTACGCGCAGAAGCCTGTAATAATTTAAACATAACAAACATATTAACATGTATTCCAATATGCCATTCAAAAAAAAAAGAAAAAAAAAGAAAACATGTATTCGAATCACTTTCAAGACCATAAGGCAGAAACCAGTTACGCGTATAAGTGCTTAGGCGTAGACTCTATATTAAACCCTAAACCCTATTGTTATGCATAAGAGATTTAACCATGGAAAATCACCAAAACTTTTTCTGCACAATCTTAGATGCTAAAGAAGTAAGTTCAAACAAATTTTAACATCAAACTCTCAGTGAATCAAAAGTTCATCTTTATACGCCCACATAAACCCTATAATTTCAATTCTTCAATTTTATTGTTTCTGGGTAGGATTTAAGGGTGTATATGAGTGATTAAACATGTCAAGAACCTATCTTAATCATCCAATTAAGCCAAAACACTCATATGAAGAAACGCCTAATTTTGAGTATAAACCCTAATATTCGAAAAATGATTAAAACAAGTTTCTGGGTATGATTTGATGATAGAAATAGGAATACTACTTATTTTAAACATTATAACACTCCCCATTTCATCACAAACACATTATATCAAATCTATGTTCATACGCGTATGCCTAGAACACAAAATCAGTCATAAGTAAAATTCAAACCGTTGGATTTGTGTAAGATTAAAAACCAATGTTTTCAAATTTGAAGCACGGATTTGAATCTTGATTCTTAGGCGTGGATTTTGTTTGGTTTAAAATTAAATGTAAGTAATAAATGTGCTAGAAATGTTAGGTGAGGTATTTTGTAAAAACAAATTTTCAACTTTGACAAGTTTGGTCCCTCCAATTTAACCATTTTCAACCAAGACCCATAACTTCCACTTTGGTTAAGCAAAACATAATTTTTGGAAAGATACTTGACGATACTTCCCCTCGACTTATAAAATGATAAAATTTTAAAACATTGATTCCGAGGAGAGTATTTAACAAGAAACGTATCCAACATTTCTGAAGAAACACCATCTATTGGTAACATGCATGTTCAAGGTTTTATGAGACTGAAAATTATTTACATTCTCCCCCTCAACACTTGTTCAGGAAAAAATGATGAAAGGTTTGATGGAATAAAGTGTTGACGAAAGATTTGTACTTGCAATGTTTGAAAGAAATTAGATAGAAGAATATTTTTGGATTTTATCAGATTTTATATTTTTATATTCTTTTTTTGAAAATTTATTTACAAAAGAGGTTTTGGTGTTTGAATGTTTTCAAGAGTGTTTTAAAAGTTCATCCAGTTCCTCTGGAGTCAAACACCTCATACCAATCCGGTGAATCAAATCATTAAACCTTGCTGGGGCTAAGACTTTAGTGAGAAGATCTGCCAGTTGGTGTTCAGTACCAACAAAGTATAATTCAACGGTACCCTTTTCCACATGATCCTTTATGAAATGACATCGAAGATCGATGTGCTTGGACTTCGAGTGTTAAACAGTGTTGCACGAGATCGCAATAGCACTTCGATTGTCACAGTACACAGGGATTCTGTCAAATACGTAACCATAGTCCTTGAGTTGTGTTCTCATCCAAACGACTTTAGCACAACACGCAGACATGGCTACATATTCTGCTTCAGTTGAGGACAACGATGTACAATTTTGTTTCTTCAATTTCCATGACACCAATTTACCACCAAGGAATTGTAACCCTCTTGAAGTACTTTTCCGTGAATCTAAACATCCTGCATGATAAGCGTCTGAAAAAGCTATTAGTTCAAAACCAGAATCCTTCGGATACCAAATCCCCAAATTAATGGTTCCTTTTTCGTATCGGAGGATTCTTTTAGCCTCAGTGAGGTATTTCTCAGTTGGTCGCGACTCTTAACGGGAGCAAAGATATAAAGAAAAAAAATGTCAGGTCTACTGGCTGTTAGATACATGAGAGACCCAATAATACTTTGGTATTTGGTAGGGTCAACCAATTTCCCATGTAAATCAGTGTCCAGTTTGTTGGTATGTGTCATTGGTGTTGCATAGGTGTCACAACTTTGCATTCCATGTTTGTTTAAAATTTCAAGAACATATTTGAACTGACTTAGGAAAATACCACGGGGTGATTGATGAACTTGTAATCCTAAGAAGAATGTAAGTTCACCCATCATTGACATTTCAAAATTTGTTTTCATTAGTTTTGAAAAAGCGTTTGAGTACTTTTTTGTGGGTAGAACCAAAAATGATGTCATCCACATAAATTTGAACGATTAAAATGTGTGCCCCGTGATATTGGATAAACAGTGTTGGGTCGAAGGATCCTTTTACAAAATTGTGAGAAAAGAGAAAGGAGGACAACTCATAATACTACGCCTGAGGGGCTTTTTTGAGACCATAAAGAGCCTTATTCAGTTTGTAGACGTGATTAGGGAACTCTGGATCAACAAATCCTTCTTGCTGACTGACATATACCGTTTCCTTCGGTTTACCATTCAGAAAAGCGGTTTTGACATCCATCTGATAGACCGTGGTGTTTATGTGAGCCGCGAATGCCAGAAAAATCCATACAGCCTCAAGTCTAGCTACTGGTGCGAATGATTCTTCGAAGTCAATCCCCTCTTCCTGTCTATAACCCTTAGCCACCAGACGTGACTTATTTCTGATAACCGTACCTTCAGCATCTAACTTGTTTTTCCAAATCCATTTGAGACCAATGACATAGACCCCTGTTGGTCTTTCAACCAATTACCATACTTCAAGACGTTTAAACTAATTGAGTTCTTCTTGCATGGATTCAATCCAGTTGTCTTTGGTCATTGCATCTTTAATGTTTTTAGGTTCAGTTTGACAGACAGTGAGGGCATAAATGCAGTGTTCACCGTCAGTCTGAAGGCGTTGTCTAGTAACGACAAGTTGATTCGGGTTTCCAATAATGTTAACAAGAGGATTGTCTTTTGTCCAACGATGTGTGGAGGGTTGATGTTGATATACATTATGCAGATTAGGTAGATTCAGATGGCTGGTAGAAGATTCCGCAACATCTGAAGATGCAGTTTCACTAGCAAAAGGGTTGAAGAATGCATTTCCATCGTAATCCGCGGGTGCAGGTACATCTTGATTCAGAAGATTATCAGCTGGATCAGCGTCATTAGAAGCGGTTTGTTCGGCTGTTGTTGTAGAATCAATTGGGGGTGCTTCAGCAACAGTTTTTGTTGTTTCAGGTGTATCAGGGATTGGAATATTATCAGGTTGAGCATCGGAAACATTTGATACATCTGGAGCACGTTGGTCAATATCATCACTAAACAGAGGAGCAAATAACGTTTCCATTTGACGACGAGTAAGTTGTGCAAATAATAAAGGAAAGCAATTAAAACTACAGAATCTATAATGCAAACAAGGAAACTAAACTAGATATGCAAATTATAACGCGATTTAACGTAACTATGAAAACGTGAATTAAATGCAAACTACACTATTTTAATCCATAAAAATGAACTACTATTTTTTTACAGCTAAAAATGTTATTTAAAATTTATTTGAAATTTAAAACTGTTTTTTGGTATTTGTTGATTTATTTTGAATTAAAAACTTATTTTAAACATTTAAAATAGAATTAAAAAGCTAAAAATTAGGAAAACATGCAAGAAAATTACAAAACTATTTTTCAAAAATCTTAATTATCCAAAAAGAATTTTCAAAACTGGAATTACATTTTTCTGACTTTTTTCCTATTTTCTATGAATTTAAATCTATTTAAAACTATTTAAATGGCTAGAAAATATTATTTAAGCTAAGAAAATCTGGAAAAATACTTTTTATTACTTTTTGAATATTATAGAGCTAATAAAATTTAAATTGCATTTTTTTGACCATTTTATGATTTATTTGAATTAAATGCTATTTAAAAATGCTTAAAACTAAATTTAAATGCAGAAAATTAGTAAATGACAATGGAAAATTATGAAAAAATACGGAAAAGTCTAAAATTATATTGAGAATCTATGAAAAATTACAGAAACTACTAGGGATCAAAGTATAATCATTTGGGCATGAAACTGATTATCGAAAGCTATATGAAAATAAGCTATAAGCATCTACAAGCTACCATAAGCTGCAAGAGGCTAAAATAAGCTAATTCTAACTAAATGCTACCTAAATTAACTGAAATAAACCAAAGCATAAGCAGATAAGCCCTATTAATGACCAACTGATAAGAAAAGCTCAATGGTAGAAAAAGCAATAAGCTCTAAAATGCTACTAAAAGCTACCACATGCTAAATATAATCTCAACTATCTTAAACTACCCTAATGCAACTGATATAGATCCTAAAAGCACAAGCTGAAAGCACTTTAGCACAATTTCAAGTTCTAATTCCGAAGAGCCAAACAACCCTTATGCAGCTAGGTTAAGCTCAAATCTAGCTTATTTAGAAAAATCCTAAAAATAAACTAAAAATATCCAGTTAAAGGAAACCAACAAGAGTGCTTATATCCAGAATTACAGCTAAGAAGAACCTAAGATGATAAAATTAAAATTCAAAAACTAAAGCCTATTTGGGATACTAGGGACTGATGCAAAGCAGTAAAAGGGAAATGATGGCTAATAAAGCTAATCAACTAAGCACCTAAAGGGGAAATATGAGCAACTCAGAATAAACTATAATCATAAGCTATCAGAGAATTCAAAAGCCAAGTCCTAAAATTAGATGAAATAGCATACAATCATATTGAAGCAACTGATGTGAACTGAGTTACCTGATGCAGGGCAGTCAGTTACACTAAACCTCCAACTTTAATGCTCAAACAGACTTAGCAAAAGATTTTTTAGATTTTTTTCCTTTTGTGAAAAGTAAGACAAGCATATGAAAATATTATTTTTGATTTTTAATGATTTTAATTCCAAATTTAAAGGACTAAAAAGGCTTGAGTAAACTAACAGGAAACTTATTAAGGACTGAAATGACAGAATTTGGAAAAACAGGTTAAGACTACTAAAATGGCTTTGGAACTTGAAAGCTTGATTGAAATAGCTACAAAACAGTTTTCCAAGCTTGACTTGACCAAATTAAACTACCCTAATTACTTGAGACTCTAAAAAAGAACTTAAACCAAACACCCTCTTAACTACTAAATTGCAATTTAACTATGAAACCTTGATGAATTAAACTGATGACTGAATTAAAATGAACAAAATAACATCAGATTCAACTATTTAACAACTTAGAAACAGGTTTTAACTAGAAATCTTTTTGACTTTTGTCGTTTGACAAATGTTGACTTTTTTTGTAAAAACAGAAATTGAAGCACAATTGAACCACAACCAACTCACATAAGTTGTGGTGAGCTTAATGAGCAAGTAATGAAGCTAATGGAACAGTATTTCAACAATAATGAAGGCTTGGAATTGAAACAAGGTATTAAACTTTCAAATAACACTTGCACTAATAAAATTGAAATTACAAATTACAACTGAGATTGAAAACAATTTAACTATTAGAAAAACATTTAAATGACAGAAATTAAAACTGGTAACAGTTTTCTAATTGCATAAAAACTGGAAAAATTCAAGTCTGTGGAGAAGAGAGTATTTATAAGCTGAGCTGAGGCTTGGGAAGCATCTAGGAGATCTAATCTTGACCATTGATCAATGCCCTTGTGTTATCAAATCGTCCACAACCTTTGGATCAGAATGGTGGGGTGTTTCCACCAATGAGGATGCTTCAATAGTCCATGCTGGCAATCCTTGGGTGTACACTCTCTCTGACACATTGTCAGATTCTATAACTCTTTAAATGTGGGTAAGTTTGGTTAGATCAGGGTAAGTTGGTGATGGTGGGTAAACAGTAAAACATGTTTTGATTTGGGCGCGCTCTGTTTGGGGTGGGATTAGTTTATTTTTATTTGACTTGTGGGAAAAGGAGGTTGACCGGGTATTTATCATTTGATCATGGGTTGTGTAAGTGACAAAAGGGTTGGGGAAATATGGGAACCGGGTATTTTTAGGATGGATTTGGGCTTTGTTGTGAATGGTAGTGGACTCGGCTTGGGTATAAAAGGGCTTGGTTTATTTTTTATTTTTTTTGGTTAATTAGCAAGTGTAATCCGTATTTAAACAAGGACTTTGCATGTAAAAATTGCACATAAAAAAGGACCCATGGTGAATTTTGTGAAATGATAAGGGTGAAAATGGGAAATTATGATAAATGAGATATGAAGGGTGTATTGTGTAAAATGGTTAAAGTGAAGGGTGAGTTTTGTTATTTTGGGAAAGTTGAGGGGTTAAAGGTGTAAATTTTGGAAAGTTGAGTGTGTTTTGTGAAAACTCCCAATGATGATCCCGAACTCTGTAAAATACAACTTTGAGCTTCTAAATCCAATAAATAGCATCCCGAGCATCGGCTTTTGCACTCTTCTTTCTCTCATGCTCAGTTTTTTTTGGTTTTGGCTTTCTTTTATCTATTTTGTCATATCCGTACCTGCACATGCATAAACTCAAGAAACCAACAAATATTAGACATAAGCGGCTCTTTCTTAGTTATTTTGGGTATATTTTGGTAAAGAAATGGTATGTGTTTTAGCACATACCAAAATACCCCAGACTAGACGACTGTCGTGTCCCCACGCAATGCAATCTACTCACGCTTCTAAAACCAAATATTTCAATCTGTTTCTACTAAACCTTTGAAAAGTAGCAATGATTCCTCAAAAGAGATTAAAAAAACCCTTAATTCTAAAAACGCCCCGTTTACCTTTTATTTCACATATAGATATTACGTTTAAGCACTTATTCATTATGAGTGACGGTTTGTTGAACTTTCATGTCGATCAATAACTCCAACATTTTTCAAAAGACATTTTAGGATCACAGAGTAGGAAACACAAATCAGCGAGGAGTGACCATACTAATAGAATACATCGTCCCTGATTTTTCACAAGTCCTCAAACTAAGCGTAAAATCGACATCATTGTTAAATATGACTTTAAATGCTAACACTATACATGGAAGTTACTTGTGTAATTATCTCTTGGTCCTATTTTCCTATTTTCCTCTATTTATTTTATTTTTGTGAGAAATGAATTTCTTCAAGTTTCTCGTTTCGATAGTTTTTATTCCGATAAAGATATGAAGCTAAAATGCTAATTAGTTTTCCATCTTCTTTCGAAAACCGTTGCACACAAGAATGAGGTCCACATCAAGGTCCTAATATAACACGATTTAGGGAGATATCCTTTTTATGGCGACCGAAACAACTTATCTACGAGTCCAGAGACAGAGGCTTTTATTTAGATATCTCCCTGAGTCAAAGTTTGGCTTAACACTATTTCAGCATATTTGTATTTTTGCAATTAGACCCTTTGTCTTTTCAACCACTAACTCAACGGGATTACCGTTTTATCAGAAGTCTTATTATGACTTTGGAATTTTCCTCAACCTTTTTGATGTCCATGACAACGGGGGTACCGTCAGACATAGAAAACTTTTATGGCTTGGGATTTTATCTTTAATACATTTGGGCTTTATTTCATGTTAATTTTTGTGCCAAACTCCAAATCCTACGGTTTTTATACCGCAACACTGACAGTACCTCGATGTGTACCCAACTCTCATGGGCAATGATTCTCTAAAGAAGATAAAGAACTAACTATCATAAAAAACTTAACATGTTTAATTATTTATTCACAAATATGGGGTGAGACAATTTTGTGGGAGGAAAAAGCCACAAGTACCTTCGATGGGCTCCAAAGAGAACCATCTACTCCACGCTTAGCATCTAAACTCATAAGTAACTCTATCATTCCTTGATCTCCGCAAATTTAAAATCTCAAATAATGAGATCCGCGGATGCTTAGCCGATAATTAATTTATCTATGGTTAAGGGAACAAGCTAGGGCTCAACACGCCCAGTCAAGTCAGAATTGTATTCCTACTCTCACCAGAGGAAAGTCAACAAGGTGTCAAAACATAGATTAACTTAGCAAATGCTTCGTCAAATAATCTCAAGTCTCGCATTTTTAAAGTCATTTATTAGAAACTAGTAAATTCTTGTTTAAGCTTCGCATATTTAAAATTACTTAGCGAAGCTTGCAATTTCTTGGCCTTTTGAGCTAGAATCGCATTTTATAGCCTCTTGTTTAAGCAATTAGCAAAGGCTTTTTCAAGAAAATGCATATTTAAAGTAACTTCTAAGAGACTAGCGAAGACTTTTCAATCATAAAACTAGCAAAAGCTAACAAAAAATTTTAAACTTTCACGTTTTTGCACAATTTTTTCATTTTCTAAGGAAAAAACGGGGTTGCGAGAGTACACGGCAAAAACAAGCAAGTGCGGTCAAATGAAATCGAAGATTACCCACCCCAGACTAAAACGAAACATTGTCCTCAATGTTTAAAGGCAAGGGTAAGAACGAAAATCTAAAATCCGTTTATTAAGTATGCTCAAAGATAAACGTTAGTCGATAAGATTTCGGATATCAGATTTCCATCAGTATCGATCATGAAACTCGAGTGGAGATAATACAAATTTCGAGCATGAGAGTCTTCATATCAAGGAAATCCTGGACAAAAACATCACAAACAACCAAACATGAGAAATCGAATAGGCTAACCCCTTCACGTCACTTATTAGAAAATAGAAAGAAGATAGAGATAAGCATGGGGTGCCTCCCACGAAGCGCTACTGTTTTTCTTCACCAAGTCGCTAGCCTGACTCGTCCCCAAATTCATTTGTCCATGGGGAAAGTTTGGAGATCCGGGACAACCATAGACGCGATGTCCCCTCCAAAATAATGCTTAACACGATGACCATTCACCTTGAAATTTGGGCCATCGGGCTGAGATAGCTCTAAAGTTCCATACGGGAAAACTTGAGCTATGGTGAATGGTCCGGACCAACGGGTTTTGAGTTTGCCCGAGAATATCTTCAAACGAGAATTAAAGAGGAGAACTTGATCACCAACGTTGAAGACGCGGTTTTTGATTTTAGCATCATGAATCCTCTTAGTCTTCTCTTTGTAAATCAAAGAATTCTCATAGGCCTGATCCCTAAGTTCATTTAATTCATGCATTTGACCTTTTCGATGATCACCTGTGGTCATAAGGTTAAAATTCACATGTTTCAAGGCCCAGTATGCCTTATGCTCGAGCTCGATGGGCAAGTGGCAAGCTTTTCCACACACCAACTTAAATGGGGTGCACCCGACGGGTGTCTTGTATGCGGTGCGGAAAGCCCATAATGCATCATCTAACTTATCGGCCCATGAAGCTCGGTTCTCTCCTACGGTTCTCTCTAAAATCCTTTTCAAACCACGATTGGAGACCTCAACTTGTTCGCTCGTCTGCGGATGATACGCGGTAGAAAGACGGTGAGTAACCCCATATTTAGCCATAACCGTAGCAAATTGTTCATTACAGAAATGGATACCGCGATCACTGATGATAGCACGAGGTGCTCCGAATCGAGAAAACAAGTTCTTCAAGAACTTAACAACCACTCGGGGGTCATTGGTGGGTAGCGCCTTTGCTTCAACCCATTTGGACAAGTAGTCGACGGCCACGAGGATGTACTTATTACCCTTAGATGATGGAAATGGCCCCATAAAATTGATGCCCCAAACGTCGAAAATCTCGCAGACTTGAATAGCATTTTGCGGCATTTCGTCTTTTGGCGAAATCTTCCCTTGACATTGGCATGAGTCACATGATTTAACCAAATCATGGGCATCTCTATATATGGTAGGCCAATAAAACCCATAATCAAAAACCTTTTTGGCGGTGTAGCTTGCACCATGATGGCCTTTGGTGGGTCCGTTATGGCAAGCATTAAGAATATCAAGGGCCTCTTGGCCATAAACACACCGCGGGATTACTTGATCTGCACAAATCTTAAACAAGTAGGGGTCGTCCCAGAAATAATTCTTAACATCCTTAAAAAACTTTTTCTTTTGTTGGGACGACATCCCTTTCACAATGAAGTTCCCCGCATGGTAATTTGCAAAGTCGACAAACCATGGGGTATTAGGGTCTTTCTTAGCAATCATCCCAAGTGTCTCGAGAGGAAATGTTTCCGTGATCTCCTTTTTCTTGAACAAACTTTGATGAGGATTCTCAAGTCTAGATAAGTGGTCGCCAGCAAGGTTCTCCGCTCATTTTTTGTCAAGAATGGTGACATCAAACTCTTGAAGAAGGAGAACCCACCGAAGTAATCGGGGCTTAGCATCTTGCTTTGCTAAAAGATACTTGAGGGCAGAATGGTCTGTATACACTATGGTCTTCGATAAGACAAGGTAGGGTCTAAATTTCTCGAAAGCATATACGACGGCCAATAATTCCTTTTCAGTCGTAATGTAATTGTGTTCGGCCTCAGACAATGTTTTACTCGCATAGTGTATGGGCTGAAAATGTTTCGACTTACGTTGCCCCAAGACTGCCCCAATTGCGTAATCACTTGCATCACACATAAGCTCAAAGGGAAAATCCCAGTCGGGGGCAACTAAGATCGGAGCCTCGGTTAATTTCTTTTTGAGAATATTAAAGGCTTCAACGCAATCATTAGTGAAAATAAACGGAGCGTCCTTTTTTGAGGAGATGGGTCAGAGGGCGGGCTATCTTAGAGAAATCTTGAATGAAACGGCGATAGAAACTGGCATGACCCAAAAAACTCCGAATACCTTTGACGGTAGTGGGATAAGGGAGTTTAGCTATGACATCGACTTTAGCTCGGTCGACCTCAATCCCAGATTTCGAAATCTTATGGCCGAGGACAATGCCCTCTCGAACCATGAAGTGGCACTTCTCCCAATTCAAGACCAAGTTGGTGTCTTTACACCGTTTGAGCATGTGGTCTAGATGAGAGAGGCAAGAAGTGAAAGAATCTCCATAAACCGAGAAATCATCCATAAAAACCTCCATTGTCTTCTCGATCATGTCGTGGAAAATAGCCACCATGCACCTTTGGAACATTCCGGGAGCATTGCATAAGCCAAATGGCATTCGTCGGTAAGCAAACGTTCCATAAGGGCAAGTGAAAGTAGTTTTCTCTTAATCTTGCGGGTCGATCGAAATTTGGAGGTAACCGGAGAAACCATCGAGAAAGCAATAGAACTCATTCCCCGCTAGACGTTCGAGCATTTGATCCATAAAAGGTAGCGGGAAATGGTCTGTCCGTGTAGCATCATTCAACTTTCGGTAATCAATGCACACCCTTCATCCATTGACGAGGCGTGTGGAAATCAACTCCTTATCTTCATTCATAACCACGGTCATTCCTCCCTTCTTATGGGACACAATGGATAGGGCTAACCCATGAGCTATCTGAGATCGGGTAGATAACTCCAACGCCAAGGAGTTTAAGAACTTCCTTTTTGATGATATCATGGATTTAAGGGTTAACCCTACGTTGTTGTTGTATGACGGGCTTATAATCATCTTCCATTAAGATTTTGTGAGTACAAAAATGTGGGTTTATGCCTTTAATGTCGGAAATCTGCCAAGCGATGGCACTCTTATGTTTTTTAAGGACGGAAAAAAGTTCGGTTTTCTCCTCATCTTTCAAATTCTTAGCAATGATGACGGGAAACTTGTTCGGTTCTTCAAGAAAAGCGTATTCAAGATGAGGAGGTAAATCCTTGAGATCGGGCTCCGGAGGATTTTCATTCGACGTTTGTACTTCTTTGATTTCTTCAATCGTAATCTCTTTCGGAGGGAGTGACGGTAATGGATCTTCATTTAACAATTGTTCAAGATAAGGATATCTCCCTCCGAATCATAAACACCATTATCAATTCTCGGTGGAATTGATTCATCAATAGCAAGAAACTCATCGATCTCTTCCAAAAAGAAGTTACCTCCCTCAAACGGAGTAAGAGAGGGGGAAGAGTTGGCAATGATTGGTTTAGAAGGTGGTTCAGAATTTAGAGAAGAAGGTGAATCAGAAGAAGTAGAAGGAGAAGAGTTGCCAATTTTTGAGTTGTTAGCAAAACCGAGAACTTCTTGAGCGTACTCCTCACAAGAAACATCAATAACATCGATTCGATTGATGGAAGCATCGCGAAATTGGAGGAGTACCTTGTCGTTTGATTAATGTTGAACGTTACGGCTTCTTTGTTAACTCTCAACGTAATCTCTCCTTCGAACACATCAATTAAGGCACAACCGGTCCTCAAGAAACACCTCCCGAGAATTAGGGGTACTCGAGGGTCGGCATCGAAATCCACTACAACAAAATCTATGGGAAAATGGAACTGCCCCACTTTGACAAAGACATCCTCGGCTACACTGATTGGGCGAGTCGTAGAACGTTCGGCTAGCTTGTTAGGAATTAGAAATTCCATAGTGAAGAGTCGGTCACCCCAAATATTATCTAGCATAATTTAGCTCGTAGACTTGTAGTTATTTACGTTATTTATTAGTTTATTAGTTAGTTAGTAGCGTAGAATAGTTTAGTGTAACACCGTGGAGGAAGGACGGGTCTTTACCCACTGTATGCCTGATCCACAGTCCGATAGGAGGACGTGTAGTGTGTAAGTATAAATACCCCTTCCATCCTTGGAAAGGGTAGTGCTTCTCATAATCTAACCTTTCATTTTTGTATTACAAGTCTCTAACAAGAACACCCATCTCCTATCTTTCTCTCTCTAAATGGCTAACATGTATTTCCATCATCCAAGACCACCCGAATCATCAAACAACACAATATTTACGATCCTACAAATGGTATCAAGAGCCATGGTTATTGTGTTGTGTTGATTTTTTGTGGTTTTGATACATGTTTTTAAACTGGTTTGTGTATTTTTTTGTGGTCGGATTATTTTTTTCCGTTTATTCTTATGGTAAACTGTTTTTAAACATGGTTTGATGTATCCTCTATTTTGGTCAAAAATGTTATCTGGTCTATTCAAAGGGTAACAATACCTGTTTTGTGTCAACTCTTGTCCAAACAGTCCTGTTTACTATCTTTTGTGATTTTGTTGAATCTTGTCCAAACTGAATATCCATATGCTTTTCTTATATTGGTCAAGCAGTGGTGAAACAATGGTCTTCTGGTCTTTCCTGTGGTCAAAATAGGTTTAATGTAAAGATCTTTATGATACTTTCTGGGTAAATATGAAGATGGTCGGAAAATGGTCGGAATAACTCGCCGGAAAGAAAAAAAAAATCTTGCTAGCGATTTTCTTTACAAGTTAGCGATTTATGATGAAAATGAAGTAGCGACTTGTCATTATTGAATGTCAAGTGAGTTGTTAACAGAACTAAGTAGCAACTTGCCGTCTAGCGACTTGCCATCTAGGGACTTGACTGAAGCGACTTGACAGAAATGATGAAGAAGAATTGACAATAAGACCTTGACTCAAAACTCAATATTCACAACTGACCAAAAGACCACAAGACCAACACCTGACCAAGTCGCTACCAAATACCAAGACTCACAACTCAATACTTCAGTAATCTTACATCAACAAATCCTAATCCAACTCCATTTCAACTAACAAAACTCGAAACAAATTTAAAGTGAGTACAAGTCATGACATAATGACAACCGATCTCAGTTTTTATTTATTTCGCGTATTGCAACAGTCTTTAAGACCTCAATGATCAAATACAAGAAAATGAAAATCCATCATAGATCATATTGTAGCATAATTGCTATATCTATCCGAAGCTAAAAGGTCAAAGAAATATAACATGTTTGTTACTTTCTTTCCCTTGGTTCGTTTATACTCAAAAAGAAAATCACAACAATGACCTTACCCGAGACCATACAATGATCTTGAAGCCATATCTTTTCTCTAAGTTCACGAATCACACAAGTAAATTAATTGAATAGTGCTCGCGTGTGAGATTGTGTTTGTGTGTTAATTTGAGATGAGATTAGTGTCTTGTTGAGATGTAATTTGTTGATGTGAGAAGTTATGAGATTTCGTTTTGTGGCTGTAGAGAGAGTATGGGGCGCTTATGTTTAAGATGAATGTGTTTAGGGTTTTTAGAATGACCTAAAATTTAGGTATCAATGGTCTTATAACCGGTTGCTACAAATCCTTTGGTTCGGATGAGTTGGTGCATCATATTGTCTAACTAGGCCTCTAACCGGAACACGTAACATATATTGGGTTTGTGGCATTATATTTCGATTGGGCTGATTGATAAATTTTGTCTGTGGGTTAATGGATCACTCTTGATATAAATATACTTGTGATGGACTATTTCATTAGTGTGTTAATGTGTGCTTGGGCTTTTGTTGAAATCTCTTGTGGGCTGCCATCAAAATGGACGAGGAATGGACTGGGCAAATTATTCGGATCATTGAAATAGGTATCAAAGATGATGTTATCCGCATTTTTTTTAACCACAAAAATTTGGATGCATAAGTGTTAATTTATTTAGATAAATGAGTTGGTATTTTGGTCATAAAAAATTTCACAGAGGATACATAATTCACTGCTTAAGCGATAATTTGGAAAAATGATCACGGGGTTTTTGTACGGTATTATTGACGCGAAATGATATCCCATATGTGGTCAATACTATTAGCCGTTGAATCAATGGAGGTTCAATTTCAGCAATTCCCATGAGATATTCGACGTCACAAAATGTCAATGATACTTCACAGTCTAAGCAAAATCCTTCAAAAATTCGTCAGCGTCAGTCATGATTTTTCAAGGTGTTTGCTTATGACAAGAACTTCTCGTGCAAATGGTCGTACACATTATGATGCTTCCGAAAGTTTGAAACCATCATGGGGGAGAAACGTGTACTTTGATGTGTTATGGTCAACCTCTAAGGGGAAGTAGTATATACTACTTGACTTAGTATGGTTTGTGAAGTTGTCTACATTTGGGTAAAGAATTGTTGTCAAAACCGCTGCATGTTCCCCTAAAACTGATATTCACCGAAACCAAAGTTGTCATAAAAACATTCAAGTACTCGTTGCTTACGGTTTAGTCTTGATTTGGTAAAATCCCGCGAAAGAATCTATTTCTCGGTTTAAATCATAGACTTGTAAAATCCCATGACAATGGAATCATTCCGGTATAAGTAAAGTGCATTTCCGGCTCTATCTCTCGGTTTATTCTTGGTTTTGTAAAATCTCGCGAAAGAAACTATTTCTCGGTTTAAAGCATAGAATTGTAAAATCCCGTAATGATGGAACCATCCTGGAGAATGGAAAGTGTATTTTGGGATCTTATCTGATCTTTGGTGCTACGGTTTCTGCCTCGAAGAAGGGATAAAAGGGTGTATTTCATGAATTGGGTGTTTGTTTGGATTTTCTTCATGACGGTTTGGTTACTTCAAAGTTTCACGGGGATATGCTCATTAAACCATGTTCAGGATGAAAACCATTATCAGAGTTCACTAAAAACTTCAAAGGAGGCTAGAGTTGAGCTTTTAACCAGAAGATGTGACAACGGGGTTAATTCACTATTATTTATTTGAGGTTGAAGTGAAATATCACGGGCGAGTGTACTTAGTATTTGAAGGTATCGGGGATGGTTGGATGAAGATTCTTCATGATCCTTGTTCGAGCTTATTATCAAAAACGAAGACTTGGAAATCTAGTTATTGTTGGGTGACTTTTTCCTTTTCTTTTACAACTTGGGGGAATCGGGCTCTTACCACCACAAAATAACTATCACTTAAAGGAGTTACGTTGTAGTGCTCAGTGTCACATTCAATTGTGGATTTTCAAGAGGTGATGTACGTCTTATACTTGATGGTTGGTTGGTTGAAGAGTATAGAGTACTTAGAGAGAACTTAGAGATGCTAATGGAAATCGACACCGCTCTTTGTTACATATGTGCAAGTTTAAGTCACGAGTTCGGGTTAGTTTACTTCAGGGTCAAATTCATCATAATGGGTTTTCTCCATCAGCTGTCACGACAAAGAGCCTACTGAATGATAATGGGGTGATTACATGTTTTGCTAAGAGATGATGAAAAGAGAGAGATTATGATGGTTGAACACAACAGTTCAAGCCTCGTTCTCTAAAGAAAAGAAAAGTGTACGTTTCAGTGCGCTTTATCTTCGAAAGAAGAGAAATCTTCTTATGACGTATGAACACAACAGTTCAAGCCTCATACTCTAAAGAAAAGAAAAGTGTACGTTTCAGTGCACTTTATCTTTGGAAGAAGAGAAATCTTCTTATGACGTTTGAACACAACAGTTCATGCCTCGTTCTCTAAAAGAAAAGAAATGTGTACGCTTCAGTGCGCATTATCTTCGGAAGAAGAGAAATCTTCTCATTAATGACCATTCTCATCAACATGCTTCATGCTTTTTCCATGCGCTTTCAATCATCAAGTGAACCAGACTACTGTTGATTGTTTTCTTATTCCACTTGCTCAACTATAATGACGATGGCGACATCATGTGCTAATTTTGCGGGGGAGAAGTGTGAATTGAATACATTTAGATGATAATCACTTGTTTAATCAATAATGGCATCTCCGTATGCAATTCTTGAGGGGGAGAAGAAGTGTGAAACTACTGCATGTTGATTGATATTAGAGAATAAATGGTCAAACGGCTCCAAACTTATGTAAGAACCGAGCTTCTTCTTATCGGGTCATTTCTACATGGGGTTTCTTCTAAGAAGCCATTGGTTGACATCTTCACACGGGCTGATTTGATTAATGACAAAGTGCTTCTAGTTGCTGGGCTGATTTCCTTGATGAACATCTTTCTGTTCTTGTTTGATTGGGAGGGATTTGATTTAAGGGGATTTGCTATTTGTAAGTTAACGGGAATGCATTTGGTGAGTTGAAGATGTTGACTTTCTATTCCCCAACTGGACAATCTTGAAGAAGGTCGAGTCTACAGTCTGTTCTACACTTTCTGCTGCGTGTTAGAAGACTAAAGACGAGTTGCATTTAACAATCTAAAGACTTCTTCTTAATCTGGGCTGTTATCAAACAGATTGTCGGTTTAGGGGAGAGCACAAATTGGGGGAGAGTGAAAAGTCAGATTTAAACCCCAATCAGACTTGCTCATATTCTTCAGCAAGTTGATTCTCACAGATATATTTGTGCTAATGGTATTCTTCTCAAAAGATTTCGTGTATATGGGCTTACAATGAGTTGCTGATTCTGAAGTATCAAAATCAGAAAGGGGGAATGAGACACACATCTAAACACAAAGGGAGTAAACTTGATGAACTTAATTCTTATAAGTGATTGAAGATATCCCGGGAAGACAAATGTCATGACCGCAGAGAAACTCAAGGTTTTACTCATCAAGGCTTCTAGTGTTATTATTCCAACTACGTGGGGGAAGTGATGTAAGAGAAAGTTTCTGAAGATAAAAAGAGGTACACAAGTATGTGATGATTTCGATGTTATCGCAATCATCAGGGGAGAGAGAATTGTGTACATTGGGGACGCTCAGCTGTTTCACTTGAGTGCTTAATCAGTGATTCAGAGATATAATCACTTATACCGGAGTTGACATCCGCAGAGATTGTCATCCGCAGAGATAATCAGTGATTCGGCCTGCTTCTTCAATGTTATCGGTTATTCTCTCTTTGGGCATTCGGGTACTTCGGGTTCTTGAGCTTCATACACTTTCTTTAGGGGAGACAAAAGTATACATCGGGGTTATTCTTTGGCTATTGGACTTAATCTGCTACTTCGATGGTATAAGTTTCTCTGTCTTCGGGTTTATGTGTATTTGGGTTTCAGCTACTTGGGGGAAGTGGTCTCTTGACAACTTTTTGGTATGGATCGCTTCAGATTTCAGTGGAAAAGGAATTTGAGAAGATTATTTAAATGTGGGATGATACGTTGCTGTTCTTCTATTGGATGATATAACCTCGAACAAAGAATCACAAAGATCATTCTTAAAAAGAGCAGCAAGATCGATGATAATGGTGTACTTCCTTGTGCACCTGGCTAAAGCAAGCTTGAAATAGAGCTTCGAATCTGCTCAACATAAGGATTTTCAGTTTGGGGGGAAGCTGCCAAAGTCTCTCTTTCTCAAAGGCTCATGTTCTATCTTCTATTATGGAGCCTCGGAAGCTTTGGTGGTGGAAGTTTAAGAGATGACGAATTCTATCTTCTACGACGTGCTACTCGATATCCTTATCCCGGTACTCGTATCATCATCTTCTTAAACTATATCATCTTCTCTATCATTGTAAATATTTATGAAAAGCAAAATACAAAAATATAAAACCATCAAAATCAAAATAGAAAAATATAAAATCAACAAAAACCCATAAAAATCAAAAAATTTGAAAAATACCAAAAATATGTTTTCTCAAGACATGTCTTCTGGTATCGATAACATCTACGGTCTTAGAAATGTCATTCAATAATGGCATGTGACCATAGATGAAGTTCGAGCAGAAGGTGTAAATATTCTTTTCTAAACATGTCTAAAACTATGGCTTACAGTTACTTCAGACTGTAACCCGCGCTTCAAAAATGGCTTGCAGTTATTTCAGACTGTAACCCGAGCTTAAAACCATGGCTTGCTATTATTTCAGATAGTAACCCGTTCTTCAAGAAAGGAAAGTGCTATGCTAAACCAATTTTCAAACATTTCGTGCACTTATCCTAAAACAACATGAGGAAAGTATGTCGAAGGACTGCTGTTCCTACTCAAATATTTTTCCTTCTTAAATTCTTCAGAAAAATATTTGTTTTAATAAAATGGTGGTAAATTGAGTTGCTTGAAAATCAATCAGTATCAAGTTTTCATAAAATTGCAAAAACTCAATCAATGACTTCAGCGCTTTTAAAACTTTTCAAGAAAAAGAGTCATTGATTGAGGGGGAGAATGTTTTTCAAATTCTATATCATCTAACGGGCTTTCTTAATTATCCTACGTGCTTAACTAAAAATAATATGTGCCTATGTCGAAGAACTAGGAATTTAGGATATGATTGTTAGGATTAGATGATTAAACTTTGATGAACACATTATTCCCATGCTTTATATGAACTGATTGATATGTTGAATTGACTTTTATTAGTCGATTGATGTTTGAGTGTTGTCGACCACCATACATGTCTATATGTGTTCAGTAACGTATACAGATATCATGGTTCATAAGAATGTTCCCGATCCGGATCCCACAAATGAAGATGATTGGATGCCGAAAGGAAAGGGTAACTATATCTTGGGTTGACAAATGAAGAAACGAAGCTTAATTTGACTTCTATGGAGAGTTGGCATGAAAAAATGCAACGTAAGAGGTCTCACTGCATCAGCAGATGGTTTTCTTCATCATCAAATGAAGAAACGGAGCTTAATTTGACCTCAGTTGGCATGAAAAAATGCAACGTAAGAAGTCTCACTGCTTCAGCAGATGGTTTTCTTCCAAACCTCCAGCAACAACAACAAAAGCAGCTCAACCACCTAACGTATCTTTGTGCAGGATAATTGTGATGATACCATTTTTTAAACAATTTTTAAATAATATTGTTTTGAAAAATGGAAAAATATTGTATTGAAAATAAATTGGACCAAATTTTGAAAATCACCGGACTTCACATTATCAAAACCTAAGTCACTAAATCAACGACTATGGTCATCGATTGAGGGGGAGAGTGATTTAAAATAAAATATTTTCAAACGATATTTCTTCATAAAAGTCCGGTTTGTACAAAAATAAGTTGTGATCTAAAGATTTAATGTTATGTCATGGTATGATTTTCTTTAAAACTCAAAGATCTTTCAAAATGAAATTTTTTCTGTTCTTGTTTGATTGTGAAATTGTTTTATTTTTCTTAAAGATCTCTTAAAAACTATCATACCTCACACTAACAATCTTTAATGTCTAAAATTGATCCGTATCAATCATTTTTCAAAATTAAATCAAGCCACGTCTTTCCCCAAAAATTTTAAATGATTTAAATCAATTGGTATCACAAATCTCAAAAGGTTTGAAATTTTTGATCGGGGGAGAGATCGTGATTTAAATCTCAAATCGGTTTTAAAGGGTGATTGTTTCAAAAGCACTCCTTCCTTCATGTGCCAAACAATTTTGAAATACATAATGCACATGATTGTGGAGGAGCATTTAACCAAACCCCAGAAGAGTATTTAAACAAGGCCACATATTCTCCATGTTTTCTAAACCTTATTAAATCACTTGGGATCCAAAATCTCAAAAGGTTTGATATTTTTTATCGGGGGAGAATTTGTGATTTAATAATGAAATTTTAAAAAAGGTGATCATTTTGATTCATATGTGCATACTGCTCTCCCACATGTGCTAAATGATTTAGAATCTCGAAGCACATATTGAGGGGGAGCATTTCTAAAAGAAAACAAACTTTCAAAGTACTAAGTGTTAGATATAGGATTTCACAAACACACTAAACCATAACCATGTGGGGCGTTAACAATGTTTAGAGAGAGAAAGTTCTAGTGAGAGAAAGGAAGAGAGTTGGGAACTATGTGAAATAAAGAAAAATGGTATTGAAGCTCCAACCCTCTACCTTGGAAGGTAGAGGGTATTTATAGTATCTGATCGGTCCTAAACTAGTCATCTTTATATTAGTCAACCACTTGTGAATGGTCAACCATAAAAGTCAAACTAATCTAGGACCAAAGGCAATTAAAATCTATGGGAGTATAGAATTATATCCCCGGGTCGTTAAGTCACAACGAGGTGTGTAAACTGTAATACAACGAATCTGTGTGTGCTGAAATGATATTGAATATACAAAAACAGGAATCTGATTGACTAACACTAGGAATGTGAATAGTGATAGCTCTGTCACAGCTATGTTGTTAAAAACGTGCAATCAGAAACCTAAAAAACGTAAAAGATATACAAACGTACGTTTAAATTTTAATTAAACATAAACGTATAAAAATAAAACGATTATAACTATAGTAGGGATTTGCATGTCTTAGCGACTTAAATACAAATTAAATATAATTAAAATTTTATTTATAATTTACAAACTTATATAAAAGTTAAGAAAATCTAAAAAACCTGAAACATGTACGTTTGTAACAATTATGTAAATGTAACAAAATAAAAAGTGAATTTGGTCCAATACAACTCCCACAAATGTGAAAATCATATTTTTGGAATTCTAAAAAGATAAGAAAATTATTGGAAAATTAAAATAAATTTTTACACTATTAAATTAATTAATATAAATTAAAAATGAATTAAATAATAAGAAAATCTAAAATTAACTTAAATAAATGAAATAAAGAATCTGAAAAATCTAAAATATTATAAAATAATTTTTGAAACTGAAAATGTATTTTTCACACAACTATTCTATTTATTATGAATTATTTACTATTATTAATTACTAAAAACTATTATTGATTTATTAAAAGTATTAAATGAATAAAGAAAAATCTGAAACTTTTTACATAATTATTAAATAAATAAAGGAACCTAAGAAAAATATAAAAACTATATGTCCTTAACAAAAATAAGCTAATAAGCAATTAAGCTTCTAAATAGAAGATATCACTTAGCTTTAAAGTGGAGCTTTTTGGTTTTTTCTTTTTCTGGACTAACTAAATACTGATATTATACATGTTTAATGAAAATAAAACTTTACAAACTAAGAAATAAGCAATTCATGGGCTTATGAATCCCACAGTTAAGCTTTTGGCTTAACAGTTGAACTAAAGCTTAGAATAAGCTTGGAAAAAGCTTTACAAAGGAAACAAAAGAAAAAGTAAGATGTACACAAGTCCAATGGATAAATATAAACAAGAAAATGGACTGAAATGGTGCACAAGTGTGAGCTTATTGTTTAGACAGTTAAGCTTTTTGGGCTTAACTTGGATGGAGTGAAAGCTTGCAAAAGCTTGGTATAAGCTCCACACTGGAAAGTAAAAGAAAAATAATATGTATATAAGTTATATGGACAAGTTTGCACAAGCTGGTATACTGACAATCACTCATAAGCTAGGTATAAGCTAATAAGCACTTCCAGTCCCAAGGTACTGCTAGTGCATCAGACTGCTGCTACTTTAAGATGCATATTAAGCTATGAGACTAAGCTCAAAAATACCAAATAAATATGGGAGTAGCAAGCCAGGTTGGTTGGCTTTCCAAAAAGCCCAAGCTCAACATGTGGGGTCCACAGGTTAGCTTTTGAGGAGCTTATGAAAAACCTCCCATGTCTGAGTGATCTGAGTTTCATTGCACTCAGAAAATGGACAAGTCAAGAAGCTAGTTGCAGCCCTATTGAATGGGCTACAAAGGGAAAATTAAGCACAGGTTCTTAAAGTTGGGTGGGTGAGCTTCACAAAAAGCTAAAACACACAAGCTCTAGATCACTAATGAGCTTTTTAGGAGCTGTTGGAAATGGTGTAAGTTCAATGAACTGTTGTGAGTGGGCAAACAATAAACTTGTAATAGCTCAACAAGCACTAAACTAGAGATTATGGTTGCTTGGCTTTGTGAAAAGCCAAAACTCACAACATCAAGCTCAGTAAGGAGCTTTTTATAAGCTTGGGAAAAACAACTCAACTTCACTGTTTGCTTCAGTAAAGTGAGTTTGGTGGGACAAAAAGGTGAAAGTGATTAAGCTATCTAGATAAGCTACAAATGTAAAAGCAAGCATAAACATAACAAATAAGCCACACAGGCAACACAAAGAAGCCAAATGCTCAGGCTAAGATCAATTCCATAAGGCTTATGCAATTGACTGCCTAGACAGTGCACAGGGCAAAAAAAGCTAAGAATAAGCACATAAATAAGCTATTAAACATGACATATAAAAATTAACAAAAATAGAATAAGCAAAATTAGTAACAAAACATTAAAACTCTAAAAGCACTAAACATGAAACTAAGTGACAAAGACACAATGAAATTATTTAGTTTATTCAAAAATGACAAAAGTGAAAATTTGACTTTTTACAAGAACACTAAAGAGTTGACTAAACTGAATTTAAAACTTAATCTACTAATTTAATATGTTATATTAAGCTATAAGAACATGAAATAAACAAAGATACACAAGAATTGAACAAGTATGCAAGATTCTAGGATCTAACAACCTCACAGTGCTCATAATGAGATTGTCAAGTGTCAAATTGACTTTCTACCATGCTACACCCTTTGGTTAGTATTCCACTGAGTTACTTAGGCCATATGAAGAGTTTATCAAACTAGAACAACCACAAACACAACCTTAAACACAGATTCACTATTAAATCCAAACAACCTTTAAAATGGACTGTTTTGAAGTTTTTCAAAGCAAAAGACTGCATAAACTTATTTCATCAAATCCAGAGATCATATTGTGTCAAAATAGACCTTTTTAAGCATAAACAAGTAGTCACTCAAGTCTAAACCTAGGTTTCTCAAAAACAAGCATAATGACAGTCCAAATACCATTTCAAACCTCAATCAAATCCAAAACATGATAACCTAAGATTAAGCTATAATAACACTAAATAACAACAAAGAAACATGAAAACATAAAAATTAAAGCATGAGAAGGATGAACAGTAAATTGCAAAAAAAATGATAAAAATGGCTTACAAATGAAATTCAAGCTGAGACAAAGAACCAGGACCCAAGAACAATCCTAAAGCTTCCCAGAAGCACTACAACCAGGACCATAGAATTCATCTGCTCCAAGCTTCTTCCTCCTCACTCATCATTTTGATTTTCATTGATTTTCTTGATTTTTTAGTATTTTTCTAAATTTTAAAGACTAAGACTGTTTTGAGGTTTCTAAAAGCTTTAAATATTTTGTCAGGAGCTTATATGAGCTATAGAAGTCCATTAAACAACTAGTTAACATGAAATTAAAGAACATGAAAATTAAAGGAAATTAAGCAAAACACGAAATTGGAAAGAAACTTAAAATTAAACTGGAAATAAAGTTTCATTACACTAATTTGAGAAAGATTACAACATTAAAACATTAAAAGACAATGAATTTAAAGAAAGATTTTAAATCGTTACACTACATGACCAAGGCTAGCCCAAGGTAGTCTTCTCTTTGCCTATCCTCTGATCTTTATAGTCATTTGAGTTCCCACTAGCTTCCTTGTCAAATCCCACTTTAATTCTTGACCATTGATTGAGCAGAGATGATCCTAGCCTTTGAATTCACTTTTGGCGCCAAAAGTGATACTAGTAGATTGAGGCAGCTTCTTTGCAATTAATGCTTCTTGTTCACATGTAGAGGTGGAGCGGACATGTTTGGTGGGTTTAGAGGTCAAGTGGTAGAGTTGATAGCAAAATCAGGGTATGTGATGGTACAGGGGATGTCGATGGTGTGGGAAATGCATTAAATGCATTGTAGGCTGGTGGAGGGAATGAGCTGGTGAGACAGGTGGAAAGGTGGTGGCCAGGTGGTGGCAAAAACCACCTGGTTTTGGGTTGCAGGTGAGGTAGAGGAAGAAGCACAGTGATGGCGGTTTTATATTTTAAAACGTGGGTTTGGGCTTGGATTGGGCCAGCTGGGTATTGGGTTGGATTTGGTATTAATATAGGGTCCGGTTGGTTTAAGCTTATTAACACAAGGACTAATCTTGTAATATTCTGAAAATGAGGGACTGAAGTTGAAACTTTTCCAAAGTTATCACAAGGACTAAACCTGCAATTAATGGTTAGTACAAGGACCAATATTGCATAAAATTCCATTTTTATAAATCCAAGGACCAAAACTGCCAATTTTGTAACTCCAGGGACCAAACTTGTAATTTTCTCAAAACTTATCATATAAGGACCAAATATGCCATATTTGAATAGTACAAGGGTGTAGTTTGAATAATTTCCATTTTTAAACACCCAGGGACTGATTTTTACACTTTTGTAAAGTTGAGGGACCAAAGTTGTAAATTGTGATTTTTAAACTTCAAAGGACAATTTCTTACAACTTGTGAATCCCAAGGACCTTTTATGACTTTTTATAAGTTTTGGAATGACCAGGGACTAGTTTTGACAATTGGTGTAACTCCGTGGCTGACATTTTTGTGAACTTTGATCATTTTTCACTTGTTTTCAATCTTTTTGTACCTGAATCACATAAAAACACATTTCAATGATATTTGTAATATTTATATAGTCATTTGTGTGTTTTTGGTCGTTTTTGTGGGGTTAAATACTATAAAATATATGTGTATTTAGACACATATCAGTATCTTACAAACAAACGCCACCTACGGGCTGTGGATCAGGCATACAGTGGGTAAAGACCCGTCCGTCCTCCACGGTGTTCCTAAACTAAATACTACTTAATCATAAAATAACTATGACTACGAGCTCTCTAGCGATTACATATACTTGAGGCGACCGACTCTTTAATACCTGGAATTTCTAATTCCTAACAATCTCCCCCTAAGGGAGGTCACCTTAAACACACATTAAACTTACATTGAATACAAACTGATATTACATTATAAATTGTTCTTGCACTATTGATGAATTACTTTGCTCTGAAGCTCGTAGTCATTGATTCTTCACAATGCATGTTTGGTTAAACGGTGGAGGTCTTTCTTGATCCACGTGATAATGAGTTTTGAGCCACTTTGAGATCATCACCACATTAAATCTCTGACCCTTCCTATGTGGTGTTGATAATATGTGATGTTGTGACATTTGGACCGACATGCTCACATTCTTGATCATGATTTCTTCTCATCAGAGTAGCGGAAGCTTTCATTGATTCATGATATTGGCGGCAGCGTAGCAGAAGCATGGAGTGAAAATATCAGAGTCATTGATACACCAATCATGATTTCTTTAGATATGGATGTGTTGTGTGAGCATGCGGCTATGGATTGACCGCTCCATTACGATCACTGCAAACGTCGGGTGTACTGCATAAGACAGTTAGCAAGAAAGCGTACGAAAGTGTCTTTGATCACTTTTGTTGAATTGAGGTACCGCGCCCGGTTCCCGTTGATCGTACAAATACTGCCTGTGATCAGGTATAATTCCAAAGAATTTCCTTGACAGGGTTTCGCAGCTGCTCTAGCCGTTCTCAAACCAGAGCGTCTCAAAGGAGACAACACGGAGCGAGTGAACCAGCGAATAGAGATTCACTGATTGATAAAAAGAGATTTGAAACACAATCGTGTATCGCTCAATAGAAATTGCTTTTGCAATACAACGAAGTTTTAGTAAAAAATCATTTATCAATCATAAACACCTTTTGATTTGAAATAATTGTACATAGTCGATGTGCTTAGAGAAAAGATGTTTTAAACACAACAACCGGTTTTTCAAAGGCATCCGTCAATCCATTTTCTTGGACCTGGATTGATTCAATTTTGAATCGCTCCGCTGATGAGGTCCATATGACACAATCAAGTCTTGGCAATACCACAAGGATAGTGCGTAGGACTCATAAGATATAATCTCACATTCCACATTGTGTGAAATAGTGAGTCTTCAAGAAATAAGTGTCCTAAAGAGATTAATTGATGATCTCGTGGCTCTAGACTCAATTAGTGCTCTTTTGGTTTCACTGTGTCGGAGACTAGGGAGAGGGTCTCCTTCTTCAATATCAACAATCTATAAGAGAGAGTCGATAGATTATGTAGGTTCCCCGTGTGAATGAAACAAGCCCTTTTAAGAGGAACTTGAGTAGCTTGGGAAGTTTAGTGCAGTGCGTCACTGGGTCCATGACGTCTTGTCTTCAATACCAGTGTTACCTTAGTAACCACCAGTAGCATATGAATTGAACCCTGTTTCTGCCCTAAGGTTGAATTATTGGAGGGCTATTTCTTTTCACCCTTTTCACATTCCAATTCTTTTCATTCTTCAACCCTTCAGGTGCTTACGAGACTTCATGACTAGAACCTTGTTGGGTTTATTCGATACTAGCTCAGTCCTCAGTCCGCACTCTTCCTATATCTCATTTTTCTCCTTTTATCAATATACCTAAGGACTCTACACTATCTAGTGGATTGTCCCTAGGTAGATCCCTCCGGTCCTGGCGGATCATGGGAACTAATACCTAACCTTATCATCCTTATATCACCATACATAATGTAAAGTTGGTCGGTCTTTTTGGTATTGTTCATCTGCCATTGGAACCAATTGAAACCATTTGAAAAATCAATTCAGATACTTGTGATATGTTATCAAAGCATTTTGTACACGAATTGTTTTGATATTTTTAGAAAAAGAGCTCCCCCTCAACATGTGCATCATGTATTTGAAATCGTTTAGCACACGGAGGCAAGAGAAAGAATTAACTTCTTTGATTTCCAATTTCTAAAAGATATCATCATCACTTCCCAATCCATTTGATTAGATACATCATTATGAGGAAGGATGAGGTTTTCAAAATTTTTTGCTCCCCCTTAATACGTGCCTCGAAGTTTGAAAGAGTTTTGCACCTATTAGGAGGAACCTGCACTTAGTGACAATTCAATCACGTTTCAATAATTTCAGGTTTAAAGTAGATGCTCCCCTACAACATGTGCATGAGAAATTTGAAATCGTTTGTCACATGTGGGAAGGATAGCTTGTACATCCTTATAAAACCTTTTATCGAATTATCAGTATAAATCCATTTAAATTACAAATTCTCCCCCGATCACAATTATCAAATCATTTGAGAATCGTGATCTCAGGATTTAAATTGTTTTTGAAAGCTTTTAAGGAGAATTGTGACTTGATTTTGAAAACGTTTTAACTGATAAGGATCGAATTTTGAGACTTTAGACTCCAAAGATTTAAACATGCTTGAATATCTTTTTGAAAACAAACCATTGTTTAAAAAAAATACTGTTAGGAATTAGAAAATTCCATAGTGAAGTAGCGGTCACCCCAAATATAATCTAGCATAAGTTAGCTCGTAGAAATATCGTTATTTACTGTTTTATTAGTTAGTTATTTAGTTTAGAGTAACACCGTGGAGGAAGGACGGTCTTTACTTTGTATGCGATCCACAGTCCAAGGAGGACGTTTAGTTTGTAACTATAAATACCCTCTACCTCCCAAGGTAGAGGGTTGGACCTCTCATTCATCTTAATCTAACCTTCTATGTTTTCTTTCACTTTCTCTCTCTAGAAAAGGCTCCCACTTTCTCTCTCTAAACTCTATACAATTCGACCCATATTATTGAAGTGTTATGTGTTTATGAAATCCAATATGTAACAATTGGTATCAAGAGCCATGGTTAGATCATCTCTTACATATCTTTGGATTTCTAGTGGTTTTTAGGTGGTTTTTGAGTTTGAAAAAGTTTAGTGGTTTTTGCATCATTTGGTGGATCTCTAGTGTTAAAGTTTGGATTTTGATTGTACTTTTATGTTTAGAATCGTCACAAGTATTTAGGTTTTGATTTGGTAAGCTTGAATCATCGTGGTTGGGTAGTTTTTGGATTGAAAAGTGATGTTTTTGTGGTTTTCTTGCTAGCGACTTGACATTCGGACTTCATTCTTCGTAGCGACTTACTTTGCAATTTAAGTGGCGAGTTACAGTTTTGCAGCTAGCGACTTAGACCTAGCGATTAACAGTACAAGTAGTGGACTCTCCACTACGGGTAGCAGACTTGGTGGTAGCGACTTGGTGCATGAGCTGTTGCTCTTTAGCGATTTGAAGTTTTAGCGACTTGAGTAGCGAATTGCTGCCAAAATTTTGCTAGCGACTTGGAGCTTAGCGAGTTGTTACTTAGCGACTTGGGTCCTAGCGACTTGGTCTTAGCGACTTGGTTCAAGAATTCTTAGCGACTTGTACTTTATATTGTTAGCGATTTGGTGTTAGCGAGTTGGTACCTAGTGAGTTGCTATTTAGCGACTTGACAAATTAGCGACTTAGTTCTTAGCGGCTTGCTGTCAAAATTTTGCTAGCGACTTGGAGCTTAGCGAGTTGTTACTTAGCGACTTGGGTCCTAGCGACTTGGTCTTAGCGACTTGGTTCAAGAATTCTTAGCGACTTGTTGACTTTTCCCGACAAAACTTCAAACGGCTATAACTTTTGATCCGTAACTCGTTTGCGTTCTACCCATCAAAACGACCGTGAGAACGAGGAGAATGTCACGCCGAATAAACTATAAATCCGCTCTGAACAGAAGTTATTGAGGTTTTTATGTTTTTAGACCTAAATTTCTCGGGAAAATCGCGCATAAACCAATCCAAATCTCAACCAAACAACATCTCTGCTAATCCTACAAACAATTTTATGTCCTAACACACAATTGTCTATCATTTTGACAATCCATCAGTCATCTTAACACGTTCCATTGGTCATTGCTTAACGGTTTGGTCTTGATTTTTGTAAAATCCGGCGAAAGATTCTATTTCTCGGTTTAAATCATAGACTTGTAAAATCCCGTGGATTCATCAACATCATGTCCTACACTCGATTCGGTGATTTCGAAGTACTCAAACTGTATGATCTTTGTAGACAACCAGAGAATATTAGCTATCTCTTTGAACGTTCAGAGATGATGGAATCAATCAATGATGATTTGTGTTCTTCATGCTCCAAGTCCAATGGGATAGATTTGCACCCTAGTTAGCTACAGAATGCCATGCAAAAGGGAAAGACATTGAACCTTATCAACAACTTCACTCACCTCATGTTACTTCTACCCACATCAATGGAGCGAACATGTATTGCCCTCTTCCGTCAGGGACTTATCCACATGCAGGGAACTCTGCTGTTAAACCTAGAGCAATTGGAGCTACAACTTGGCAAAGAGAAGGTTCATAAGGATAATTCTAGCGCTGCACTTCAAGTGATCTACAAACTATTTCAGTCATTCATTAGAAGGGAATTCACATCTGATTATGATCAAGACATGACTGAAATGTCCTTCAAGAGACACACTGAATGGAAATTAGCGTGTTCACGGAGACACTTATCCATCTCATGGATAATGTGGAGAAGTATATTGAGAAGTTACTCGAGAAAAGATGAAAAAGTTGATGAGAAAGTAGATGAGAGTCGAATGCAGTTGAGAGATATTTGTGATAAGTCGGGTAATGTATCGAAAAGGTTGGGTGTTCTTGAATCAGAATATCGAAACAACAAAGAATGATGTAACCAACTCTTGATTACTCTTAACACACAAGAAGTAGATCTTGAAATCGAAAGAATGAATGGCGGGCACAATCAAAAGATTGTAATGTTGAAATTTGGGTAATGCACGGATGTTGGATCATTGACACTTTGAATCTGAGAGGCTGAGAATAGATAAGCTTGCCCAGCGACCCGCGGTCAGAGTGACTCTTGTTACACATGATATGGATGCGGATATCGAACGATAATTGAACAAGTGTCTTGCAATGAGGTACCCTTAACTGTTCAACATAGTGCATCTGCTAAAGTTCTTAAACAAGCTGATCATGATTTAACATGTCTTTGATAAATGTTCTATAATCGAGGCGAGTCCGAGATTAAGTGTTTCAAAACAAAAGATACGGTTGATAAAAATGCTTTTGATGAACTTTCAAACAAATTCTCAAATCTTGAAAAACATTGCATTTCACTTGAAATTGCGATACAGAGTAAAGAAGAAAGTTTTCAACTTAACGAACCATGTAAAAATCCGGAACTTCCTGAATTCAGTGAACTTTTTGAAATTAACACTTTGAAAGCTCAGCTTCAAGACAAAGACTCAACCATTTACAATCAGAAGAAACATATTTCTGTCTTGAATGTGAAAAGTAATTTAGTCATGAATACACAAGACAATGATGCTACTATAACAAGAAATAATGAACTGTCAATTTATGTGGCTAAATTACTAAAGGAAAATGAGTTTTTGAGAAAGCATCACATAGAACTAAGTGACTCTGTCAAAGAAGCTAGAACTAAGTCAATGGAACAAACAAACCCTTTGATAGCAAAGATTGATGAACTCAAAGCTCAACTTCGGAAAAAGAGTTTCGCCATTGTTGCTTTAAAAAATGAGCTCGGAAAAACAACAGGGAATAGTGTGAACACTAAGTTTTCAAAACCATCAAACTTGGGGAAACCAGTTATTAGACAACCGAATGCGTTTAGATTTGAACGACCAAAATTTTCAAAAATGCGGTTTGCCTCCCAAGTTGATGCGAAACAAGTTTTGACAAAACCACACACTTCACCTAGGAACTTGCCTAGGAAAATTAATATGAATGACTTGTATAAGAACTCTTATCTTGAAATGGCTAGAAAGAAGGCACAGAATAATTAAAGACGAATTTTAGGTGCAAGACCGAGGATGATGAATTCTTCTAGATTTCAAGGCACTGCTAGTAGTTCTAAACTATTACCTAGGAACACTAATCTAAAGACTAGGGATTGGCTTACATCTAAGAGTAGTGCGTTTGATTAAAGCTATTCCTACAGCAGATCACTCTAAGAAATCTAGATCTATTTCTGAATCCAAACAAGCAGTTTGCTCAAAGTGTCTGAGATGTATCTTTAATGCTAATCATGATAAATGTTTCACAAAATCCTGAAGAAAGTAAATGCTCATGCAATGGTACAACCTGTTAAGTCTAGGATTTACACTAAGTCATCCACAATGCATATGAAGCAAATGAAACCAAAAGCCTCACCTAGATAGTTACCAACTGCTAAATCTTTGGAAACTAGGAAAAAGGATAAGTCTCTCACTATGCATAAGAAGCCTTACAATCCTAGACCTTGCCATAAGTGGATACCATCCGGTAGAACTTTTAAGGATGCTGGACTTAGGTGGATACCTACAGGAAAGATGTTTACCAATGGCATTCTCAATGTTGACCGTGAAACCCCAAAGGGTTTGGATTTGGATACTGATGTCACTAACCATAATATATGCAATCAAGTTTGTAATATTAGTGCGGTAGTCCTTACTCGTTGCAGGATACTTCATCCTTCAATACATGGACTAACTTAAAGTATGGATAACAAAAGGATTGATATCTCATAACTCACGGGTTCATGTTACTCAACATTGATATTCAATCGGCTATGACGTTTGAACACTACAGTTCAAGCCTCGTACTCTAAAGAAAAGAAAAGTGTACGCTTTAGGCGCTTTATCTTGAAAGAAGAGAAATCTTCTTATGACGTCTGCATCACATCACCAGCCTCGTACATCGTCATTATGGCGTCTGCAGATAACACTTCAGGCCCCGTTCCTCAAAGAAAGAAAGGTGTATGCGCTTGCGCTTTATCTTCAAATGAAGAGAAATCTTCATGTTTATGACCATTCTCATCGACATTCTTCATCAACATGCTTCATGCTTTTCCATGCGCTGAGTCATCAAGTGAATCAGACTACTGATAATTACTCTTATTCCACTTGCTCAATATAATTAAGATGGCAACATCATGTGCTAATTTTTCGGGGAGAAATGTAAATAGAATACATTTGGATGATAATCACTTGTTAAATCAAGAATGGCATCTCCATATGCAATTTTGAGGGAAGAAGAAGTGTGAATTTTTTGCATGATTGATTGATATTTGAGAATATATGGTCAAACGGCTCCTAACTCATGTAAGAACCGAGATTCTTCTTATCGGATCATCTTCACATGTAGTTTCTTCTAAGAGCCGTTGGTTGACATCTTCACACGGGCTGATATGATTAAATGACAAAGTGCTTCTAGTTGTTGATTTCTTTGATGAACATCTTTCTGTTCTTGTTTGATTGGGAGGGATTTTAATTAAGAGGGTTTGCTATTTACAAGTTAACAGAATGCCTTTGGTGTGAAGAAGATGTTAACTGTCTATTTCCCCATTCGGACAATCTTGAAGAAGGTTGAGTCTATAGTCTAATCTACATTTTCTGCTACATGATTAGAAGACTAAAGACGAATTACATTTGATGATCTAAAGACTTCTTCTTAATCCGGCTAGAAGAACACTTGAAAATCTTCGCTTTAGGGGAGAGCACTAATTGGGGGAAATTGAAAAGCCAAAATTTAATCCCCAATTAGACGTGTTCATATTCTTTAGCAATGATTCATTGCTTGATTTTTGATGACATTCCTCCAACGCCTAATGCTTCACTTACTAAGGATAACTGGGATTCATTGTTTGGGAATTGTTCTTCAAAGATATGTTTGATGAGTATTTCCAACCGCTAGCGAATGTTGATCATCCAAGAAGTACTTCTCGGACTACTCAAGCCCAATCTCCGTTATTCCTCAAGGTGTTGATAATGACTATCATAATATTGCAGCGTTCTGACTCATGAATAATGATTCGCTCTTTGGTATTCCTTTGCCAAATCTTCACGGATTATTATTCATGAATAATGATCTGCTCTTTGGTATTCCTTCGCCAAATCTTCACGGATTATTGTTCCTCTCATTGTGCATGCTATAAATCAACCACATGAACATTAAGGAAAATGACTACCTCATCCGCCAAGACATTATTGGTGAATCTTCCGGATCAGTCCCTACATGTATACTTTTAGGAAGAATGCATTGATGTTGAGGCATCATTTGTTCCGTTCAATCGGTGGGTGAATGTACATCCTGTTGTATGTTTATTCACATGTTGGGCATTTGACACAAGTTGATTACTTCGAGTTAATCGTTTATCACTTATTTGAGATTGAAGATGACTTTCACAAAGGTGTGTTCTTATTTGATAACTTGCTCGGGATTTAGAATTTGAGTTGAAGACTTGGTTTATCTAGTTACCAGCATGGGGGCTGGATGGTTGAAGACCTGGTTAACTATCACTTCAAGGAGTTACGTTGTTTTACTTAGTGACACACGCTTATGTCGTTGTGGATAATCGCAAGAGGTGTTAATGTCTCATACTTTGGTTGAGTATTGAGTACTTGGAGATTTGCTTGGAGCATAAATTCTTGACACCGTTCTTCCAACATTAGTGCAAGCTTAAGATGCAAATGCGGAATTCTACTTTCAGCCAAGTTTGGTACATCGGTTTTCTTCATCAGTATTCACTTCAAATTGTCTACGAATGGGTTGATAAAGATAGTCAGAGAGTGTTTCTTTAGCAGTTGATTCTCACAAAATTCATTTAAGCTAATTTTTGTTCTTCTCTATTTCAAGAATATTTGGTATGTATAATGTGTTTCTTGATTCAGAGGTATCAAGGGAAGGAGACATACATCTAAACACAACGAAATACACGTGATGAACCTAATACTTCTTCTCTATTGAAGTAATCTCGGGAAAGACAAATGTCATAACCATAGAGAAATTCAGTGTTTACTCATAGCCTTTGATGTATTATTCCAACCATTTGGGAGGAAGTGGTCTCGGGATACTTTTGGTATGTGTTATCTCAACCCTCAGGTGAAGGAAATATGAGAAAAATATTTGGTTCGTGAGATGATATTGCTTATCGACATCTTCGATATGAATAATGGTAAAGTGCTTCCAATTATTCCTTCTTGTACACATTATTATGTTGATTCCGATAAGATCCCAACCATCATGGGGAGAGATATGGGTACATCTGGAACTCACAACATGTTCACCTGATCGGGCTTAATCAGCTATTCTGAGTTGACATCTGCAGAGATGATCAATGACTCAACATGTTACTTGAATGTCATCATCTCTACTCTTGTTGGGTACATGTGTACATCATGGGATGATTGGTTATATGTAAGATAATTGGAATGCATTTGGAAAAATGAAGATGTTGATGTATTGTTCCCCTAATAGACAACCTGGTCAATCTCGAAGAGTAATGTGTACATCGGAGATGCACAAGTGTGCTCATGTGATCGAAATTCATCCGTTATTCGGATTTGATAACCAATCTGATCTATGTTTCAACTTGTTACTTTGGTGTTCTCGTGTTCTTCGGGGTGCTGAGCTTCATTCAATGAGACTGTTTTCATTCATTTCTACTTCTTGGAAAATGGTCTTTATACTCAGTTTGTCGGTTTGAGGGGAAGCTACCAAAGATTCACTTGTTGAAGGCTCAAGTTCTTTCGACGATTCATGAGCCTCGAATGCTTTGGTGGTGAAAGTTTAAGAGATGATGACTTCTATCTTCTACGAAGCTCTTGAACGATTTCCTTATTCGATACTTGTATCATCATCCTTAAACTATTTCTCTATATCTCAAATATTTATGAAAAACCAAATAGAAAAATATAAAATCAACAAAAGCCCATAAAAATCAGAAAATTGAAAAATACCAAAAATATTGTTTTTCTCAAGACATGTCTTCTGGTATCGATAACATCTACGGTCTTAGAAATGTCATTCAATAATGGCACGGACTTTAGATGAAGTTCGAGCAGAATGTGTAAATATTCCTTTCTAAACATGTCTCAAAAAATGGCTATGATTATTTAGGAAACCCGCCAACTATGGCTTGCTATTTTTTCAGATAGCAACCCGTTCTTCAAGAAAGGAAAGTGATGCGCTAAACCAATTTTCAAATATTTCGTGCACTTATCCTAAAACAATTTGAGGAAAGTATGTCGAAGGATTCAGTTCCTACACAAATGTTTTTCCGTCCCTAAAATTCTTCTAAAAATATTTGTTGTTTTCAAAAAGTGGTGGTAAATGAGTTGCTTTAAAAACAATCGATTCGAAGTGTTTTATAATTGAAAACTCAATCAATGACTTCAGCTTTTAACCTTTCAAGAAAATAAGTCATTGGTTGAGGGGGAGAATGTTTTCAAATTTACATCATCTAACAGGCTTTCTTAATTATCATAATATGCTTAATTAAAAATGATGTTAACCTATGTTGAAGGACTAGGTGCCTAGGATATGATTGCTAGGATTAGATGATTAGAGTTTGATAAACACATTATTCCCATACTTTACATGATCTGATTGATATGTTGGATTGACTTTTATTAGTCGATTGTTGTTTGGGTGATGTCGACCACCATATATTTGTATGTATGTTCACTAACGATGCAGGTGCATATCATGGATATAAGAATGTTCCCGATCCGGATCCCACAATTTAAGATGATTGGATGCCGAAAGGAAAGGGTAACTATTTCTTGGGTTGACACATGAAGAAACGGAGCTTAATTGGACTTCAATGGAGAGTTGGCATAAATGCAACGTAAGAGGTCTCCTGCATCGTGGTCAGATGGTTTTCTTCTAATTGATTGAAGAAACGGAGCTTAATTTGACCTCGGTTGGCATTCAAAATGCAACGTAGAAGAAGTTTCACTGCATCCGCAGACGGTTTTCTTCAAGCCCTACAAACAACAACGGAAGCTTCTCAACCACCTAACGTGATCTGCAGTGCAGGATACCATTTATAAACAATTTTGAATAATTTGATTAAATTGTTTTGAAAATGGAAAATATTGTTTTGAAAATAAATTGAACTAAATTTTGAAAATTCACCGGACTTCTTTTATCATAACCTAAGTCACTCAATTATTGACTTATGTCATGGATTGAGGGGGAGAGTGATTTAAATTTAATATTTTCAAACAATATCTATTCATAAAAGTCCGTTTGTACGTTAAAAAGTGGTGATCTAAAGATTTAATGTTATGTCATGGTATGATTGTTCTTTAGAATCAAGGTCTTTCAAAATGAAATTTTTTCCGTTCTTGTTTGATTGTGAAATTGTTTTGTTTTACTTAAAAGATCTCTTAAAAACAATCATACATGACACTAACAATCTTTAATGTCTTAAAATGGTCCTTATCTGTCATTTTTCAAAATTAAATCAAGCCACGTCTTTCCCCAAAATCTTTTAAATGATTTAAATCAATTGGGATCTAAAACCCTAATGGTTTGAAATTTTGATCAAGGGGAGAGATCGTGATTTAAATCTCAAATCTGCTTTTAATGGAATCGGTTTAGTCCTTATAGGCACTCCTCCATGTGCCAAATTATTTCAAATACACAATGCACATGTTGAGGAGGAGGATTTATCCAAAAACCGATGAGTGTTTCTAAACAAGGCCACATTCTCTCCCATGTTTTCTAAACCTAATTGAATCACTTGGGATCCAAAATCTCAAAGGGTTTGATATTTTTGATCGGGGAGAATTTGTGATTTAATAATGAAATTTGATAAAAGGTGATCGTTTTGATTTAATTGTGCACGCTTCGCTTCATATGTGCAAACGCTTTCAATCTTGAAGCACATATTGAGGGGGAGCAAATAAACTATCGAGGTACGAAAGCTTTTAAAGTGATTTATAAAGTACCTTGATTGAGTATTCAAATGGTTTTCTTAATGGCTTTTGTGATCGTGGATGTGCTTCAAATGAACTCTTGCCTCTATGTGATAAAATGATTTTAAATATCCTATGCACATATTGAGGGGAGAATTTTACCAAAGAAATTCAAATGGCTTTTTCTAAGGAAATTGTGATCAAGAAATTATTTCAAAGAAATTATTTCAAAGAATTCTTGCCTCCATGTGCCAAACAATTTTAAATCATATGCACATGTTGAGGGGAGCATTTCTAAAATGATCAAAACTATTAAGGTACAAAATGCTTTGATCTCGTATCACAAGTACCTTGATTGTTTTTCCAAATGATTTTTCGATTGGTTTCAAGGAAGAATGAACTGTACCAAAAGACCGACCATTTTACTTTCTGTATGGAGTTATAAGGATGGTGAGGTTAGGTATTAGTTCCCACGCATCCACCTTAGAATCGGAGGGATCTACCCAGGGGACAATCCACTAGATAGTGTAGAGTCCTTAGGTATATTGAAAAAAGGAGAAAATGAGAAAATGGGAAGAGTGCCGACCGAGATTGAGCTAGAACTCCGAATAAACCCAACAAGGTTCTAGTCATGAAGTCTCGTAAGCAATGAAGGGGTTGAAGAATGAAAAAGAATTGGAATGTGAAAAGGGTGAAAAGAAATAGCCCTCCAATAATTCAACCTTAGGGCAGAAACCGGGTTCAATACATATGCTACTGGTGGTTACTAAGGTAACACTGGTATTGAAGACAAGACGTCATGGACCCAATGATGCACTGCACTAAACTTCCCAAGCTACTCAAGTTCCTCTTAAAAAGGGCTTGTTTCATTCTCACGGGGAACCGACATAATCTATCGACTTTCTCTTAGAGATTCTTGATATTGAAGAAGGAGACCCTCTCCCTAGTCTCCGACATAGGAACCAAATGTGCACGATTGAGTCTAGAGCCAAGAGATCATCCACAATATCTCATTAGGACACAAAATTAATGAAGACTTGCTGTTTCACACAATGTGGAAAGTAAGTATATATTTAGAGTCCCACGCATTATCCTTGTGGTATTGCCAGAACATCTCGAGGATATGATTACATATTCACAATGAAGATGGAAAGCCTTCCGAGCCAACATCAAACAAGCTCTCGGTAGGTATGGCATGTGAGATCTATTCTATAGATCAACCATGTGACAACTGGATAAAACGATGGGGCTTCACTCGCGGAATCAACCTTGGTCCAGAAATGGATTGACGAATACTTTTGGAAAAACCGGTCGATGTGCAAACCTTCTTTTCTCTAGCACGTCGAATGTGTACTTATGTTTTAAAACACAAAAAGTATCTCTGATTTAAAAAATACTTTTGGAAAAACCGTTCGATGTGCAAATCTTCTTTTCTCTAGCACGTCGAATGTGTACTCTTTAGATACAAAAGTATTTATGATTGAAAATTGATCTTTCTCATAAAACCTTCGCCGTATTGCAAAACTCTTTCTTCAAGCAATACGTACATTGTTTTAAATCATTTTTCATCAATCATGAATCTCAATTACTGGTTCACTCACTCCGTGTTGTCTTCTTTGAGACGTTCCGGTTTGAGAACGGCTAGAATACCAATTCGCGAAACCCCGCTGTCAAGGAGATTCTTAGGAATCCTACGATCACGGGCGATACTTGTACTGATCAACGGGGAACCGTGGGCGTGTACCTCAATTCAACGAAAGTGATCAAAGACACTTTCGCGTGTTTTATTGCTAATCTTGTTGTTTGCAGTACATTTGGACGGCTGGTGATCAATTGAGCGGTCAATCTAAAGCCGCATGCTCACAGCATCCACACTTAATTGAAGAAATCATGACTGTGCATATCTACAAAACCGGCTCGATATTTTAATACTATGTTCCCTGATGCTGCTGCAAATATCTTGAACGATAAAAGCTTCCGCTACTCTGTTGGTAAGATGTCATGATTCAAAAGTGTGAGCATGTCGGTCCAAAAGTCACAACTTCACATGATGGCAACACAATAAAGGGTGATCCAGAGATTTATTGTGGTTGATGATCTCAAAGAAAGCTCGAAGATCATCAAAGATGTGGATCAGTTCAAAGACCTCCACTGAAAGTACAAACCACTCGGACTATGAAGAGTCACTGCTAAAGCACAAAGATGCAGAAGTTGAAGAATTCAAGTCTACGAGCTCAAGATCGAAGATAAAATAGAATGCTAGGATTCAAAATGTAAAACATGGGGTGACCTCCCTTAGGGGAGATTGTTAGGAATTAGAAAATTCCATAGTGAAGTAGCGGTCACCCCAAATATAATCTAGGCATAAGTTAGCTCGTGAGAAATATCGTTATTCTTTGTTTTATTAGTTAGATATTTAGTTTAGAGTAACACCGTGGAGGAAGGACGGGTCTTTACCCACTTGTATGCGATCCACATCCGAAGGAGGACGCGTTTAGTTTGTAACTCTAAATACCCTCTACCTCCCAAGGTAGAGGGTTGGACCTTTCATTCATCTTAATCTAACCTTCTATGTTTTCTATCACTTTCTCTCTCTAGAAAAGGCTCCCACTTTCTCTCTCTAAACTCTATACAATTCGACCCATATTATTGAAGTGTTATGTGTTTATGAAATCCAATATGTAACAAATACACTTTTTAATTAAAAATCATTCTCCCCCTCAATCAATGACATAAGTTGTTGATTGAGCGATAGATAGTTTTAACAACCGTTTAGTACAAATGATTTTCAAAAATTGAGCCCGAGTAATTTTTCAAAGCAATTCATTTTCATTGGATAGTGAGAATTTTTTATAGAATCAGAGCATGAGATTTGAAAAACAAGATAAAGCATGGCTCTGTTCTTTCTTTTAAACACGGGTTACTGCCTGAAATGACAATAAACCACCATTTTTCTTCGCCTCATTTTTTTTTTTTTTTTTTAACATTCGAACAACATCTAAAGTCCCGTATCATTCTTTGAAAGACAGCATTAAGACCGTAGATGTTATCGAATCGAGAAAAACATGACAAAAAGACAATATTTTTGAGGATTTTCGAATTTTTCACATTTTTATGGATTTTGAAAGTTTTATAATTTTCTATTTGATTTTTGAAGGTTTTGTAATTTTGTATTTTGCTTTTTGAAAAATATATACAAAGAGATAGATGAAGAAAGACCTTTACTCCTCGTCCTTCCTCACGAAGACGCTTTGAGTGTTTCGGTTGAAGGCTTTTCAATCCAAGTCGTAGAAGAATAAACTCAAAACGTTCTCTTGGAAGAGCTTTGGTGAAGATGTCCGCTAACCGTATTCAGATCCTCACAAAATAGAGTACCACCACACCTTTTTCCACTTGTTCCCTGATGAAATGATGTCGAATGTCGATATGCTTTGCTCTTGAGTGTTTAACGTTGTTGCATGAGAGAGCAATAGCACTTTTATTATCACAAAGATGAGGGATTTTGTTGAATACAAAGCCATAGTCGGTTAATTGAGATCTCATCCATAGGATTTGAGCACAACAAGATGACATGGCTATGTATTCACCTCTGTAGAGGAAATAGAAGTACTCATTTGCTTCTTAGAAGACCAGCTCACAAGCTTATCACCCAAAATCGAGCACCTCCCGACGTGATTCGACGAGTAACTTGACACCCCGCATGATCTCGCATGATCTGCATATGCCGTTAGTGACATACCGGTGTCCTTGTACCAAAGTCCCATGTTGATGGTTCCTTGGAGATACCGAAAGACCCGTTTAACCGCTTCAAGGTGCTTTTGGTAGGCTTAGCCTGGTATCTAGCACACATGCATACAAATGAATAGAATATCGGTCTACATGGCCGTGAGGTACATCAGGAATCCGATCATGCTACGATATTTCGTTTGGTCTACCATGATCCCTGAGTGGTCCTCATCCAGTTTAGTACGCTCAATCATGGGAGTGTCAACAGGGTCACTAGAATCAAATCCAAATTTCTTTAGAATCTCAGTTGCATATTTAGATTGATTTATGAGAATGCCTCCGGGACTTCGTGAAATTTGTAATCCCAAGAAAAATGACATTTGTCCCATCATCGACATTTGAAATTTAGAACCCATTTCATTTGAAAAACGGTCACACTCATTGGGGTCAGTCGAGGCAAAGATGATATCATCAACATAAATTTGAACGTGAATTAAGTGTTTGCCTGACTTCTGGTGAACAATGTTGGATCAATCGCTCCTTGCCTGAAGCCGGTGAGACGAAGAAACTTTGATAGCGTATCATACCATGCCCTTGGAGCTTGGTTTAAACCGTAAAGAGCTTTCTTCAAACAATAGACAAGAGTAGGATGCTCTGGATTCAAAAAGCCTTCAGTTGGTGACGTAGACTACTTCTTTAAGATCTTCATTCGAACCGTCTTTACATCCATCGATAGACTACCATGTTCTTACTTGCAGCATTAGCCAAGAATATTCATATTGCCTCGATTCGAGCAACTGGAGCAAAAGATTCTTCAAAGTCAATACCCTCCTCTTGACGGTATCCTTTAGCAACCAATCGAGCCTTGTTCTTTAACACATCACCATGCTCATCAAGTTTCACTTTGAAGATCCATTTTAGAGCAATGATCATAGCACAATCTGGAGCGGGTACTAATTCCCATACATCAAGTCGATCAAACTCATGAATTTCTTCTTGCATGGCATTGAACCAAATTCTTCAATCATGGCGGTTTTAACATCTTTTGGTTCGATCTTAGAGAGTACGGAGTTGAAGAAGCACCATAAGGCATCTGTTGCAAGTTGTTACCGTGTGGATACTGGACGAGAAGGATTTCCAATGATGTTGTCTAATGGATGATCGTAAGTCCATTTTATGAGGTATTCATGTGGCTGTGGTTGAGGGACTGAAGTAGCAGAGTCGATGTCTCCTGAAGAAGATGGTTCTGATGATGATTCAGGAGCAAATATGTTTTCAAATGGAGCATCTTTGGGAGTAGCAAAGGGATTTACTTCATCCGGTGAATCAGAAGCATTTCCATGATGTACACATGATGATTGAAGATTTGTTGATGAAACAGTTGGTCAGCAGCTTCTGGATTAATGACATAGAAGTTGAAGGGTTAATTTCATTGATGAGGGATAGAAGCCCTCTGTTGATTAAATTGTCATATCATTGTTACTTGGCTCAAATTGTTCATCAAACATTGGATCAAACAGTTTCTTTAAATCATCTTCAGAGGGAGGTACATATGGAGTTGCTGATGAGGAGTTTGGTACAAGAGATGAACCAATGGGATTGCTTTGAAGTGCGGGTCCCGAATCGGATTGTCCAGAGCCATTTGACCCGTCACTCATCAAACGCGTGACGTGAATTGTTTCCATGATATTTCGGGTTCTCTTGTTGTAGATTCGGTAACCTTTTCTCGTTAGGTGCATAGCCTACAAAAACTCCAATGTCCGCTTTAGCTCTCAGTTTTCCAAAATCTTGACCATCATTAGTTGGATAACATAAAGCACCAAACACACGAAGGTATGATAGATCAGGTTTTCTATTGTGGACAAGTTCATAAGGAGTCTTTCCATGAGAAGTGTGAATTAGAGATCGATTTTGAGTGTAACATGCAGTGGCAATAGCTTCAACCCATAGAAACATTGGAACCTTTGAGTAAATCAGCATTGTCCTTGCAGCTTATACAAGAGTTCGATTTCGTCTTTCAACTACACTGTTTTGTTGAGGAGTTCGAGGGACACTTCTTTGGGGACTAATTCCAACATTTCCATAAAATTCATTGAGTTCTTTATTAACAAACTCAGTTCCATTGTCAGTACGGATGATTCGAACTATTTTGTTGAGTCGGATCTGAAGTTGTTTAATGAGTTTAATGATGACATCTGGAGTTTCATCCTTCGTCCTCAAAAACTTAACCCAAGTGAATCTGGAGTAGTCATCAACCACTACTAACACGTATCTCTTCCCATTAATAGTTTGCACTCTCATTGGTCCACATAAGTCCATGTAAATTGTATGGAGAACTTCTGTGACTGAGTTTGTAGGTTTAGGTTTATGGGCATACTTCTTGCTTTTTCCCAATTGGCATGCTGAACAAAGATGATCCTTTTCATACTTAAGTTTAGGTAGACCTACAACTAAGTCCTTTCTGGAGAGATCATTGATGGTGCTAAAGTTTAAGTGATTGAGACGACGATGCCATAACCATGACTTTGTTTTAGAGGCCTTTGACAACAAGCAAATTGGAGAAGACTTCATCATATCTTCGATAGAGATGGTGTATAGATTTGAACCACGTGAACCTCTTAAAATTTCCTTACCATCAAGTTCTCTAACGAAACAAGTATGTTTTCTGAAGGCTACTTCTAGATCAGAATCACAGAATTGACCAACATAGAACAGGTTATGACCAAGACCTTCCACATAATATACCCTGGAGATAACACTTTTACCAACAACATAATCTCCATAACCCATAATAGCACCAAAATGATCATTCCGAATCTAACTGTCCGATGAATTTGCTCAAAGTTCATGAGCCGACGGTCTCCATCATATGCTTGGAATAGCCTGAGTCCGTACCACGCAGAACGATTTGAACGATCCGGTTGAACACGACAAGAATGGATAAGCGGATAATTGGGATCCCCATGCAAGAATGGGTTCCACTTGGTTAGTAATGAATTGGAACACCCACATCGAAATAGAAACATCCATATCGAAGTAGAAGCAATGGAATCATTGGGAATAGATGCTTCGGTGTCGTATTTGACCTATTCAAAGTATGTTCACTTCTTAAGGGAATAGTTCTACCAGTAGGCATCCATTTTCTAGTGGGCATAGTCTTAGCAGTTTGAGGGAAAAACTGATTATTCTTATTGCCAAAAGGTATCCAATAGTAACCTATCTTTATGAATGTTCTTCCTGTGGGTTTCCACTGTTTTCTAACAATCATTTCGTCTTTGCATTTTAGCCTTCTTTGCACGATTATTAGCATTAACAATTTTAACTGGGCATTTGGCAGCATTAGACAAAGCATTCACACCACATTCATGATTAGCAACAGAATTCAAGCGGACATCATTACAAGGTTTGCAAATAGTATCGTAATTGAATTAATTACAAGCGCCTTTATGGCCAATACTAGAATCAATACGATTCATTTTATTTGATCCAAACTTAAAGTTCCTAGATTGGTCTTCTACTCTCTTCCAATGCACATTCTTAGCTTGCAAGGTCCTATCATTCCTTGTATTGTCTTGAGACTTTGACCTCGCTTGCTTTAATGTCACTGATTACTCCCAGAGGAATGGGAACATTAGTTGGTTGATCTAATTTTGCATTCCTGAACTTGATGTGCAAGGATCTGAACTACTAGAAGGCACATTAGTGTTTACTTTCTTAAGACTGTGATTTGAGCTATTTGCACGCACACTAAAATTCACTTTCTTAGCACTAACATATCCGGAATCAACTACTTGAAGGCACCCTAAGGTTGACAATCATAACATTGGGCATAGAACGGATTTCTTGCTTGGCACTAGGCATAGAACAAGGCATCACAGCTTTGCCTTTTGCACCTAAGAATTTTGGACATGTTGCAATTACACATTCAAGCATCTCTTGAGATCGTTTGGCCTGGAGGCAAGCAAACCTAATTTCTCTATCAAGAGGTTTATTAATGAAATCCTCTTCAACAATCTCACGGAGACATTCTAGACTATCCTTAAGGTGAGCACAATAGTCATGAAACGCATGTTCATTATTCCTAAGATGAGGAGGAATATATTTAACCGTCATGTGTATTTGCAGCCTAAGGGTGACTTTGAAACAACATTCTTATTAAAACAAGTGGCGGTTTCCCATTTTACTCGACTTCTCAGATTCTCTATTTCCTTTTGTAAAGACGTTATTTTTTCGTTGTTTTGGTCACGAGTGACTTTCATTGAATCATATAACTCTTTAAAGTGTCGTTTAACTTTTTCATTTTCTTCTAGAAAACTCTCATTTTCCTTTTGTAAGGCATTAACTAAGTTTTGAAGATGAAAAGTTTGAAAGTACTGAGAATCTAAAGGAGGAGGCATTTGGGATCCAGTCACATTGTTCTTTTCACCCTTTAATTGAGAGATTTGGGCTTTCAACTTTTTTACCGTGTTACAATGAGCTCGAATATGTTCATCACGTTTGCTAATTTCAAAAACTGCATCAAATTCAGAACATCCAAGGATGTCTTGATATTTGAGGTTTTAACATTTTCTTTTAGATGTTGATATTTTAGTTGTAAATCAAAATGTTTAACTTCTAGTTTAGAAAGATGCTTTACCAAGTTATCGTGATCATCCTGATCAATTTTCTCATTAAGTTTCAAATTAATCTTTTCAAGCTCAATGACACGATCATGGGAGACTTTCAGAATTCATGAAATTGAGAAGCATTAATGGAGCAATTAGAAAGCGATTGTAAAACACATCTTGAGAAATACATTCAGAAATAAGATTCTCATTCAAGGTATGCAAATTCTTCCTCTCAATCTCATTATATTTTAATGCTCGCTCATAGTTCTTGACCTCAACTATCATTGCATCAAATTCCTTTTCCATTCCTTTAATATCTTAATTTATCCCCTTTTTAAGACTCTCAAAATGATCTTTTAGTAGTTTAAAGAAAGGCATGACCTCGGTTAGATAGCATTCTTTGTTTGTTCAAAACCCCTTTCCTCTTCATTATCGGTGGGTGTGATCATTTCCTTACAAGTTTTCTCAAAATCGACAAATAGTTGAAGAATAACATATTGGCTGATTAAGGTCTTGCTTTTAGTGGCAATAGTCCTAGGAACTAAATGCATTGGTGTATTGGGAGGATACACGAAGGCATTTTCCTACAGGGGGGGTTCGTTTCAACAAGATTCTCTGCTTTTTGCTTATCTAAATCCTTTTTCTAGAAAACTTGTTCAAGTGTTAATAACGTTTGAGGCTTAAATTTGTTTAAGGAGATCTAGTTTTCCTTCTTGTAATCATGGGGTTTGATCGTGATTTTATTCTTTTTGCATTCAGGATCTTCTAGCTTCTTATTCATTTTCACCCTAGATGCATCATCTAATATTCTATCTTCCTCAGAGCACTCAACGCAGCTAGGTTTCTGTCTAGGTTTAAGAATATAATTTCCATCATAAATTACATTTTGAGCCGCCTTAGCTAACTTCTTTGTACTTTGGTTGGGTTTATCTATTATGGGAACACTATGCTTATCGCTTAAAACTCTATGCTTAGTGACCATGTGAGCAGTCTGAATGGTATTCCCTTGTACGTAAAACTTATTTTCAAGCTTGTTCTTCAAAGTTTTTAGATTAGAAAAATCATTCAAAAGTTTTGATTCCTTGGCATGAAATTCCAGCTTAAGCACTTTAACATTTTCTTGAAGTTCTTGTTTTTGCTTAGCAGTTTTTGAAAGCTTTTCTTGTAAGGAATTTAACTCTTGTTTTAACACTTCTTCTCTAAAATTACTTTTTCTAATGATTGTACGCATTTGGTCATCCATTTTCCTGCTCACGAGTGGTTAACTCAAACTTAGCACGTTGTTCATAAATAGCAACTCTTTCTTTATAGGCATTAAGTTCAGAGATAAAAGAGTTATCAGGGGCACATGCAGTGTATTCATCACAGACATAATCATCATTGACTGTAGGAGATACATCACTTGATACAATTACACTTTCACTTTGTTTCACATATTGATCATATGGGACAACATTGATATTACCCATATTTTCAATATCGGACTCAATGATTTCAGTTGACTGTATTTCATTATGTATCTTTTGCACATCAACTTCATCATATAATTTTAATACCTCAGAGATGATTTTGTCTTTGGATGGTCCAGCTTGTGGTGAAGAAGAGACCTTAGGAGAGACCATTGGAGAAATGCTAGCCATGAAAGTTGTTTGTGCGAGAGGTCCATCATCAACATCGAGTCGTATGCATCACAATCGCCTACTTGAAAGGCATTCTGATGATTATGGCCTATCTCCTGAATTGGCTGCTCATCCACATCTCCATCATACGTCTTGGCATTTCCTCGAGAAATAACAACTCTTCTTCATCCAAAGCTACACCATTATCCCCGGCTTGAATAAGCAACATCTTATCCTGAAGTATTCAAAGATTCCTGAGGGCTGCTTTTGGCGATGTGCGGTTCCTTGCAATGTGTCCCTCACCTCCACAGTTGTAACACTTGATCGTCTTGACTTGTCCCAGATTTCCATTCCTTCCCTCTCGATTTGTCATATAGCCTCTACCAACTCCACCTCTTCCTTGTTCATACCGCCTTTCTTGAACTGGTTGTACTATAACCTTCCCTTCTATGACAAAGGCTTGATTGTGTGGATTAGATGCCGCTCGAGGTTATTGTTGGTGTGTGGGAGAGAGTTCATGTTTTGACTAATCAGAGAGCCGCTTGATTAATGAAGTTACCCACGGTGTGCATCGATCGCTTGTTTGAACATTGGATAGGGAATGAGTTTGTGAGTTCCATCACCCATGGGTATAACTTGTGAAGCTTTAGTGGTAATCCCAATGTTTGAGTAGAAGGCAGTTGAATCATTTGATGAGCTTGTTTCTCCTGGATTTGTTTTGAATTGTTCAAGAATCCTCTTTTCAAACATGGCATGTCTCTCATTCTAAAGAAGGAAGGCATAGAGTTGCTCATAGTTTGTATTCTTCAATCCTTTGGTTAGCTTCACAGAGGTGACAAACTTGTGCCATTCAAGATTCATGTTGTTCACAAACTTTGAGTTCAACTGAATGTTTGGCATAGTCATTCTGATGTTCCTCATATCATTAACAAGCTTGTGGAATCTCACGTAATACTCATAGACACTCTCATCTGGTTTCATCTTGAAGTGCTCAAATTCATCATAGAGTTGTGATTCTCTGTCTTCCATGGTTAATTCGTAACGTAAAGAAGCATCTTGACATTATCCCACACCTTTGCTTGGTGTTGTGATTGATAAGCTTGTAGATGTCTTTTGGAAGACCTTGTAATATGATGTTAGAAGCCCCGATATCCGCATCGAATCTCTTCTTCTCCTTATCATTGAGCTCATCATACGTCCTTTGGTCCGTCTATTCCATAGATCATCGTTCCATCTTCAGCTATATCAATTATGTCTCTAGTAGTCTCAACTCTATACGGTCCTTCATCAATCGATTTGAGAATGTTGACCCCATTTTCCTTTCCAAGATAGTACAATCTGATTCTTTGAGCCCAAGAGTCGTAGTCGGTTCTGTCAAGCATAGGATGGGCGAGTATCCGACCTGCTGCTTGAACATCCTCGGCAACAGTGGAGATGATAGTAGGAACGTTGGTAGACATGTTTCAAGCTCTACGGGATTTTACTATTCTTTGATTAAACCGGGAAATTGATTCTTTCACAGGATTTTACTAAACTAAAAGAAAAACCGTAAGAATGTATCACGAAGAAGTAACAAGCCTAAATGAACAAGTAGCTAACCACACAACTCGCTTAATTATCAACTTGTTTAAGCAATCAACTCGCTAAATAGCCAAGTCGCATTATCATCAACTCGCAACACTGTCAACACACTTAATGAATCAAGCCGCTAAATAGCCAACTCGCTTTAGTATCAACTCGCAACACAATCAACTCGCTTGAACACCAAGTCGCTTAAATTAACTCGCTAGCTTTACAACTCGCATAATAGCTAAGTCGCTTTAGATCTCAAGTCGCTTAAAGAAACAACTCGCATAGAACCAAAGTCGCATAAAAATCAACTCGTTAAACAGCCAAGTCGCATGTACCAACTCGCATCCAATAACAAAGCAACTCGCTTTGAAGAACAAACTATCCGAGACTCAACTCGCCTGTACAAACTTCAAAAATAAACACTTTATCAATCAAAAACAACCAAACCACAATGATTTAAGCCTTCCAATTCAAAACATAAACACATATGATGATCCTAAACACAAAAGTACAAGCAAAATTCAAACTTTAACACTAGAATTTATCCAGATGAATCAAACTCTCCTAAACCTTTAATACCCCAAAAACCTTATGAAATCCACCAAAACAAAAAGCATGAAAGATGAGTGATCAAACCATGTCTCTGATACCAATTGTTAGATATAGGAATTCACAAACACACTAAACCATAACCATGTAGGGCGTTAACAATGTTTAGAGAGAGAAAATTCTAGTGAGAGAAAGGAAGAGAGTTGGGAACTATGTGAAACAAAGAAAAATGGTATTGAAGCTCCAACCCTCTACCTTGGGAGGTAGAGGGTATTTATAGTATCTTACAAACAAACGCCACCTACGGGCTGTGGATCAGGCATACAGTGGGTAAAGACCCGTCCGTCCTCCACGGTGTTCCTAAACTAAATACTACTTAATCATAAAATAACTATGACTACGAGCTCTCTAGCGATTACATATACTTGAGGCGACCGACTCTTTAATACCTGGAATTTCTAATTCCTAACACTAAGATTTCTATGTTTCAACATAAAGTACATTGATTGATTTTCTAAATGGTTTCTTAATGGCTATTGTAATCGTGGATGTACTTTTAAAGAACTCTTTCCTCTATGTGCTAAAATAATTTTGAAATATCCAACGCACATATTGAGGGAGAGAATTTACCAAAGAAATTATTTCAAAAAACTCTTGCCTCCATGTGCCAAACAATTTCAATATCATATGCACATGTTGAGGGGGAGCATTTCTAAAATGATCAAAACAATTAAGGTACAAAATGCTTTGATATTATATCACAAGTACCACTAGTACAAAAACGGGATTTGGTCACGCATGGTCGAAATGGAACGGCCACACATTCGCATATTTACTAATTAGTCACACATGAAAATTTTGATTGTGTGGCCATTACAACTGTATCGCCACACAATTGAACATTGTGTGGCTAAAGGTATCTGGTGATTTTTTTTTAAGATCATTTAACCACATATGAATTTGGAATGCGTAACAAATACAAGTAACCTTAATGCGTTAGTCACATGAAGTAATTTTTGTGTGTCTAAATCATAGAGTCAAGTTTTGTCACACATTATTTAAGGGTGACTGATATGTTTTGCCAACTCTTTAGCCACATCTGAAATTGGAACAAGTGACAAATGAAAAGTAAGGTTGAAGCATTAGTCACGATATACATATAAACAAAGGACAAATATATGTCACACACTTGAACAATGTGACCAAAAGCCATATATGGTCACACTAAATGTTTTGTCACACATTCGTTAAGTGTAGCCAAAATCCAATACATATGTTCACGTAAGTTAATATGTGTGTTTAAAGTTTAGTTTGTGTTAGCTTGCCAAAAGCTAATCTATAAAGTCACATTTGCTACTAACATCGTGACCAAATGCCATATACGGTCACGCTAAACGTTTTGTCACACATATTATTTAAGTGTAGCCAAAATCCAGTACATATGGTCACGTAACTTAATATGTGGCCATTGGATGATCAATAGTCACTCAAAATACACGTTTCGTCACTTTAAACACCATATGGTCACACTTATTAACACTTTTAGCCACTTTATGGTTAATTGTATGTGACTAAATACCCAAAACAAACATGCTTTGTGTGACTAAATGTTAGAAAAGGCCACACAAACACAAAATTCATGTGGCCATTGGATGATCAATAGTCACACAAAATACACCTTTCTTCACTTGAAACACCATATGGTCACACTTATTAACACTTTTAGCCACTTTATGATTAATTGTATGTGACTAAATACCCAAAACAAACATGCTTTGTGTGACTAAATGTTACAAAAGGCCACACAAACATAAAATTCAAGTGGCCATTGGATGATCAATAGTCACACAAAAGACATATTTCTTCACCTTAAACACCATATGGTCACACTTATTAACACTTTTAGCCACTTTATGGTTAATTGTATGTGACTAAATACCCAAAACAAACATGCTTTGTGTGACTAAATGTTAGAAAAGGCCACACAAACATAAAATTCATGTGGCCATTGGATGATCAATAGTCACACAAAATACACCTTTCTTCACTTGAAACACCATATGGTCACACTTATTAACACTTTTAACCACTTTATGATTAATTGTATGTGACTAAATACCCAAAACAAACATGCTTTGTGTGACTAAATGTTACAAAAGGCCACACAAACATAAAATTCAAGTGGCCATTGGATGATCAATAGTCACACAAAAGACATATTTCTTCACCTTAAACACCATATGGTCACACTTATTAACACTTTTAGCCACTTTATGCTTAATAGTATGTGACTAAATAACCAAAAGAAGCATGCTTTGTGTGACTAAATGTTACAAATGGCCACACAAAAAGAAATTTGATGTGGCCATTGGATTATCAATAGTCACAAAAAAAACTATTATGTTTTTCATAAACTGAACTAACTACGAATACTAAACAGGACTTAGCTTATGTCTCCGCGGACTTAACCTTGTAATCTGGCACCTTAACCACTAAAACTAACCTACCGACTTAACTTTGTAATGGCAAATTTTAACCACTAAAGTTCTTTGTTTATAAGTAGACCACAACACAAAATATATATATATTTTTTTGGTGCAAAGATGAACTTGTATTAATCAAGGAAACTTTGTAAAATGAAAATATCAACACACACTGATATTCAATATCTGATATAACTGTTCTTATAAGTTTGATAACAAAAACAAACTGCCCATATCATACAACCATGGATGAGATGACAACCAAACAAAACCATCACAAAGAACACCTTTTAATGAACCAAGATGAACCATACAGTTCCAGATAGGGGCTATACCAAGTAGTTTACATTCCATCTCATGAATGGCTTCAACTACTTGGGAACACACACCCTAAATTAAGCCAACAAAATCCTACACAATCCTAAAATCTGTTTATAAACATGTCTACCAATAACAACCGATAACGCGGAATTACGTTTTAACACATGCTAAATACTAGAATTATAATCGAGTACGGAAGACACCGAAGCTTGGTCGTCGATGACAAAGTCAACAAGATTGAATCTAACCATTTTGTTTCGATCCCACTCACACTCCTCAACAATCTCTCTCCATATGGCGTTTATGGTAACGTGGTTCTTGCTTCTAGGCCTATCGATGTGGTGTTGCGATTCACGTTCACATTAAACTCCATGTCTTCCCGGTATCTCAGCAATGCGTTATGGTACTTCCACATGTGATTTCGCTTCGTAAACTTATGTGGTATGTTCTGCATTAAAAAGAACAATGTAGTATGCTAATCAAAAGTATGTCCATGTGTTGAAGCATATATTAGTTTTTTGAAAGCGATAATGACTGAAATGGTCTGATTTGTATCATTACTTACCAAACGACTCATGTCCGTGACATATGCAAGGATCGGCGCGTAAAAACAATCCCTTTCACTTTCATGCTCTGTACATTCGTTCAATGCACATACGTGTTTCATACGCTCATCTGCAATTGGAATTTAATAAAAATGGTAATTAATAATTTAAAAGCTATTATATGGAAAAGTTTATTTTTAAAATAAAATCATAGATTATGTCTACACTTTGATTAACATACCTTCATCTACGGGGTTTCTCATGAACGGTCTTGTACGATTCAGCTTCATACGTTGCACAAGTTCAGAACGCATCATCAATCCATTTTCAACAAATGGCATCAGGGAAAGAGTATTGTTTAGGAGATTTGTGAAAACAACTCTTGTGCCAAAGAACAAAGGTTTTCATCGTGAACCAATACATTCCATCCGTGCCCAACAAACTCATGCACGGTTCTGTTTTCCTCCAGTGTTTCAATTTGACGGTGAGTGATAGCTGCTACGGGCACGCCAGCAACAAGAACGTCAAATTGGTTATTGTCAGTATTGTCCCGGAAATTGCAAGGAATGACCTACGTAATAGTTTAGTTTAAAGAAAAAATTAGCGGGTCAAACAATTAAAATAATCCCCATTTTCAACAAACTTATACAATGTATTGATTAACATTTTTTTCTTACCAGAGGTTGTGCAGGATATTCATCCAACGTAACCAGGCACCTACGTTGTCTGTAACCTAGAAGAGCCAGATCGTATCCAAGGCATTCGTGGCCTGCATCGTTGTACCCTGTTACATAATAACAGTCTTCTTCCGGACGAATGAAATGGAATGTGGCCACATTGATGTATTGGCTTTGATCAATAAAAGCTTGCCACTCGGACCCTTGCAAAGTAATGCGACCACGAACCAATTTCCAGTAAACCTTATGTTTGGTTCCCTATTGTGGATTAGGTATATCCAGCGCTTCTTGGGGTACAGTGTTTCAATAAACAAAGCAGGAAGCATCTTAAATTTAAAAAGTAAGCACGTATATCAATTTGATGGTTACATTGATAAATTTATAACCTTAAGTAAGTATTTTAAGTACAACTTACCTGCAATGTCCTAATGTTTGTGCGGTTTGCCTCCACCAACAATTGGATGCTCATTATATTTTAAAACCACAATCGTCTTAATGGTCAATAAGGTTATCACATATGCATAACATTCAACTAATACAAGTCTTAGATGATCAATACATCTTTATCATTAAGGTGTCAAACAAAAAATGATTGAAGATGTACTACTACACATTTAACTATGTTTCAAAAATCAATAATCATATAGTCTTTTTAGAGTAAAAATCTGCATTTTTTTACATTTAATCATCTTACCCCATACGTTTGTTAAAATCTAGTAAGAAATCCATAATCTACCCAACATACCATACGCCATTGCTTCATCCAATGTTTAAACCTAAGCTCAGATAATTAATTACATAAGGTGTAGTGATTTACCAAATCATATAAAAGCTATACTAACCTAGATTAAACATATGTTTACAAGGTTTCTAATTAGCTATTTAACAAATAGCTGCTACGTTTTTCCACAATCCACATATATCCATGATTTTTTTTATTCAAATCATCCTATATTTACATGTCACACAATATTCAAAAGAATCAAATCGCATATAGTTCTAATAAAACGGTTGTTACATAATGATCAAAGGATACTATATTCGTTAGGATATGTTAAACATTGCAAAAAAAATACCAAACATGCATTTGTATCGATCAACATATCAGAAACATGCATATCAATCACTTTACATTTGCAGTTCATGGTTAAAAAACAAAAGAAAAAAAAAACCAATGTGTAACATTACCTGATGATGCGGTTGTTGTGTTGAAGAAGATAGACTTGAATATTTTGCTTTGACTATGTGATTAAGTGTAGCCGTAATATATCACGGTTCTCAAAACTGCAAAGATTACTATTAATTAAGGGAAGAATTTTTTGTTTTATTTTTTAGCTTGTATTATGGGAGCATTGCATATATACCCACTAAAACTCAAAAAGTTGCATATTTCTCCATAATACAAGTTTTTAATGCACGATGTACAATGCAACTTAAGCATGTTTTTGGTATATATGCAAATATGTAAGTTTTACACAACAATTACGTACCAAAACGGTACATTTGAAAAAGTACGCAACTATTTTATGACCTAAACCTTTGATTAGATACATACAAAATATTTGATAGAATCACCTTAAAAATTAAGTACCTTAACATACAAATAAATAATATTACATTAACATACGCGATATCGTAACTTCTCGCAAATAAATACATATGTCGAATACAATATTGGTTAATCGAATATACAATGTAGCTATTGAATCACTGCCAGTGCATCAACGTTTGCAATGTTTTTGTACGATGTTTCCTGTCCTTGAATGTCACGTTCACTGTGATGATAAAAAACCTGTGGAATCCAAGTAACAAAAAAAGTTAAACGTTGTAATAAAGTATATAATTGTAGGTACTTTTTAAATAAGAAACATACTATTCAATAACTTAGCACTACCAGTATTAACTTAGCACTACTAGTATTAACTTAGCACTGCCAGTATTAACTTCTTCCAGCCCATTCTTATTCGATGTCAAATTCCAGCCCATTCTACTACCAATCTATATACACAGATGAAACATGATTGACCTGAAGAAATTTACCAACTTCATTAAAGTACAAGGTTGTGATAATATTATGCATATAAAATAAAACGGTCACAAACATGCGACATAATCGTCTATACATTGCTATAAACCATGTTAAGATATGGGCAATCTCAAGTTTAAAACTACCCGTCATAATTGATCAAAGCGTTGATGGTCATGGTAAGCTTAACATACAGATAATCCATTAGTCACAAAATACAGGCTATCCAGGCAACCCATCTACCATACAATCAAACAAATTTTGACTCATTTTTTGCACATAATAGTGAGGCTCGGATCTGTATAAATCAATAGTTTCAAAATATAGAATTGCCACGCCAAGACACGGAAAATCACATCATTTGATTGATATCATCACAGCCTCTGTCAAAGTAAGACACCTATGTTATAAGAAAGCAAGTGGAGCGGCTTAGTACTTTGAGCGTCCACTGAAATCCCATTGCCATGTCTTGAAATGGTGCAAAGATTTGCACCAAACCTTTTGCTATGACAAAGGACATAGGAATGGTTTTTCGAGGGGAAGCTCAAAGTACCAAGTGTAAATAATTATCGATTCTACGAAAGTGTATGTGTTGAATGGGATAATGAAGGAGTGTGGCCTGCCATGAACAATACACACTATATCATTATCGCAATCAACACACCTCATAAAAAAGAAACACAATCAAACCCTTTCTGAGATCCTCTACTGGTCCTTTTGTCGTTTCAACTCCCTTTGTGCAATTTCCCGCACCGGGCAAATTGCTAGATTGTTGAAAAACAAAGGAACAGTTTGTGATCTCAGAAGGGGTTTGATTGTGTTTTTAAGATCATAAAAAAGTGTTTTCCTAAAAAGAAGCATAGTTAACCCTTCTGAGTCCCCATACATTAACATTTAACTATGCTTTTTATATTTACTAAACTGCATACCTTATTGATTATTATGTGATCACAACAACAACAACAACAACAAACCCAATCCCGCCCCGAAGGTATGGGGAGGTAAAATGTAGACACATCCTACCCCTACACCGGGGTAAACCCGTGGTTAGAGAGCTGCTTCAACGAGACCTCCGCAAGTGCATGTGTGCTAGTGCGAAAAGGATAGAGAAAGCATACGACAAAACAAAAGGCAATAGCGTAGTAAAAGAAACAAAGCAAACAAGCAAACGGGCATACAGGAAAAGAAACACGCACAAGCACGCCAGAATACGCCAATAGCAAAGCGCCTTGACATAAAACCAAAAGCCCAGGTACACCAAAAGCAAAGCCAACAAAAGGGGCAACATGAGCAAATCAAAGTAGCACCACGAGGCATAAAGCTAAGGCAAAACCGCGACACGCCAGAGGCAAAGGGGACACCTAAAAGCCATGCACCTAGCACCACTACTCGCAAATCCTAATTCTATCCCTCCACCCCTTCCTATCTGAGATCATGTCCTCGGTCAAACGAAGCTCCATCATGTCAAGCTTAAGTCTATCCTCCCACCGAAATTTGCTACGCTGCCTCATTGACAAATAATCTCATTCTTCGCGTCTACTAATCTCATTCTTCGCGTGTCATTCTTCACGTACCCATACTGCATGTATAACACGTAATCGTTATTACCTCAACTAATGATCCATAAATCATCAAACAACTACTTTTCCTACGCAAATCACTAATACCCTGACTAACATCCTAAACTAACATAACACAATATCATCTATAAATCAATAAACATCCTAAACTAACAAACTAGCAATAAATTATAACATTTATACCTGAGATATTAGGCTCAAACGGAAGAGAATCAAGCCCTTTATAATAGCCCTCCGAAGTATTTCATTGACTAACATTTATTTTGATTGATTTTGCATTTGATTGAAAACCCTAAATCTGCTATTAATTAGAATCTAACTGTGTGTTTTAACCGAGTGTAAGAGAGATAAATGTGTGAAATATTGAAAGTCAAACACACACTACTTGACCATTTTCTAATAAAAGTAAATAAATAAATAAAACTAACTTATTTCTTCAAGTTAATAAAGCATTAAAACCTAAAATTAACCATTTTACTGATCATTGATCATTTACATATAATTACAGTTATAATTATATAAACAAAGTAGCAGTCATTAGCAAGCATCCATACAACCATATACATCATCAAAATACAAAAAACACTTCCAAAGCTTCCTATTCTCCATCTTCAGACTCATCAACTTCATCCAAATCTTCCAAGAACTCCTCCTTCTCCGACAGACTCCGACATAGCACCAAAAGTGAGCTAGCAAATCAATCTTACTTCGATCCTTCAATCAGTATCTCACGAAGGAAAACTCACCTGCAACGGCATTGAAACGAGTAAACAATCTTCCAGCCTCATCGATTGTTTCTTCTTTTTGGCAACAGTTTCCCCGAGAATGCCGCTCTCTTCTCCCAATTTTCGATCAACTTCTTCTCCTCTGTTATGTCTTGCAATATCAACAACCTGAAAGCATCACTGAGCTTGCCGGATTCAGTGGCAGCTTTCATTTCATCGATATTAGGTGTGGAAGACATTTTGTGTGTTTAGGGTTAAAATTATTGATAGCTGTGTGTTTAGGGTTAAACTTATTGATAATTGTGTGTTGAATTTATGGTTAGGTAAGTATAAATAATTACAATATACCTCACAATTTGCACAAATAATCACAAAAAAACACTCAAGAGGCATCGAAAAATTTATTTTGGGTGTTACTATAGCCCCTTCATATTATTCCATGCATAAATGTGATATGCAATAGTTTAAAAAAAAGTGATATGCAGGAGTATTTAGGGAGATATCTAATATTGCAATTTAAACCCTTCATTTTTTCATTGGATCTAAACCAGCCCCTATATACTGAGTGTTCACGAGGCGGTTCGGCTCGATTCGGTTAGAGATTTTAACTATCCATCACGGGGCAGGTAGTTCATTTTACTATCCAAAACCGAACCGTACTAGGCGGGTAACCGGACATGCGGGTATCCGAATTGAGCGGTTACCCGCGGTTCGGGTCACGGTTTACCATTCAAAAAAATTAATCGAATCGAATCGGGCGAACAATAACATAAATTAGAACGTAATATGTCAACTGCAATACATCGACCAAAATCAAAGTTAGTCATCTTTACAATGTAGCACATTGACCAAAATCAAAGTTAGTCATCATTACTATGTAGTCATCTACAGTAGAACTGAAGAAGACTAATCTTGCTTCATAGACACTACAACTTTGGAAAACAATGAATGCGGTGGTTATTAATTTGCGAACCATGCAAATTTGCATAACAAAACCCACGTAAACATTACCCGACAAGGTTACAACAACATTACGCAACAAGAATTTACCTCCCACCTATTAGCGTAATCAAAATTACTACCGCAAAGACCATGACGATAACAACTCAAAAATTTACTCAAACATTAGGCAATCAAAACTTGGATATAGTTCTTGTGCATCGCTATTAAGATATTAAATAGACTACTTAAAATACAAAACTTATGTTAACATAAATTGCAATACCTTACATGTAACTACTTGCATACAATATTACGTAAATTTGTCGACACAATAGGATGCTGATACATATGTTTAGCCATACTATATGAGTTAGGGGTTGTTTACTTTTTTCAAGACTTTTTCCCCGTTTTCACACGTTTTCTTACACTTTTACACACATTCGCACGGTTATACACGCTTTTTGTTTGTTTTAATACGTTTTCGCACGCGTCTTTGTCCCCTTTAATCTGTTTTATACGTTTCCATTTTTGTTTCTGTTTTCGTCTGTGTTTACGTTTGCTAGTCTTCTCATGTTTCCGTCCGTTTGAATCGTTTTCATCATTTTACATATTAACGTATGTTTTCAAACGTTTCATACATTTTCATATGTTTTACATATGTTTTCGTCCGATTTACCCGCTTTTCATTCGTTTTTACCCATTTTCGTATGCTTTTAAGAAATTTTCAACCGTTTTCATACGTTTTCTTACACTTTACACACATTGCCGGTTATACATGTTTTTGTCTGCTTTCATACGTTTTCGTACGCCTCTTGTCCCCTTTAATCTGTTTTTATACGTTTCCATTTTTGTTTACAGGTTTTCGTCCGTGTTTACACGTTTTCGTTAGTCTTTTCATGTTTCCGTCTGTTTGAATACGTTTTCATCTGCTTTACATTTTCACGCATACATTTTCAAACGTTTCATACATTTTCATATGTTTTACATATGTACGTTTTCGTCCGATTTACCCGTTTTCATCTCTTTTTACCCATTTTCGTATGATTTTAAGAATTTTTCAACCGTTTTCATAGGTTTTCTTACACTTTTACATAGATTCAACGTTTATACACGCTTTTTATGCTTTTAATACATTTTCGCGTCTTAGTCCCCTTTAACTGCTTTTATACGCTTCGCTTTTGTTTACAGGTTTTCGTCCGTGTTTACACGTTTTCGCTAGTCTTTTCATGTTTCCGTCCGTTGGATACGTTTTCATCTGTTTTACATTTTCACGTACATTTTCAAACGTTTCATACATTTTCATATGTTTTCGCCCGTTTTTGTCCGATTTACCCCGTTTTCATCCGTTTTTACCCATTTTCGTATGTTTTTAGGAATTTTTCAACCGTTTTCATAGGTATTCTTACACTTTTACACAGATTCGTACGTTTATACACGTTTTCGTGTGTTTTAATACGTCTTCTTACGTCTTTGTCCCCTTTAATCTGTTTTTATACGTTTCCCTTTTTGTTTACAGGTTTTCGTCTGTGTTTACACGTTTTCGCTAGTCTTTTCATGTTTCCGTCCGTTTGAATACGTTTTCATCTGTTTTACATTTTAACGTACATTTTCAAACGCTTCATACATTTTCATATGTTTTACATATGTTTTCGTCCGTTTTCGTCCGATTTACCCCGTTTTCATCCGTTTTTACCCATTTTCGTATGTTTTTAAGAATTTTTCAACCGTTTTCATAGGTTTTCTTACACTTCTACACAGATTCGTACGTTTATACACATTTTCGTCTGTTTTAATATGCTTTGGTCCGTTTTCTTACGTTATTGTCCCTTTTAATCAGTTTTTATACGTTTCCGTTTTTGTTTACAGGTTTTCGTCCGTGTTTGCACGTTTTCGCTGGTTTTTTCATCTTTTAGTCCGTTTGTATTAGTTTTTACACACATTCGTCCGTTTCCATTTGTTTTGCACGTTTTCGTCCCATTTACTCAAACATTATGTTTGTAGGTTGCTACTTGTGGAAGCCATGGCTTAAAATGTAAATAATTTTGTATCAACTCAAGAAGCGAAATTAATTATCCATTTTCGGTTTAAAACCATATGTGTCAACCCAAGAATCGAGCTTAATTTTGGGTCAACCCAAGAAGCAAACTTAATTCATAATCGGTTTTCGGTTCGCTTTGGTTTAATTATAGTTCGGTTCGTTTCGGTTTTCATGTTGACCAAAATAAAAATATAACCGATTTAACAAAACAAAACCCGATAACCGAACGGTTCCCCCCCCCTAATTTATAGTCATAGTTTAAAAGAAGGAGGACTTAGTTTGCCGTTTTTAAACATTAGGTCCTTAGAGATTGGTGGATCTTAGGGATGACAGGGAGGCTGCGAGGTCTAAGCTGAAGGGGTTGAATGATCTCATTAATCAATCTTAGGAGGAAATCGATACCAAGGAATAACAAATTCAGGCGATGAATGGTTGTAGGGTTTCTCGCTATGGAATGGGATGTTTTCTTTTGCTCTAGTGTCATATGTTTATGTCTAATGTCTAATGTCTAATGTCTTGGTTTAATGGGATGGTATGTAGATATATTAACATTGGAATATGTATGGATCTTTTGATGGTTTATCCATACGAATGCTAAATATGTTTGTTAATATAAGTAATGTGTTCGCTAGTTTGTTTCATCTTTTTTTCATGTTGTTTTGAATTTAGGAATTAGTTATGGTGTTTAAGTTCATATTCGCACTGGTAGAATGTATTATTGTAGGATTAGGATGTTCAATTATTAGATTGTTGTCAATTTTTTTATGACTGATTATGAAGTTTAGAACTGGAGGCGTTTGTTCATGACAATTATTTTTTATTGAACCACTAGATTTACGGTGTTTTTGTTGTTGTTTTTTGCTTTAAGTTAATTGCATTTACATGTTTTCTTGATTTTTTTTTACTGCTTGAGGATGTTAGAGCTTATCTAATTGCTTATAAATAGCTTATTTATAGGCTTAAAGTAAGGTCTTAGGGCTCGTTTGATGTATCGCAGTTCTTGGTTTGATTTGCCTATTTTTGTGCTTAATTATTTACCTGGAACTGCTTATTAGTTATAGTTGCTTAATTAGTTGCTTTAAGTCCATTTTTAGCTTTTGTTTGTTCATTTGTATGCCCCATGTGGTGATTTTAGTGTATCTCAGCTATATGTGTCTTTGACACAACTGGTTTGAAGTAATATGGGTGTTTGGGATTGTGGGTAAGCACCATTTCTGCAGGGGGTGTTTTTGGTTTTAAAAATTGTTTGATTTTTCAAAAATTAGATTTTCTAATTCATATTTAAATTGTAGCCAAAAATTATATATTTAAATGCTATATTATCAATTTCGAGCCACATTTTAAAATTATCAAATTTTGAGCCAAATTTTAGTCAAAATTTTTAAAATTACTTTGGAAATTATGGTTTCCTTAATTGAAAAACTGCCCCATCATTAGCCCTAATTTTACTCCAATAAATCAGGCTTAAAGCAAAACAACCAGAACTTCAATTTTTACACCAATATTTACCAATTAAGTTTACTAATTTTCTTTAACACATTACTTCTGACGAATCATGGCAATGCAAATCAATTATTCGGATGATTTGGTTTATTCTGATCGTGAAAATGAAAACACTTTAGAATATGAATCAGAGACGTATTCAGATGAGGGTGGGGATGCTGGAAACAACCATTCAAATGCGAATGTTGTTAAGAGGGGCATAACTAGGTTAGCTAAGTTTCGCAGGGAACATGGAAAAATAGACGGAATAAAGGTCAGTGTAACCTTCGATGCACTGGATAGGTTATCAGGAAAAACAGAGCATTGTTTTCGAGTTTTTTGGGTGATTTGGTTCGTGAGCATATAGGTGTCAGGATTCTAACCTGGAGGAAGGTTGATTCAGAAGAAAGAGATAAAATGTGGGACGAAATCACGGTACACATATACTTTCTTTTAACTAGTAGTGGCTTGGCTGTCGTAGATACAAGGTGTTAATAAGTTTATCTCTGCATTTACAGTATGTGCAACTAATTAACAACAATTTGTGAATCTTTGCAGCGATATTTTGATGTTGACTTGACGGTCGAAAGTCGATAATGAATCGTCTTAGTCAACTTCTAAGGAATTTCAGAATGAAATTGATACAAAACTACATATTGCCCAACCTAAATACCCTTTCAAAACTAAATGAAGTCCCGGCAAAGTATAGTGCAATTATAAAAGCCGAAGATTGGGTTAATTTTGTAAACTACACAGCCAGCGAGGAATACAAGATGTTAATTATTCATTTTTATTCAATTTCAAATATCTTTCACCTTTTCATACGTTTCCATATGTATTAGTTGTATACTATCAGCATTACTACATCTAAACGACGTATGATTTTGTGTTGCAAGGTGAGATCAACAAAATCTAAAGTGTCGCGTTCCAAGTCTGTTTATGATCATACAATGGGACGAGGTGGATACGCCCGTGTGATAGAAAAAATGGTAATAGTAAACATTTGCACATTTGCATTTAATAGCGTCATACTTTCGTTTATATTCGTTTATCTTACATTTGTATGTATTTGATGTTTATAAGATCGAGAGTAAAGAAATTGAACCAGATGAAGAATCACCGCGTGGTACGCTGTGGTTGAAAGGAAGGGTGAAAAAAGACGGAGAATATCACGATGATGATATCAGATCAGTGCTGTGGTTGAAAGGAAGGGTGAAAAAAGACGGAGAATATCACGATGATGATATCAGATCAGTGGGAGAAAAATTTGTAAGTTTGACTGCAAATTTTATTATTATGTTTGTTTAGTTATAAGTTATCACTGTATTAGTTAAAACTGTAGTTATAAGTTAATACAGGTAGTGTTTTAGTTAATACTGTTAGTTAAAAGTTAATACTGGTAGAATTAAATAACCTATTTCACATATTGTGTGTGCAGAAAGAAACGGACGACAAGATCAAACAAGGAATCTTGAAGCTTGATCATGGCACTGATGCCATGACAGTTGTATTAGGTAAGGAAAAGGGAGGATATGCGAGGGGAGTGGGAGGTGGAGTAACCTACAAGAGGTATTTTGATCTGCCTCGAATCGCATAAGCATCTGATGAAAGAGTGGTGGCACTTCAAAGTGAACTTGATAATGAGAGGCGCCAACGTCAAGAAAAAGAGGCGAATACAGATTTGATGAAACAATTGGTGCACAAAGGGGCAGTTGCAGTCAACTTCAACTCCATTGACACAAACGGAAGTAAGACATAAGAAAGTAACATTCAATCTTTTTTTACCCTTTTAAATATCGCTGCAGTCTTCTTAAATAATTTATATTTCAAGTGTCTCCGGTGAACATTAATCTTATAAATAGCAGTGCTGATGAGGAGGCCGAAACGTGTTGCTGGACGTGAGAAAAATGCGAGCATTGAGAAGTCTAATGGACTTGCAACTTTGGAAAAGGAAATGGAAATAAGTGTAAGTAATAAATCATCCTGATTTTTGAATTCTACATACATGTATTATTTACCGTGTATTATATATATAGGAAACTATTAAATCTGTCGCATCTAAGAAATCGACTAGATCAAAATGAAAGGATTCTTCACGTCAACTTTCCGAATCACAAGAAAATGAGTCTCCATTAACAGTACTACCACAAGTATGTATTTAAATATTTTCATATGTTCTTTAGTTTAATTAATTATTGATACATATATACATGCAACAAATTATCTTTTTAGGTAATTAAGTGCAGACTGTGGCACTTAAAGAAATCAACTATTATTGCGGAGGGTACCGTGTACAAAACTGATGGAAAACAAATGATTCATAACAAAACACTCCCAAAGGATTGCTACCGAGTGTCTATTGAAAAATCTTTAGTGGATGCAGCATGTATACCGGATGTAGGAAGTAACGGTTTCAAAACAGTTAAGGATGCAGTAGGTGGTTTTTATGCATGGCCAAAGGATCAAGTGGTTTTCCATGAAAATGTACATACATGCATGTGTTTTATAAACCTACATATATCATTCTTCATATTTAATTCGGTGTTTGATACACCCGGATTTTGTTTCCTACAGGTAACACCACCAAGTACCTTAAAACAGATTGGTGAGAACAGAACTGCACCTAAATTACAAACGAAGCGCTACGTCTCTAGTGATGCCATGCAAAAGGAAGCTAAGAAGATCAAGAGTCAGAAGTCGTTAAATTATTGAGAATTTTATTATGTACGACATTACAATTTTATATACATTACAATTTTATTGATTTCTTATATGTGACAAAAAGATTCATATAGTCACAATTATTAACACTTTTTGGTCACAGTTTGCTTAATTCGATGTGTGACTAAATGTTAGAAAGGGCCACAAAAACATAAAATGAATGTGGCCATTGGATGAGCAATAGTCACACAAAACACACATTTCTTCACTTAAAACACCATATGGTCACACTTATTAACACTTTTGGCCACTTTATGATTAATTGTATGTGACTAAATACCCAAAAGAAACATGCTTTGTGTGACTAAATGTTAGAAAAGGCCACACAAACATAAAATTAATGTGGCCATTGGATGATCAATAGTCACACAAAACACACATTTCTTCAATTATTAACACTTTTGGCCACTTTATGCTTAATTTGTATATGACTAAATACCTAAAACAAACATGCTTTGTGTGAATAAATGTTAGAAAAGGCCACACAAACATAAAATTAATGCGGCCATTGGATGATCAATAGTCACACAAAACACACATTTCTTCACTTAAAACACCATATGGTCACACTTATTAACACTTTTGGGCACTTTATGCTTAATTGTATGTGACTAAATACCCTAAACAAACATGCTTTGTGTGACTAAATGTTAGAAAAGGCCACACAAACATAAAATTCAAGTGGCCATTGGATGATCAATAGTCACACAAAACACACATTTCTTCACTTAAAACACCATATGGTCACACTTATTAACACTTTTGGCCACTTTATGATTAATTGTATGTGACTAAATACCCAAAAGAAACATGCTTTGTGTGACTAAATGTTAGAAAAAGCCACACAAACATAAAATTCAAGTGGCCATTGGATGATCAATAGTCACACAAAACACACATTTCTTCACTTAAAACACCATATGGTCACACTTATTAACACTTTTAGCCACTTTATGGTTAATTGCATGTGACAAAATACTCAAAACAAACATGCTTTGTGTGACTAAATGTTAGAAAAGGCGACACAAACATATAATTAATGTGGCCATTGGATGAGCAATAGTCACACAAAACACACATTTCTTCACTTAAAACACCATATGGTCACACTTATTAACACTTTTGGCCACTTTATGATTAATTGTATGTGACTAAATACCCAAAAGAAACGTGCTTTGTGTGACTAAATGTTAGAAAAGGCCACACAAACATAAAATTCAAGTGGCCATTGGATGATCAATAGTCACACAAAACACACATTTCTTCACTTAAAACACCATATGGTCACACTTATTAACACTTTTAGCCACTTTATGGTTAATTGTATGTGACTAAATACCCAAAACAAACATGATTTGTGTGACTAAATGTTAGAAAAGGCCACACAAACATAAAATTCAAGTGGCCATTGGATGATCAATAGTCACACAAAATACACGTTTCTTCACTTTAAACACCATATAGTCACAGTTATTAACACGTTTGGCCACTTTATGATTAATTGTATGTGACTAAATACACAAAACAAACATGCTTTGTGTGACTAAATGTTACAAAAGGCCACACAAACATAAAATTCAAGTGGCCATTGGATGATTAATAGTCACACAAAAGACATATTTCTTCACCTTAAACAACATATAGTCACACTTATTAACACTTTTGGCCACTTTATGCTTAATTGTATGTGACTAAATACCCAAAACAAACATGCTTTGTGTGACTATACAGTGTTTATGGTCACTAATATGTATTAATCCAACAAAATTTGTACATAATTAGTCACACATGTTACGGTTTTGGTTACTCTTTTAAAATAGAGACTAAAAAAAAGTCAAACACGTGACCATAGAGTACCTATGGTCGCGCGACCTTTAGTCACACACGGCCAAAAAATCATGTGTGACTACATGTATATCGTCACACATATTCGGTGTGGCCAAATCCACTTTTTGTTCTAGTAGACCTTGATTGATTTTCCAAATGATTTTTCAATTGGTTTCATGAAGGGAAGAATAATACCAAAAGACCGACCAATTTACTTTATGCATGGTGTTATAAGGATGGTTAGGTTAGGTATTCGTTCCCACGATCCCGCCAAAGCCGGAGGGATCTACCCAGGGACAATCCACTAGATAGTGTAGAGTCCTTAGGTATGATGAAAAAAGGAGAAAAATGAGAATATGGGAAGAGTGCGGACTGAGATAGAGCTAGAACTGGAATAAACCCAACTAGGTTCTAGTAATGAAGTCTCGGTAAGCACTGAAGGGGTTGAAGAATGAAAAAGAAATGAATGTGAAAAAGGGTGAAAAGAAATAGCCCTCCAATAATTCAACCTTAGGGCAAGAACGGGTTCAATACATATGATACTAGTGGTTACTAAGGTAACACTGGTATTGAAGACAAGACGTCATGGACCCAGTGACGCACTGCACTAAACTTCCCAAGCTACTCAAGTTCCTTTTAAAAGGGCTTGTTTCATTCTCACGGGGAACCTACATAATCTATCGACTTTCTCTTAGAGATTGTTGATATTAAAAAAGGAGACCCTCTCCCTAGTCTTCGGCATAGGAAACCAAATGTGCACAATTGAGTCTAGAGCCAAGAGATCATCCACAATATCTCATTAAGATACAAAATTAATGAAGACTTGCTGTTTCACACAATGTGGAAAGTAAGTATATATTGAGAGTCCTACGCATTATCCTTGTGGTACTGCCAGAACATCCGAGTGATATGTAAGTATTCACGATGAAGATGGAAATCCTTCTAGAGCCAACATCAAACAAGATCTTGGTGGGTGACATGTGAGATCTTACATAAGATCAAGCTTGTGACAACTGGACAGAAACGATGGGGCGATTCACTCTTGAATCAACCTTGGTCCAGAAAATGAATTGACGAATACTTTCGGAAAAACCGTTCGATGTGCAAATCTTCTTTTCTCTAGCACATCGAATGTGTATTCATGTTTTCAAACACAAAAAGTATCTCTGATTGAAAAATACTTTTGGAAAAACCGTTCGATGTGCGAATCTCTCTTTTCTCTAGCACATCGAATGTGTATTCTCTTTCAAATGTAAAAAGTATTTTAAATTTAAATTTGATCTTTCTCATAAAACCTTCGTCGTATTGCAAAACTCTTTCTTCTAAGCAATACGCGATTGTTTTCAAATCAATTTTTCATCAATCAGTGAATCTCAATTCGCTGGTTCACTCACTCCGTGTTGTCTTATTTGAGACGTTCCGGTTTGAGAACAGCTAGAACAGCTGTGAAACCCTGTCAAGGAGATTCTTCGGAATTATACCTGATCACAGGCAGTACTTGTACTGATCAACAGGGAACCGTGGGCCATGTACCTCAATTCAATGAAAGTGATCCAAGACACTTTCGTGTGTTTTATTGCTAATTGTTGTTTACAGGTACATTTGGACGGTTGCAGCTGATCAGAATTGAGAAGTCAATCCAAAGCCGCATGCTCACAGCATCCACACTTAATTGAAGAAATCATGACTTGTGCATAACTACAGAACCTGGATCTGATATTTTTATACTATGTTTCCGCTACGCTGCTACAAATATCATGAGTCAGTAAAGTTTCAGCTACTCTGATGGAAATATATCATGATCCTGAAAGTGTGAGCATGTCGGTCCAAAAATCACGACATCACATGAAGGCAACACTACTAAGGGTGATCCAGAGATTTATTGTGGCTAATGATCTCAATGAAAGCTCGAAGATCATCAAAATGTGGATCAGTTAAAGGCCTCCACTATAAGTACAAATCAATGCGGACTTTGAAGAATCGCTACTAAAGTATAAAGATTGCGGAATTGAAGAATTGAAGCCTACGAGCTCAAGAACAAAGTCAAGAATAGAATGCTAGGATTCAAAATGTAAATCATGGGGTGACCTCCCTTAGGAGAAGATTGTTAGGAATTAGAAATTCCATAGTGAAGAGTCGGTCACCCCAAATATTATCTAGCATAAGTTAGCTAGTAGACTTGTAGTTATTTACGTTATTTATTAGTTTATTAGTTAGTTAGTAGCGTAGAATAGTTTAGTGTAACACCGTGGAGGAAGGACGGGTCTTTACCCACTGTATGCCTGATCCACAGTTCGATAGGAGGACATGTAGTCTGTAAGTATAAATACCCCTTCCATCCTTGGAAGGGGTGGTGCTTCTCATAATCTAACCTTTCATTTTTGTATTACAAGTCTCTAACAAGAACACCCATCTCCTATCTTTCTCTCTCTAAATGGCTAACATGTATTTCCATCATCCAAGACCACCTGAATCATCAAACAACACAATATTCACGATCCTACATAGCTCGAGAGTCATACACTTTGGGGAAAGTGGGGGCAATGAAAGCTTCTCATAGATTGATTTCGGCATCAAATTTATACTCGCGCCAAGATCGGCCAAGGCGGAGCATTGAATAATCCCTTGAAAGTCACAAGGAATGAGGAATTTGCCAGGGTCATCTAATTTTCGAGAAGTTTCTTGAGGATAACCGCCGAACAATTCTCATTTAGAGATGTTGTAGCCAGCTCATAAAGTTTTTTCTTGTTTGTAAGCAATCCCTTAATTGTAGAAGCAAGTTTGGGAATCAAGAGAAGGGCATCCGCAAAAATGATCTCCACATTCAAGTCTTTAAAAATTTGGAAAAACATTTCCATTTGATGATTAAAATTTTCGCGAAGAGTTTGATCTTTAAGACGAGACGGATATGGGATAGACGGTTTCGGATTAGATTTCTTCACATTAACGGGAGCATCTTCTGGCTTAGAAGTCTGGACAACCGTGGGTTGGACATTCACATTACTTCCCTTATTAGTAGGAAGCACCGGGTCCTTTGTCACCCCGGTCTCACGGTCTACCATACGAGAGGAAGAAGAAGAAGTGGTAGGAACCGTGGGTCCATCGTAAGCTACACCACTTCGGGTAGTGATTACTTTCATGTCACCTCTCGGGTTAGGAATCGTGTTACTCGGAAGAGTACCGGAACCCGAAGACATATTCATCTGCATGAAACCGCTCATCGTATTCTTCAATTCGTTTGTTTGCTTGCTCAAAGTCGTATCAATTTCCTTATTAAATTCAACCCTCATACTGTTGATCTGATTTTGCATCGCTTTAATTGTGTTATCTATGTTCTTGATGTAGTTCGTAAGATCTGAATGAGGTGGTTGATAAGGTTGTTGAGGATGAGAAGGTTGTTGGTAAACTTTAGGTGGAGGAGCTTGGTAATGTTGATTACCATGATTGAAATTAGCTCCTCGGTTTTGATTAGCATTGTGGTACCATTGAAACGATTTTGATTTTGGTTTTGGTGTTGAGGTTGGTTGAAACCAGGAGGTCCGAGGTAATTGTTTGAACGGTAGCTAAGAATATTTCGATCACCTTACGGTTGATTGTAGTTCCCCATAGCAGCATAAACATTCTCTTGAGCGTAGCCACCGACGGCTGGACACTCAGAATAAGAATGTGGACCTCCGCAAGTCTCACAAGTTGGGTGTACCTCTTTCACTTGTTGATGTTGATTCTGATTATTCATTTGTGTTATCCTTAAGATATCGTCAATCTTTTTGTTCAGAGCGGCTATTTTGAGAGAAGAAGACGTACTTGATCGAGATGACTCGCCCCTTTCGACAGTAGAATCCCAATAATTGTGATGGGCGGTCATGTTCTGTAACACCCCAAATTTTTGTTTAGCAGAAGCATACGTGTTATGGGGAATGCTACGAAATCAGAGATTACAACACAAGTAATAAAGAACGGAATACATACTCCATTTTAATTTCATAAAAATAGTTTTAAAGATATTATCTTACAAACATTGTTTATATAAAATGGGCACATCCCATAAGTTTAGTGGTCCCAATTTAAAAACATCATTATGTGTGAAAACACTTCATTAAGCATTACTACGACCATTTACCACCTCTTGTCTTGCATCCAGGATCACAATTTAAACACCTGAGAAAATATGCTAAAAAGGTCAGCTAAAAGCTGGTGAGTTCATAGGTTTATAATAAAACATTAAGCATGGACCATAATCAAAGGCATATAATCATTTCAAATAATATAATGATATATGGGTGAAATTCTATTACGTTAGCACTAAGTTCATGCAACCGATGCTACGACAGTTTCTGTATGCTAAATGAAATCATACAATATATAGGCCCAATGTGAGTGTTTTGTCCCTCAACACTCGATTCCGACATGGTATACGTTTCGCCTTGGCCTAAGCATGGCCAACCGAACGGAGGAGTCACCCTCAATAGATCTATTTACAACATTCGCGCTTCCCAGCAGAGAACTGACGGTTCATGAAAGGGGGCATTTTTACGGACATCAGGGCTTAGGCTAAACCACGTAATAGTAATCATGCAACAAGTTAGGTCCATAAAAAGGTTTTGCATATTCTCTCACCCCAAAATGTATAAAACAATTTATCAAGTAAAAGAGGGGCTATGAAACTCACCTTAGCAAATAGGCAATCCAAAAGTGGGATTCAGTGAATATTGTGAAGCTGCACCGACACGCAACCTAGATAAGGAGGGTAATGTTTTAGTTCATTGTTTTAAGTATCACTTACTTAAAATAGTTCAATTTATATTGTTTTTATAATAGTATTAAAACCAAAGAGTTGGTTTATAAAATAATTACGATGTTTTACTAGTAAGTATATGAATGTGTATATACATATTTATGTTGACACATAATAGTATTGTCAAAATAAAATATTATTTTATAATTGCTTTTTAGAAAATACTTATGTTAAATTTGAAGACTCTCAAATTTATTAAATGACAAAATGATATAGTAGTCTCTATTTGTTTATCAAAAATTGGTTCTCAACATTTATAATTTACGACTAGCAGATTACTTGACATAGAGATGTCTAATTGTATACACTTGACGTTAAACTTTGATGTAAACTTTATCAAGTCAAGTATATTTCTAAACACTTGTTTCTTGTTTACAATATTATACACTATGGTGTTAAGATGAAACGGCTAATCAACTCAATGTATGTTAGAAAATTTATGAGTGATCGACGGAAGTTCTCCTAGGCTTAATATAAAAGTTTATGTAGTAAAAAAATATATTTTCACAGTTTTTGGTTAACGCTTTATTTTACTTGTTTTGGTATATATATATTTTCACGACGTTGGACTTAATAACTTATGTATGAATACAAATGAGTAGTATCTCTTGGGGTATATTAGTGAAGAACAAGATGACACCATTAACGACAAAAATCGATATCAGACTTGAAACATACAAAGATGACTAGCGTTGGCTCCCGGGAACACATCCATATGCATTATCTCGTTACCAATACTATACGCATGGATTGATTTTCCCTTTTTCAGTATCCAAGGTACTCCCTGGGACTTAGTGTGGGTTGTGGCCCTGAGAGTGGGTGTTACAATGGGCTTCGGCCTACGTGATCAAATTAAGTATTCTCATGTCGAGGCTTAGGTTGTAGCCCAACGAGGATTTTAAAAGCTCTACTCTAGGTCTTTGGTTTTGAAACAAATAAGTCTTTGACAAGCACTTGTAATAGGGTCCAACTAAGGTGTCTTTCACTACTGACATTGGCTTTCGACAATGGTACTATTGCCATTATAGTCCAACTCCTACACTACCCGCCCGTGTGAATATTAGATGGTGATAAAAAGGAGGGTACCGCAGCAAGATTTTTAAGCTTGACGCAACCCGTACTGGTCTTAACCAAGGAATCCACACACCCTCTCCGGTACTCCAACGACTTAACCCCTAAGTGTATAAAGTTCTAAATGGCGAGGCATTTAATAAATGACTCAAGTCCATTCACCACATTAGAGCAAAGGGTAGAACCTATCTTGCACTCACTGTGAGTCGACTTCTCAAAGAATCAAACATGACTTCGAGGCTCAAGGACATGACCTGTCAACTCAAGCTGTCCTAGATGAGCATCGACAACTAAAAGGAAGGGAGAACAAGTGTTATCAACAACGTGTTTAAGTCTAAATCTTTGCTCCTAGGTGAGAGCATTTGACACCAGGGGGACGAAAGTGAAAGTCACTCAAGTGGGTACATGTTACTACCACTGAGGTATGTCCACAGTGGATTTACCAAAACCGGGAATCAACTTAAATGGGATAACCCGAACTTGAAATTGATAATACATGACCAATGGCTAAGAGCTTTAGTACCTAACCTTGACAACAAACACTCACCACTGTAGTAGAAACCACAGTGGGTTTCGACTCATCCCGAAAGAAAGTTCAACAAGGTCGAATCCGAGTCTTTTAGTGTTGATTAGTACTTTGACAATGGGTTTTGAGTTTATCTCAGCCTAGCCCACTGTCACTAACAAATTATTACCCGCCGATTAAGTACTCTTGATAGAATTATTTTGACAAGTTCTTGATGTCGGGTTTTTACTTATCGATTCAATATACACATGACATTAACAAAGTAAGATATTCATTCCCAGATTCCATGATGAAAAAAGAAGAGATGAGAAATTTATCTAACATAAGAATTCATGGGTCGAAATATATGACAATTACATAAAAATAACATATGGGAGGGTTCAAAAGAGAACCTAATCAAAACCCAGATGATGATCGATAGGATGAATTTCACAAGTGTCTCGACTCCGATTACCGAACCCGGATGCAATCCGACCCCAAAGTGAGAAGGATATTCTGACCCGAACTTGGAGAGTTTCTTGGGGAGTGAGTTTTGGGATGAGGCTTGATGCGATACCCCTGTAGAGACGTGGCTTCATAAGGGGAGTGTATAAGCAAGTCTTGGCTTTCTTTCTGAACCTTGAAATTGGGGATGGATCTTTTCTGCAAATATCTCAATTCATTGTTTTCTTCAAAGTTACTTTGTGACTTTGACCATGTGAAAGGGGAGATGGATTGATGTTGATGGATCGAAACTTTCCACAAATGGTGAATCATTGAGGAGGCGTTCAAGAAAATAGGAGGCTAAGGATCCACTCTTATGATTTCTGCTTTTCATTGTTTAGCTTTAGGTAGGTTTTAGATATAAGTATTATAGGTATACTTTTGAGGCATGGGAAGGGAGCGTGGGGAGCAGACCAGACAAAAGAAAAGGAGAGGTGGTGGTAATTTTATTTTAATGTGATGAGTTTTTAAGTTATGATTAGGTTAAGTGAAATTTTATTGTATTTTTGTTCCCCTCGTTTCGCTGAGCCAACTGTAATCGTATTATTTTGGTTTGGTGATAAATTTGCGAGATGATAACTCTGAATATGCTCTGTCCAAATTTATTATAAGACCAAGTTTTCTACTTCGGAATTTACTATATGTTTATTTTGCCCTTATCATAATGTCGGTACGCGTGCGGTGTCGGTCTCAGTGGAAAACGAGATAACCTCTCGTCTTACAACTTTTAATCATAAGTGAATTTCAGGACTAAAATATGACAATTCTCTAATTAAATTATAATGCAAAAATTTATATAGTATTCTACAATGTATGAGTTAACCACTCAAAATGATCAGGCAAGCTAATGTATGCTTAATGAATGTGCTTTGTAATAATAAATTACCATTTATTATTTAATAATAAGTGAAAAATTACCGTGTGTCACATCCTCCCCGCCTTAAAAGGAAAGCCATCCTCGGCTTTCACTTAGAATTTTTTGATAGTGCTCATAGGAGTGAGGATCCCTACACTTGATTTGGTTTTCCCATCACAGTGTAGTTGAAATCTTTGTAAGAGTTTCGACAGATCATTACGATAGAAGTTTGCCTCTGCTCTAGTCCCTGAACTCGCAGTCAGGAACTTTGGTGATCTCTTAGCGGGGTTTCTAGTTTGAATCCTTTTTAGGGTATTACAAATCCCTAGTAAAAAGGGTGGTTCTCCGATTTGTTCGTACCGGAATATTTGTGCATAATGCATAGTCCTGATGGTAATCCGAGTTGGTAACCTACCAGCTCGATCTTGGAAAGGATCTGATTAATCCTACGAAATAAGGTCTTGCCCCTTTGCGTTCTGTTAAAATGGTTTATGCCCTTCTGAGGTGAAACTTCAACCTAACTTTCTCGTCGTCTTGAACTTCAAGCGACATTTAGTCCTATATGTATTTATTTTGACGATCAGAGTTGTTTGCATTCGGCCTCTGGCCCGCACACTATTATCAATGGTTCTTAATAAATGCTTGGAGCTATTGGACTGGTTCCTTGCCGTCTCTATTTCCGAACACGATTGATTTGTGTTTTTGACCATACAATGCCCTATGAGGTGGCCTTTTGTTGTAAGGGAATTCGGTTAAGGCAATTTGCCTACTCCATACATTTTTCAAACAAGTTACTCATGCTCGGAGTATAACTTCTATATCTTGAATGGTCCTTCCATTTAGTTCATCAGTCGGAAGATGGTAAATGGTACTCATTTCAAGATGGATTCCCTAGAACTTTGGAGTGGTCCTCGAAAGTTTGATGTAGATGGTTATTGCTATTTGAAATGATGAGAATTGAAACGCTATGACTTGTAGTGCTTTGCTTCAAGAAAACCTTGCTGGTTTGCCCATGTCGTCGTTTTCTTTGTTTGGTAGAGATAGGTGGATTTTGTGAGATGATCAATGATTACCCAAGTAGTGTTATAATCGATAGGGTTCTTTGGTGACTTGGTACTAGAGTCCATTGCTATGCATTCCCATTTGTATCTGAAAATTTTCGGTTTGTACAGGTAGGTTTGATGGTTTCTGATTGTTTGAATTTTTTTTGAACATGCGTAAGTATTGTTTGACATAGTTTAAATACCAGCCTTCATGTTTGGTACTCGGAATAGCTTTCTGGATCAAGGTGCATCTTGCCGGACACTAGATAAGTATTACTCCTGGCCTTAATGAGGCTCACACATAATAGGATTACAAATCCCTTCATGGCGTGGGTCCTAATGTTGGTTCTTGGAGATATGACTCCCTTCGGTCTTTTATGAACTCCATTTCACCTTCAGGTATGTCGTAAGAGTTTTATTTAGTCGGCTCCTACTACTTGAGCCTCAAGACTTTAAATGGAAGGGATGAACTAGATCTTTTGTTTCCCCAATGATCTGGCTTTAAAAGGTTTAGTTTGCTAAATGTTTCTTAGGGTATATGCGGTTATAACCGTTTTGCCCTGGGCGAGTACGAATGTTGTAATTGAACTTACGTTGCAATTCCAATTATTGGTGTCGTCACATGATCAACATCCTTTTGATTCCGTACCTTCCGTAGGACCTTGTGGTCGACATATACTGTACTCCCTTGATGTAGTAAGGATAGCATTTCTAGGTTTCCTTAGTGTGATCATGTTAGGTCCTAACTCTAATTTGTGCACTGCGTAGTGCTCCTCATGAATCTTTGGGTGTTGAGTATTGATATCGGCCTTTTGAGGGGTCAAATAGTCAACTATAATATAGAAATACCAAATATAAATATCCGCGAGAGAATTACAAACCAACCCTTTAGGAAAAAGGTCGACACGCAAAACCCGCGAATACTCGATAAGTGATACCGGGCAAGTGATTACCCGGTCGTTCCCTCCCAACGAGGTGTGAATTGACGGTGACGTTTGAGGTTTGTTATTAAAGTGCTCGAATGATTCGGGATTTTTTTGGTTTTGGTTACGGATTCTACAAATTAACTAAAGGGAAAGTAATTAAGGCTACGGGAACAAATTAAATGATGATCTAACTACTACTAAGTATACGGAATAATAAAATTAATTTACACTAAGTCCTAGAGTGATAATATGCAAAAACGTGAAAACCCGGGCTAATCCCGAGCCTCAAAAAGTAAAACTAATGCAATTTAAGGCCTACGGGTGTGAAACTAATTTTCCTACGTTCTAAATGGCTAAAAATAATTTTAGGAAAAAGCCGGGTATTTTTTTGACTTTTATTTTATTTTCTACGAATTAAAAACTAATTTTAACTAATTAATTAATTAAAAATATTAAATATTTTTAGAAAAATCTTCAAAAATTACAAAAAAAAAACTTTAACTTATAATGAATTGAACAAAAACAAAAACGTTCTACACTACTTTTGAAATAAGTCAGTTAAAAAATCCTAATAAGATTAAAGGCTTAAACTACTAATTGTGTATAAATACTTAACAAAGGGAAAGCTAAACACAAGACACTTACTAGTGTAGATGGAAAGGGAGTGTCACTGCGTCGCGATGGTGTGAAGTGGACTGTCCCAGGTTCAAACCTGGGCAGCAACGCTTTTTTTGAAACTTTTTTTTTTTTACTCTTTACTTATAAAACACAAAAATGATTTTATAAGGAAGCAACCTTATATAACCTACAGATGAGCTTGAAATCAGTAAAAGTATATCACTAAGGGCTGTTTGGTTATTGGTTAACAAGGTTCCTATAAGCTACAATAAGCTTTAAGTAAATTAAACTAAATTGGAACTATCCTAAAACATCTAAAGGGGACCTACTAAGCACTAATATAAGCTAAATGAGCAAACCAAAAGTCATCTAAATACCTACGTGTGTCGCTGCACTAAGTGTTCTAAAACAGCCTAGCATGGGCACTTTAACATGTAAATAAGCACTCTAACAACTATAAAATCCTAAATAAGCTAAGAACAAATAAAATACATATATTCAAGATTCTTAAAAAAAACTAAATGTGAACTAATATGAGATTATATCAATCTTATTCGGGGCTGAAAAAAAAGACAGTTCAGATGGGTAGGTAACAAAGGATATAAAAGCTATTAAAAAGCTTGTAAAAAAAACTAAACTAGAGTTGCTACCTAATCTACCCTATCTAAAAGCTACAAGGGAAATAAATTAAGCTATAGGATAATACTAACAAGCTAAAAAAATGGGTATGCAAGCTGCTACTGGCTCTGCTAATCTCGATATAAAAAGGGCTAAGGGGACAGTTATGAGGGCATAATTAATCTACAAAACAAACTCTAAATTCAACCATAAGCTAAAAAAGATTAACCTAATGCTACTAAATACTTGTAAAACTGAAATTAAACCTTAATACTAGCTCTAACCTATCTAAATTGGGGCTAAAAAATGGACAGATGGCAACTGATATGGACAAGAAATGAATGACACAGAAATGGAATGAAGGCAAAAGCAAACCAAAACACTTGACACTTAAATTTAAAGGTTGTAGCATGCACACTAAATTATCATTAAGTAAAAACAATTTAGACCTGAGATGGGTCAAAAAATGAATTTTTGACCCATAATCTATGATGTTCCAAACACCCCTGTACAGGGCAGAAATGCTAAAAAAACTGATTTTGAGGCTTCAAAGACTGAAAGCAACACTTTGTGAACTCAATTAAAGCTCAAATGAGCTTGTAAAACACACTTGAACAAACTCTTTTGAAACACAAAAGGCAGAAATTAAAACATCAAAACTGCTTAAACAGAAATGGGATTAAAAACATGAAAAGTTAATTGCATTAAAATTAAAAATTACATGGAAATTTAAATGACAAATAAAGTAAATTGGTGCTAGAACTTTGAATTTCTAGACAAAGTTTTACATTATACCACTAACTCCTATTTATACTAAACCAAGAAAAGGGTCTTTTCTCTTCCCTCTATGCTTGTCGCTTTGTTGTGTTTGTTTACATTCATCACAGCCTTCCATTTTCCCTTGGTGCCCAAGGCTTGATCTCAGCCATTGATGTGCCCCTTAAAGGTTGTGGATTGCCACAGTGGCAAAGAAAGCATGTGATGTTGCTTGTCATCATCTGAGGATGAAAGTGATGGAGAGAGAAGAGCGGGAAAATGGGCGCCAAGGGTTGATTTGGTGTCCTGGTTTTGGGTTAAGTTTCTGGGTTTGAGGTGAATTGGGTGGAAAGGGTAGATTTGTTTTAAAAAGGGTTTATTTATTTATTGTAAGGTTTAATTTTTTTTTAAAAAGAAAGTAATTGGTTTTAAATAATTGGTTTTTAATAAAAATTGTTTTTAATAAAAATAATTGTTGTAAATAAAAATGGTTAAAAATAAAAATAATTGTTTTAGGGAAAAACGTTTTAAAGGTAAAATGGTAAATTGGGTTCGGGTAAAGGGTAGAAAGGTAATTATGGGTTTAGGGTTTGGTTTTGATTTTGTTTTCCCCACTCACTCCAAATATGCGCCCGGGATCCAAAAGTATAGAAAATCCACTCCCGCCCGTCCCAAAGCAAGTTTTCCAATCCGAGCTCATTTCTGTCCTCGCTTTTGCCCTGTTTTCAATCCTTGTACCCGAAATACATAAAAACAAGTCCAAGGATATCTCGCAGTATATTTGGTCATATTTTCACGTTTTTAGACGTTTTTGTGGTCTTAGATGGGTAAGAATGATGAGTGAATAAGCACTCATCAAATCCCCACACTATCAATTGCTAGTCCCTAGCAATCCGATCATATGAAGTAATGAAAGGATCAACAATACCAAGAATACCCCGTTTCGACTTTTTATTCAACTACGAGAAATTTAAACTTGAACGTAAATAAATAACATGCTTGATTATCAAAACATGGCATCACGGAACGGGATTCACGCAAAATGGGTGTCTCCGGGAATTGTAATCGTCATCCTCTTTTTGATACTCTCAAACCAAGCTTAAACTTATTGTGCAAACGTTTTTGTAAAATGCTAACACTACTTATACAAATAATCTATGTAAGTCGAGACTTAACTTTTTACTCCCGCAATTCATACAATTTAAGTGTGTGTGCTCATTTTCAAAAGTTTGACCATTGAAATCGACATTTGTTATGGTTGTAATCCACTTAACTAAAGTACTAACCTACCGGAAACGATGAAAGTCTAAGGATCGAAAGAGCCTCTTCCATGTAGCGGCTTTCTTCTCGGCACATCCCAAAACATTAGTTTTAAGTGACGGGCTTTTGACACCTACAGAGAATAGTACGAATTAGCGGAATTCGATTCCAAAGATTTACAAAGCTACCGTCAAGTTAAAACTAAACCTAAATGGATTACAACCGACGATAATTTAAAAATTCGAGATTCAAATGTGAGATCACTCCATGTGGCGACTTTCTTCTCAGCTTGTCCTTTTAAGGAGGCTAGGTTTTCACCCTCGAGAATAGTATCGGAGCTTTCGGGATCTTTGAAATCAAGGATTTCCAAATAACCATCAAACTTTTAGACAACTTTGACGAATACGAGTTCAAGTTCCGATTTAAATTTAAGAAAAAGCAAGTTTCGCACATTTATTCATAAGCAACATAATGCTTTTATTCACGCAACTCATATTTTTCTTTTCTTTTTTTTTTCATTTTTCATTTTTCAACTTTTTTCACTTTTTTTTTTTTTCATTTTTTGACTTTTAACTTTAAACTTGTAACTTTTGCAATTCGAAGCACTTTACTTAGGTACTTTCATTTTGTAACATTATTCAGATTTAAAGAAAGTATGCTTTCTCGGAAATTTAAATAAAAAGTTGAACTCGGACTCTAAATCAATTTTGCTTAAAAACTTTTTATTGTAACAAGACTATTTGAATGTTCAAAAGTTTGACAATGAGCACGTATTTAAGTCCAATTAGTTAGCTTATGGGAGAAAAAGCCATAGATTACTTATATAAGCTCTAAAGAGAACCAACTACTCCACGCTTAGCATTTTCATTTGCACAACGCGTAAAACCTTAGCCTAATGTTAAGAGAGCAGCTAGATCAACACTCTAGCAGAGTCGGGATTCCCTTTGTTCTAGCCGAATCAAGACTAAACTACTATTAATATCGAAGTATCAATGAATTATTTTTGTGCAAAGCACTTCTTGTAAATGTAAATACTTAACTTAAAACGATAAAAATTTTAAAATTTTTGGTCAAAACGGGGTGCTAGGGTACTAGAAGGTACACATGTGATCAAAATTCGCTAGAATTCCCCCCACACTTAGAATTGAATATTGCCCTCAATATTCAAAGTACGGCCGAGCGAAACTATAGAACGTAAAAAGGTAATACTACTAGCCAAGTGTGGAAGCGAAATCTTTTTTCACAAAAGGATTAATAAAGATATCCCTAGATAATTGTTAGCAAAAAGATCGGATATTGGGCGGCCGGATTGAAAAAAAGCGATCAATCATCACGATCTAAGGGAATCCTGAAAACAGAGAGCAAACACACAACAAGCAAACAACAGTGGGGGAATTCCCCCACACTTAGTGTTAGAAAATAGAAAGAAGTTAGAAACATGGGTGAAAACCCATGAAATGCTACTGTTTTTGTTCACCGAGTCGCTAGCTTGACTCGACCCCGAATTCATTGGTCCATAGGGGAGCAAGTGGAAGAGAAAATCTCCATCGGACTTTCATTCAAATAGTTTGGATAAACATTGAATGTTCTGAAAGTTCCACTCCGATGAGATATAACCGGCTCAAAAGAATGAGAAATGCCGGGGTCAAAGATGGTATCTTCACTCCCGTAAGAGTTAAGATATGTAGAAGTAATGGGATAAGAAAGGAGAGTGTCAATGAGTTGACAACGGGTGGGTCGGGTGGGCAAAAGATTAGATTGAGGAACATTGAGCGAATGTTCAACAATCTTATCCACCACTAAAGCAATGAAAACATCTGTATCGGGCTTAGAAGAGGTTCCATCATCCGGCGGTTTAGCAGGCGGACGGGTGGATGATGGATCTAAGCCATACTCGTCACTCTCAAAACTCGGAGGCATCGAGTCATCCGGAGAAAGAAATGAGTCGACCTCCTCCATAAGAGTGTCACTCGACGAATCAGAAGGCGAATTGTATAAAAGATTTTCCAATTCAGTGAGGTCGGCTTCAAAGTCGAAGTGCACATTATCATCTCCCGGTGGAGAATGATCAACGAGAGCGAGTTCATCGGCGAACTCCTCGAGAAGGTCTAAAGTCGAAGTGGGATTGCCACTATTCTTTTCTTCAAAAGTAGAATCCTCGAGCACGGGTAAAGAGGTAACGGGGTTTTCCGAGTAAAGGTCACTATCCTCATTCTGAATGTCAAAGATTGGGTTATCTGAAATTTGATTGAATTCAGAATCTAAGTCAAACAGAGGATTAGTGAATGCCATAGTGAAAGGTTCCTCGGACACAACAAGGATATCTTCATCATCCGAATCAAAATCAGTGTCAATTTCTCGATCTTCGGGCTCAAAATCTCTCACTTCTTCTAAGCTGACGAGCTCAGAAGGAATTTCCTCAACATACTCGATGTCTCCGCATGATAAAGAATCATCAAACGACGTATAGTCATTTTCAGACTCGGAGATAATCTCAACAGAATCATTAGGGGTGGGAGGAGAAGAATCATCATCAACCGGCTCATCACACATCATATCAGAGACGCCCTCGCACTCACTTGGGGTTGGGACAAGGTTCTCAGCACAAGACGGTTCCGTTCCGGAATAGTTAAGATGCTCATCCCCCATACTTAGAGAGTTAACGGGCTCTTCGGGTGTGATTTTGGCTGACAAACTTTCATCATCATCGTCACTATCATCATCATCGTCAATGTAAGTTGCGAGCCATCGGGCACGTCTTGCAAGTGCTTGTTCCTCGATTCGTATTTCTTCAAGACATCTTTGAATCTTAGCGGCTCGTTCCTCTTCTTCAAGTAATTCTAGCATAGATCTTTCGTTGCGAGACGTTTGGTCTTCGGCAAGTTCTTCTAGCATACTTTTCTCACGAGGATGTTGATCAATGACGGGAAATTGTTCAATGACGGAAAATTGTTCAATGACGGAAAATTGTGGGGGTTGGAAATTGTCAAAACAAGGAGTGTTATAACAAGGATCAGGTCCATGGTAATTTTGATTCCATGATTGACATTGGTAATCATAATGAGGACCCCCACAATTTGCACAAATAAGGTATTGAGGAGAGAAATTTTGAAATGATGTATCATTGAAATCTTGATAGTACGGTTGTGGTTCATATGAATTTTGTGGAGGGTAGTTGAAATCGTTTTGAGGAAAATTGAAGGAATTTGGATTAGAATCATAAGCGAATGAATTCTCGGCACAAATCGAACAAAATCCATTAGTAAGATAATTTCCACACCACTTGCACATACATTTGAAACAACGAAAACCTTTCGGTAACACGTCTCCACAACCGTAGCAATAATCTTGATCGAAAGAAGATATCTCGGGCTCGGGAGTAAGGATCGAGGGCTCAACAATATCACAAGTCGTATTTGTATTTCCCGAAGTTGAATCTTGACGAAGTTCATTTAAGAAGTTTTCAATCATGTTCACGATTTCGTTCGAAGATTCCGGAGGTGGGACAAGTGGTGTGCTCTCAGAGCTAGCAATTTCCACCACTTCCGTTTTGGTCTCCGGTTCTTGTTCTTTTCTCTTAACCGTAAATCGCGAAAGATTTTGATCAAATCTAGACGGTTTAGGCTTAGAAACAAGAGAACAAATCTCGAGTTGAGGTGGGAGGTCGGAAAAACTTGGAGAATCATCGAGAGAGTTTTTATCGGCTAATTCGCACCAATAGCAATATTTGCTTGCACCAACCCTTCCACACCGCTTACATAAACAATCGGGATTGAGACAATAAACTTGATCCTCTTCCATACGGCCTTTACGTGAAAACAACGGACGATAATCGATCGTAGCCATGAGAATTAAACTTGTAGAGGGTTAAAGAAATAGAATTAAGTGATCGAGAGGATACGAAGAATAGAATCAAACGTAAAAGAGGATAAGAGAAATAGAATTATACGGATAAGAGGAATAGAGAAGAATGTTTTTGGGTTTTGATAAATAAAAAACATAAAAGGGAAAATAAATTTTGAAAAGGAAAATATTTTTGGGTTTTTGGGATTTTGGAAAGCAAATAACTTCACGAGGAAGGATCTTCAAGTCACTATTCGTCAAACCGTAACGATATTGTCGCAACACAACCTCCCCGGCAGCGGCGCCAAATTGATATCGGCCTTTTGAGGGGTCAAATAGTCAACTATAATATAGAAATACCAAATATAAATATCCGCGAGAGAATTACAAACCAACCCTTTAGGAAAAAGGTCGACACGCAAAACCCGCGAATACTCGATAAGTGATACCGGGCAAGTGATTACCCGGGTCGTTTCCCAACGAGGTGTGAATTGACGGTGACGTTTGAGGTTTGTTATTAAAGTGCTCGAATGATTCGGGATTTTTTTGGTTTTGGTTACGGATTCTACAAATTAACTAAAGGGAAAGTAATTAAGGCTACGGGAACAAAGTAAATGATGATCTAACTACTACTAAGCATACGGAATAATAAAATTAAGTTACACTAAGTCCTAGTGTGATAATATGCAAAAACGTGAAAACCCGGGCTAATCCCGAGCCTCAAAAAGTAAAATTAATGCAATTTAAGGCCTACGGGTGTGAAACTAATTTTCCTACGTTCTAAACGACTAAAAATAATTTTAGGAAAAAGCCGGGTATTTTTTTGACTTTTATTTTATTTTCTACGAATTAAAAAGTAATTTTAACTAATTAATTAATTAAAAATATTAAATATTTTTAGAAAAATCTGCAAAAATTACAAAAAAAATACTTTAACTTATACTGAATTGAACAAAAACAAAAACGTTCTACACTACTTTTGAAATAAGCTGTTAAAAAATCCTAATAAGATTAAAGGCTTAAACTACTAAATGTGTATAAATACTTAACAAAGGGAAAGCTAAACACAAGACACTTACTAGTGTAGATGGAAAGGGAGTGTCTGCTGTGTCGCGACTGGTGTGAGTGGACTGTCCCAGGTTCAAACCTGGGCAGCAACGCTTTTTTTGAAACTTTTTTTTTTTTTTACTCTTTACTTATAAAACACAAAAATGATTTTTTAAGAAAGCAACCTTTTATAACCTACAGATGAGCTGGAAATCAGTAAAAGTATATCACTAAGGGCTGTTTGGTTATTGGTTAACAAGGTTCCTATAAGCTACAATAAGCTTTAAGTAAATTAAACTAAATTGGAACTATCCTAAAACATCTAAAGGGGACCTACTAAGCACTAATATAAGCTAAATGAGCAAACCAAAAGTCATCTAAATACCTACTGTGCTGCTGCACTAAGTGTTCTAAAACAGCCTAGCATGGGCACTTTAACATGTAAATAAGCACTCTAACAACTATAAAATCCTAAATAAGCTAAGAACAAATAAAATACATATATTCATGATTCTTAAAAAAAACTAAATGTGAACTAATATGAGATTATATCAATCTTATTCGGGGCTGAAAAAAAAGACAGTTCAGATGGGTAGGTAACAAAGGATATAAAAGCTATTAAAAAGCTTGTAAAAAAAACTAAACTAGAGTTGCTACCTAATCTACCCTATCTAAAAGCTACAAGGGAAATAAATTAAGCTATAGGATAATACTAACAAGCTAAAAAAATGGGTATGCAAGCTGCTACTGTGCTCTGCTAATCTTAGATATAAAAAGGGCTAAGGGGACAGTTATGAGGGCATAATTAATCTACAAAACAAACTCTAAATTCAACCATAAGCTAAAAAAGATTAACCTAATGCTACTAAATACTTGTAAAACTGAAATTAAACCTTAATACTAGCTCTAACCTATCTAAATTGGGGCTAAAAAATGGACAGATGGCAACTGATATGGACAGTAAAATGAATGACACAAAAATGGAATGAAGGCAAAAGCAAACCAAAACACTTGACACTTAAATTTAAAGGTTGTAGCATGCACACTAAATTATCATTAAGTAAAAACAATTTAGACCTGAGATGGGTCAAAAAATGAATTTTTGACCCATAATCTATGATGTTCCAAACACCCCTGTACAGGGCAGAAATGCTAAAAAAACTGATTTTGAGGCTTCAAAGACTGAAAGCAACACTTTGTGAACTCAATTAAAGCTCAAATGAGCTTGTAAAACACACTTGAACAAACTCTTTTGAAACACAAAAGGCATAAATTAAAACATCAAAACTGCTTAAACAGAAATGGGATTAAAAACATGAAAAGTTAATTGCATTAAAATTAAAAATTACATGGAAATTTAAATGACAAATAAAGTAAATGACAATAAAGTAAATTGGTGCTAGAACTTTGAATTTCTAGACAAGTTTTTACATTATACCACTAACTCCTATTTATACTAAACCAAGAAAAGGGTCTTTTCTCTTCCCTCTATGCTTGTCTGCTTCTTGTTGTGTTTGTTTACATTCATCACAGCCTTCCATTTTCCCTTGGTGCCCAAGGCTTGATCTCAGCCATTGATGTGCCCCTTAAAGGTTGTGGATTGCCACAGTGGCAAAGAAAGCATGTGATGTTGCTTGTCATCATCTGAGGATGAAAGTGATGGAGAGAGAAGAGCGGGAAAATGGGCGCCAAGGGTTGATTTGGTGTCCTGGTTTTGGGTTAAGTTTCTGGGTTTGAGGTGAATTGGGTGGAAAGGGTAGATTTGTTTTAAAAAGGGTTTATTTATTTATTGTAAGGTTTAATTTTTTTTTAAAAAGAAAGTAATTGGTTTTAAATAATTGGTTTTTAATAAAAATTGTTTTTAATAAAAATAATTGTTGTAAATAAAAATGGTTAAAAATAAAAATAATTGTTTTTAGGGAAAAACGTTTTAAAGGTAAAATGGTAAATTGGGTTCGGGTAAAGGGTAGAAAGGTAATTATGGGTTTAGGGTTTGGTTTTGATTTTGTTTTCCCCACTCTCACTCCAAATATGCGTCCCGGGATCCAAAAGTATAGAAAATCCACTCCCGGCTCCGTCCGTAAAGCAAGTTTTCCAATCCGAGCTCATTTCTGTCCGCTTTTGCCCTGTTTTCAATCCTTTGTACCTGAAATACATAAAAACACAGTCCAAGGATATCTGTAGTATATTTGGTCATATTTTCGCGTTTTTAGACGTTTTTGTGGTCTTAGATGGGTAAAAATGATGAGTGAATAAGCACTCATCAAGTATTCTATACCATTATTTTCCTCTTTGGATCAGGATGGCTTTCAGATCTAGTGTAAAACGTCTCCTTTAAATGGTAGAGTCTCTGTCATACTCCGGTATGTCTAAAACAGGTGCACTACACGATTTTTCCTTGCGTCGTGTACGTGGGAGCTTGTTGGGCTGACCTAGGGTGTATGATGATCTATTCCTTTCTTGGTTCAGTGTAGGTGATAGAATACTAAGTATGAATCGGCATATCCGAGGCGTCGGTCTCTGTGTCCAATGTTCTACAGGGTGCTAATTCATTGTCGAGGGTCCAAACGTTTCACATTTGTTTCCTTGGTAGAAGATTTCTTCCCTCAGGTGGCACGGTTTATTCTATTCCCATGTATGTGAACTGTCTGGCACTTTAAGAGGGAATGTCGATGTGAGATATAGACACAAAATTGTTCCATTTCATGGTTGTGAGTTAAGCATTCCCTTTAACATGACCAGGCAAGAATTTCAAGAATTCAACTATGCCTGCGCACGTAACCCCTCCCGAATTATACATAGGTGATCAGGCTATGTATAATTGGGGACCGGTGACGTGTTGTTCGGTATAGTCTTAATCTTGGTGTATTTATTCTTTGGTTAGCGGAAATGTTTCAAAAGTTCATGTCCGAAGTTTTGGTGCGATGGTTTATAAGATTTGCTAGGCAGACCAATTCTGTCAACATGACCTATGGCTCGTTTGACCAAGATGTATGAAAGAATGGTAACTTGGTTAGTTATGGAAGGTTGAATTTGGGATTCTTGGCGAGGTAACAGTTTGAGTTGGTCTTAACGGTATTGATAATAATACGTTCGCAATCTTTGAAATGTGGATTTTTCTAAGTCATCTCGTTGGGTGATACTAATTTGTCAGAGAGACTAGTCGAATACCCAAGATGACTTTCTCTTATCTTCAGAGAAATCCTTTCATCGTGACAAGATATTTGAAATCCTTAATGATATGGTGAAAGTGGTCATGGAGAAGACATATATTAAGATAACACAATAAGGACAACTGATACATTACAAGGAAAGGTTTAGTACATTAAGGTTACATAGAGAAGTACTTAAAGTAGATTCTTAAGACTACGACTTGAAAGTTGAAACTAAGCTTTATTACAAACAGCATCTCTAGCTAACTTAGTTTCTTCCGTGGTGTCCGTTGGGAGCCTGAACAATTCTTCAAACTTCATTCAGGTAATTTTTTTGACAGATGTTTCCTTCATGATAATCCTTCCTACCCGGGCACATGCTTTTTATGTGACTTTTCATTCCACACCCGTGACATGTCACTGTCTCCCAATAGAGTTGCTTACAATCTTCCATCTTATGCTCAATTCCTTTACAAATTCCACACGACGTAGGGCATTTTCCATAGTGGTGATATGGGCATATATTGCACTTGGGTTTCGTCCCAGCATACCCTGTTTCCCATTTCGTTTTAGCGATCCCTTCTCTAGCCGTCCATTGGCACTTGCTTGGTTGTTGTATTTGATCTTCCTCACTATCATATTCCCAGTTCCTCTTGCTACCACAGTACCCCACTGCTTTGTATCGGGGCAGTGGTCCTGTCAATCCAGAAGTCGCCCCAATAGCCTCTTGAGTAATAGTAGGTGCGAATGCAACAACGTTCCTCCGAATTTCAGGTGAAAATCCCCAAAAGTATGCTTCGAGTTTCTTTTCCTCAGGTCCTACCACGTCAGGACATAGTTGGGCCAATTCGCGAAAGCGGTTGGTGTACCCTTCAATGTCATTCCTTATCATAGTTAATCCACAGAGCTCTTATTCCATCATTCGTAGTTCATTCCTTGAGAAGTATTCCGCAATCATCATTCTCTTCAGTGTGTCCCACTTAAGTGAGTAAGCAGTGTCAATTCCCACTGAATGGACATAAGTGTCCCACCATGCGAGGGCTTGATGCTGAAAGGTGCAAGTAGCATACTTGACCTTACAATTATCCGCGCAACGCCGTTTCATGGAAAATTGTCTCCAACCTTTCTAGCCATTTTGCCAAACCTATGGCTCCTTCAGTTCCTACAAATGCTGGTGGTTTACAGGTCATGAATTCTTGGTAAGAGCAATTTCGTGTTGTAGGCGTCTTACCAACAACTTCTTCCCTATTCCCCTAGCTGATGTTGTTGATGTTGTGATTGACTTGATAGTTAGCAATCCTTGCAGCAACTCGTTCGGTAACAGATTTCTCAATGGTGGTTGTGTCCATGTTCTGCTTTACTGGAAAAATTTTCCTTCTACCACAAGAAATGACAACGATGAGTTTTCTATGAGTATGAGGACCATGGTGGATATCCATAAGGTTACAACATGTACTACTCCTCAATCAAGTATTTTCTAGGTTGTATTGACTGAATATAATGTAGACTTAGTCTATTATGATGACGTTAAGAAAACGGAGATTGGTCGAAGTGAGTTTAACATAAGGTTCTAATTCACAAGACATTGTTTATTATGCATAGCTGTTCATCACCATAAACTCGATTACATTCTAAGAAGATTCCTGGCTCATAGGGCCGATACATAACATGCGTTCATTGACTCGCTCTAGTTTGTCATACAACAAAACTGCTACTAGCGTTTTTATTGAATCCACACATCACAACGTCTAACACAATGCAAAGTGATATTTAAGAACTTCCCGGTGCTGCACTCTGAGCTGGGCCTCCATCCTGGCAAATTTGTTGTTGGCCTCATTTTCCCTACTCTCCATAGTACGTCTTTGAAATTCTACGACAGCCTCTAGATACCCCGACTCAGTTAGTGCTATTGTAGTAACGGTTTCCAACCGTGTCAACCGATTCTCAATCGCTGTGAGACGTCCACGGGTGTCTCCCGGAGTTTGCTGAGCACACCTTTCAATGTGGTATTCAAGGCGGGCAATTATTTCGTTCAACTTCTCACGAGTTTACTCTAGTACTGTTCCAATATCGTTGTAGCATTCCTTGAGTTTTTTGGCAAGCGCTTGTAGTTCTTCCACCACTTCTTCAATCCCTTCAATCCTTTCTACTGGTAATACTCCCAGATGGTCCGACATCTCTTCTATTTGTTCCTCATGACGTGTTATGCGTGCCATAACTGTGTCGAGAGTTGGTGGTCTAGCATTGGCTGCTTCCGAAGTTTCCCCAACTTCGAACACACTAGGAGGTGGTGTACTAGAAGACGATGGTGATGATGCAGAGAGACAGATTCTCTTGCTAACATGTATCTCCCAACTGAGAAGTGGATCTCTTTGGTGCCTTGGTGAGAGTGTAGGAGTAGTGGAACTGGTAGGTACAATACTGATAGTGGTGATAATTTGGAAGTGAGCAGGTGGACTGTGGGTAGTACCCTCCTGATGAACTTGATACATTACCCATCGGGTTTCCAGTGTCAGGAGTGAGTTGGGAAAGGGCTGGGATGCGTTCAGTAGGTGACAAACCTTCTGTTGTGTCATCGCATCCAGCTCCAATGTGAGGGGAAGGCATGGTCTGTGACAAGACGGTGCATATGTGTAAGTATATGTAAAAGTATACTTATAATAGATATGGGGTAGTGAATTAATAAATAGGAAATATAACATGCAGTCATATCTAAATGAACTCTAAGTAAAATGGCAAGTAAGGCAAGCGGCAACTGGCGGTCGTAGAGTTATGTTTTTGTAAAAAGTAGTTATAGTTTATGGTTTATATGTACCTAGTTCTCTATAACTTAGGCTCTGATGCCAATCTGTAACACCCCCAAATTTTTGTTTAGCGGAAGCATACGTGTTATGGGGAATGCTACGAAATCAGAGATCACAACACAAGTAATAAATAACGGAATACATACTCCGTTTTATTTTCATAAAAATAGTTTTAAAGATATTATCTTACAAACATTGATTAAATAAAATGGGCACATCCCATAAGTTTAGTGGTCGCAATTTAAAAACATCATTATGTGTAAAAACACTTCTTTAAGCATTACTACGACCATCTACCACCTCTTGCCTTGCATCCAGGATCACAATTTAAACACCTGAGAAAATATGCTAAAAAGGTCAGCTAAAAGCTGGTGAGTTCATAGGTTTATAATAAAACATTAAGCATTGACCATAATCAAAGGCATATAATCATTTCAAAGAATATAATGATATATGGATGAAAGTCTATTACGTTAGCACTAAGTTCATGCAACCGATGCTACGACAGTTTCTGTATGCTAAATGAAATCATACAATATATAGGCCCAATGCAAGTGTTTTGTTCCTCAACACTCGATTCCGACATGGTATACGTTTCGCCTAGGCCTAAGCATAGCCAACCGAACGGAGGAGTCACCCTCAATAGATCTATTTATAACATTCGCGCTTCCCAGCAGGGAACTGACGGTTCATGAAAGGGGGCATTTTTAGGGACATCAGGGCTTAGGCTAAACCACGTAATAATAATCATACAACAAGTTAGGTCCATAAAAAGGTTTTGCATATTTTCTCACCCCAAAATGTATAAAACAATTTATCAAGTAAAAGAGGGGATATGAAACTCACCTTAGCAAAGAGGCAATCCAAAAGTGGGATTTAGTCAATATTGTGAAGCTGCACCGACACGCGACCTAGATAAGGAGGGTAATGTTTTAGTTCATTGTTTTAAGTATCACTTACTTAAAATAGTTCAATTTATATTTTTTTTATAATAGTATTAAAACCAAAGAGTTGCTTTGTAAAATAATTACGATGTTTTACTAGTAAGTATATGAATGTGTATATACTTATTTATGTTGACACATAATAGTATTATCCAAATCAAATATTATTTTCTAATTGCTTTTTAGAAAATACTTATGTTAAATTTGAAGACTCTCAAATTTATTAAATGACAAAATGATATAGTAGTCTCTATTTGTGTATCAAAAATTGGTTCTCAACATTTATAATTTACGACTAGTAGATTACTTGGCATAGAGATGTCTAATTGTATACACTTGACGTTAAACTTTGATGTAAACTTTATCAAGTCAATTATATTTCTAAACACTTGTGTCTTGTTTACAATATTATACACTATGGTGTTAAGATGAAACGGCTAATCAACTCAATGTATGTTAGAAAATTTATGAGTGATCGACGGAAGTTCTACTAGGCTTAATATAAAAGTTTATGTAGTAAAAAAATATATTTTCACATTTTTTGGTTAACGCTTTATTTTACTTGTTTTGGTATATATTTATTTTCACGACGTTGGACTTAATAACTTATGTATGAATACAAATGAGTAGTATCTCTTGGGGTATATTAGTGAAGAACAAGATGACACCATTAACGACAAAAATCGATATCGGACTTGAAACATACAAAGATGACTAGCGTTGGCTCCCGGGAACACATCCATATGCATTATCTCGTTACCAATACTATACGCATGGGTTGATTTTCCCTTTTTCAGTATCCAAGGTACTCCCTGGGACTAAGTGTGGGTTGTGGCCCTGAGAGTGGGTGTTACAATGGGCTTCGGCCCACATGATCAAATTAAGTATTCTCAAGTCGAGGCTTAGGCTATAGCCCAACGAGGATTTTAAAAGCTCTACTCTAGGTCTTTGGTTTTGAAACAAATAAGTCTTTGACAAGCACTTGTAGTAGGGACCAACTAAGGTGTCTTTCACTACTGACATTGGCTTTCAACAATGGTACTATTGCCATTATGGTCCAACTCCTACACTACCCGCCCGTGCGAATATTCGATGGTGACAAAAAGGAGGGTACCGCAGCAAGATTTTTAAGCTTGACGCAACCCGTACTGGTCTTAACCAAGGCATCCACACACCCATGGTCACTTACTACTTTACATAGTTGATATGTACACTCTGGTACTCCAACGACTTAACCCCTAAGTGTACAAAGTTCAAAATGGCGAGGAATTTAATAAATGACTCAAGTCGATTCACCACATTAGATCAAAGGGTAGAACCCATCTTGCACTCACTGTGAGTTGACTTCTCAAAGAATCAAACATGACTTCGAGGCTCAAGCACATGACCTATCAACTCAAACTGTCCTAGATGAGCATCGACAACTAAAAGGAAGAGAGAACAAGTGTTATCAACAACGTGTTTAAGTCTAAATCTTTGCGCCTAGGTGAGAGCATTTGACACCAGGGGGACGAAAGTGAAAGTCACTCAAGTGGGTACATGTTACTACCATGAGGTATGTCCACGTGGATTTACCAAAACCGGGAATCAACTTAAATGGGATAACCCGAACTCGAAATTGATAATACATGACCAATGGCTAAGAGCTTTAGTACCTAACCTTGACAACAAACACTCACCACTGTAGTAGAAACCACAGTGGGTTTCGACTCATCCCGAAAGAAAGTTCAACAAGGTCGAATCCGAGTCTTTTAGTGTTGATTGGTACTTTAACAATGGGTTTTGAGCTTATCTCAGCCTTGCTCACTGTCATTAACAATTTATTACCCGCCGATTAAGTACTCTTGATAGAATTATTTTGACAAGTTCTTGATGTCGGGTTTTTACTTATCGATTCAATATACACATGACATTAACAAAGTAAGATTTTCATTCCAAGATTCCATGATGACAAAAAAAGAGAAGAGAAATTTATCTAACATAAGAATTCATGAGTCAAAATATATGACAATTACATAAAAATAACATAAGGGAGGGTTCAAAAGAGAACCTAATCAAAACCCTGATAATGATCGATAGGATGAATTTCACGAGTGTCTCGACTTCGATTACCGAACCCGGATGCAATCCGACCCCAAAGTGAGAAGGATATTCTGACCCGAACTTGGAGAGATTCTTGGGCAGTGGGTTTTGGGATGAGGCTTGATGTGATACCCTTGTAGAGACGTGGCTTCATAAGGGGAGTGTATAAGCAAGTCTTGGCTTACTTTTTGAACCTTGAAATTGGGGATGGATCTTTTCTGCAAACATCTCAATTCATTGTTTTCTTCAAAGTTACTTTGTGACTTTGACCATGTAAAAGGGGAGATGGATTGATGTTGATGGATCGAAACTTGCCACAAATGGTGAATCATTGAGGAGGCGTTGAAGAAAACAGGAGGCTAAGGATCCACTCTTATGATTTATGCTTTTCATTGTTTAGCTTTAGGTAGGTATTAGATACAAGTATTATAGGTAGACTTTTGAGGCATGGGAAGGGAGCGTGGGGAGCAGAGCAGACAAAAGAAAAGGAGGGGTGGTGGTAATTTTATTTTAATGTGATGAGTTTTTAAGTTATGATTAGGTTAAGTGAAATTTTATTGTATTTTTGTTCCTCGCGTTTCGCTGAGCCAACTGTAATCGTATTATTTTGGTTTGGTGATAAATTTGCGAGATGATAACTCTGAATATGCTCTGTCCAAATTTATTATAAGACCAAGTTTTCTACTTCGGAATTTACTATATGTTTATTTTGCCCTTATCATAATGTCGGTACGCGTGCGGTGTCGGTCTCAGTGGAAAAAGAGATAACCTCTCGTCTTACAAATTTTAATCATAAGAGAATTTCAGGATTAAAATATCACAATGTATGAGTTAACCACTCAAAATGATCAGGCAAGCTAATGTATGCTTAATGAATGTGCTTTGTAATAATAAATTACCATTTATTATTTAATAATAAGTGAAAATTAACCATGTGTCACATCCTCCCCGCCTTAAAAGGAAAGCCGTCCTCGGCTTTCACTTAGAATTTTTCAATAGTGCTCATAGGAATGAGGATCCCTACACTTGATTTGGTTTCCCCATCACAGTGTAGTTGGAATCTTTGTAAGAGTTTCGACAGATCATTACGATAGAAGTTTGCCTCTGCTCAATAAGATCGTAACATTCCTCGGGACGTCATTTCATAAAAGTTCCACCGGCAGCAGCATTGATCGTATCACGGTGTCTCAACGTCAAACCATTATAAAACGTATCAATTTGAGTGACAAGCAACATGTTATGATTCGGACATCGATCAATTGTGTTAGGATCTTAAATATTATTGTGTTGATGATTCGGGTGGTCTTGGATGATGGAAATACATGTTAGCCATTTTAGAGAGAGAAAGATAAGAGAGGGTATTCTTGGTAGAGACTTGCTTTGTAAAATATGAAATGTTAGATTAAGAAGCACCACCCCTTCCATGGATGGAAGGGGTATTTATAGTTACAATGAATACGTCCTCCTAACGGACTGTGGATCAGGCATACAGTGGGTAAAGACACGTCCTTCCTCCACGGTGTTACACTAAACTAAACTACACTACAAACTAACTAATTAACTACTAAATAACGTAACAAACGCCATGTCTAGGAGCTAACTTATACTAGACCATAATTGGGGTGACCGACACTTTAACATGGAATTTCTAATTCCTAACAATCTCCCCCTAAGGGAGGTCACCCCATGTTTTACATTTTGAATCCTAGCATTCAATTATATCTTCAGTCTTGAGCTCGTAGACTTCAATTCTTCAATGTCCGCAATATTTGTGCTTTAGCAATGATTCTTCAAAGTCCGATTGTTTTGTACTTTAGGTGGAGGTCTTTGAACTGATCCACATCTTTGATGATCTTCGAGCTTTCATTGAGATCATCAGCCACAGTAAATCTCAGGATCACCCTTTGTAGTGTTGCCTTCATGTGATGTTGTCACTTTCGGACCGACATGCTCACACTTTCTGGATCATGACATCTTTTCATCAGAGTAGTGGAAGCTTTTACTGGCTCATGATATTTGCAGCAGCGTAGCAGAGACATAGTATAAAAATACCAGAGTCAGATTCTGTAGATATGCACAAGTCATGATTTCTTCAATTAAGTGTGGATGCTTTGAGCATGCGGCTTTGGATTGACTTCTCAATTCTGATCAGCTACAACCGTCCAAATGTACCGCAAACACAGTTAGCAATAAATACACGAAAGTGTCTTTGATCACTTTCGTTGAATTGAGGTACACGGCCCACGGTTCCCCGTTGATCAGTACAAGTACTGCCTGTGATCAGGTATAATTCTGAAGAATCTCCTTGACAGGGTTTCGCAGCTGCTCTAACTGTTCTCAAACCGGAACGTCTCAAAGAAGACAACACGGAGTGAGTGAACTAACGAATTGAGATTCACTGATTGATGAAAAATTGATTTGAAAAACAATTGTGTATTGCTTGAAGAAAGAGTTTTGCAATATGACGAAGGTTTTATGAGAAAGATCAATTTTCAATCAAAATACTTTTTGTATTATAAAATAAGTACACATTCGATGTGCTAGAGAAAAGAATAATTTTACACATCGAACGGTTTTTCCAAAAGTATTTTTCAATCAGAGATACTTTTTGTGTTTGAAAATAAATACACATTCGATGTGCTAGAGAAAATAAGATTTGCACATTGAACGGTTTTTCCAAAAGTATTCGTCAATTCATTTCCTGGACCAAGGTTGATTCAAGATTGAATCGCCCCATTGTTTCTATCTAGTTGTCACAAGCTTGATCGTTTGCAAGATCTCACATGTCACCCACCAAGAGCTTGTTTGATGTTGGCTCTAGGAGGATTTCCATCTTCATCGTGAATATTTTCATATCACTCGGATGTTCTGGCAATACCACAAGGATAAAGCGTAGGACTCTTAATATATTCTTACTTTCCACATTGTGTGAAACAGAAAGTCTTCATTACTTTTGTGTCTTAATGAGATATTGTGGATGATCTCTTGGCTTTAGACTCAGTTGTGCACATTTGGTTCCCTATGCCGGAGACTAGGGAGAGGGTCTCCTCCTTCAATATCAACAATCTCTAAGAGAGAGTCGATAGATTATGTAGGTTCCCCATGAGAATGAAACAAGCCCTTTTAAGAGGAACTTGAGTAGCTTGGGAAGTTGTAGTGCAGTGCGTCACTGGATCCATGGCGTCTTGTCTTCAATACCGGCGTTACCTTAGTAACCACCAGTAGCATATGTATTAAACCCGGTTACTGCCCTAAGGTTGAATTATTGGAGGGCTATTTCTTTTCACCATTTTTCATATTCATTTCTTTTTCATTCTTCAACCCCTTCAGTGCTTACCGAGACTTCATGACTAGAACCTTGTTGGGTTTATTCCAGTACTAGCTCTGTCTTAGTCCGCACTCTTTCCATTTCTCATTTTTCTACTTTTTTCATCATACCTAAGGACTTCTACACTATCTAGTGGATTGTCCCTTGGTAGATCCTTCCGGTTCTAGCGGATCGTGGGAACTAATACCTAACCTCACCATCCTTATAACTCCATGCATAAAGTAAAATGGTCGGTCTTTTGGTACAGTACATTCTTCCTTGAAACCAATTGAAAAATCATTTGGAAAATCAATCAAGGTACTTGTGATATAAAATCAAAGCATTTTGTACCTTAATTGTTTTGATCATTTAGAAATGCTCCCCCTCAACATGTGCATATGATTTTGAAATTGTTTAGCACATGGAGGCATGAGTTCTTTGAAATATATTCTTGATCATAATTTCCATGGAAAAATCCTTTTGATTTTCTTGGTAAATTCTCCCCCTCAATATGTGCGATGGATATTTCAAAATTATTTTATCACATAGAGGAAAGAGTTCTTTTGAAGTACAACCACGATCACAAAATCCATTAAGAAACCATTAGAAAATCAATCAAGGTACTTTATATTGAAACATGGAAAACTTTGTACCTTGATAGTTTATTTTCTTATCAAAATGCTCCCCCTCAATATATGCTTCGAGATTCGAAAGTGTTTAGCACATATTGGAGAGCAGCTCGCACAATTGAATCAAATGATCACCTTATATCAGATTTCATAATTAAATCACAAATTCTCCCCCGATCAAAAATATCAAACCCTTTGAGATTTTGGATCTCAAGTGATTTAATCAGGTTTAGACAACATGGGAGGAAATGTGGCCTGGTTTAAATACTCATCTTGTTTTTGGATAAATGCTCCTCCTTAATCATGTGCGTCATATATTGAAATCGTTTGGCACATGGAGGCAGGAGTGCCTTAAAAGGACTAAAACAGATTTGAGATTTAAATCACGATCTCTCCCCCGATCAAAAATATCAAATCATTTGAGATTTGTGATCCCAACTGATTTACATCTTTTAGTAAAATTTGGGGAAAGACGTGGCTTGATTTAGTTTTGAAAAATGATGGATAAGGAACAGTTTAAGACATTAAAGATTGTTAGTGTCAGGTATGATTGTTTTAAGAGATCTTTAAGTAAAATAAAACAATTTCACAATCAAACAAGAACAGAAAAAATTTCATATTGCAAGATCTTTGAGTTTTAAAGAAAATCATACCATGACATAACATTAAATCTTTAGATCACCACATTATAACGTACAAAAGGATTTTTTTGATGAAATATCGTTTGAAAATATTTAATTTGAAATCACTTAAGATTTGACAAAATAAAGTCCGGTTGATTTCAAAACTTTGAATCCGATTTATTTTCAAAACAATATTTTTCCATTTTCAAAACAATATTATTCAAAGTTTTATAAAAATGGTATCATCACTATTATCCCTGCACAAAGATACGTTAGGTGGTTGAGAAGCTTATGTTGTTGCTGTAGGGCTTGGAAGAAAAACCGTCTGCAGATGCAGTGAGACTTCTTACGTTGCATTTTAATGCCAACTGAGGTAAAATTCAGCTCCGTTTCTTCATTTGCTGATGAAGAAAACCATCTGCTGATGCAGTGAGACCTCTTACATTGCATTTTTCCATGCCAACTCTCCATAGAAGTCCAATTAAGCTCCGTTTCTTCATTTGTCAACCCAAGATACAGTTACCCTTTCCTTTCGGCATCCAATCATCTTCAATTGTGGGATCCGGATCGGGAACATTATTTTAAACCATGTTATCTGTATACGTTAGTGAACGCAGATAGACATATATGGTGGTCGACAACACCCAAACAGTAATCGACTAATAAAAGTCAATTCAACATATCAAACAGATCATATAAAGCATGGGATTATGTGTTCATCAAACTCTAATCATCTAAACCTAACAATCATATCCTAGGCACCTAGTCCTTCAACGTAGGTTAACATCATTTTCAGTTAAGCATTTAGGATAATTAAGAAAGCCCGTTAGATGATATAGATTTGAAAACATTCTCCCCCTCAATCAATGACTCATTTTCTGAAAAGTTTAAAAGCGCTGAAGTCATTGATTGAGTTTGCAAATTTTGTAAAAACTCTGAGTCTGATTGTTTTGAAAGCAACTCTATTTCTACCAATATTGTTAAAACAAATATTTTTCTGAAGAATTTTAGAAGGAAAAATATTTGAGTAGGAACAGTAGTCCTTCGACATACTTTCCTCAATTTGTTTTAGGATAACTGCTCGAAATTTTTAGAAAATTGGTTTAGCGCAGCACTTTCCATCCTTGAAGAGCGGGTTGCTATCAGAAATAATAGCAAACCATGGTTTAAGCGCAGGTCACAGTCTGAAGTAACTGCAAGCCATGAGTTTTGAAGTGCGGGTTACAGTCTGAAATAACTGTAAGCCATTTTTGAAGCGCGGGTTACAGTCTGAAATAACTGTAAGCCATATTTTTAGACATGATTTGGAAAAAGAATATTTACACCTCCTGCTCGAACTTCATCTATGGTCCCGTGACATTGTTGAATGATATTTCTAAGACCGCAAATGTTATCGATACCAGAAGACATGTCTTGAAAAACATTATTTTTGGTATTTTCAAAATTTCTAATTTTTATGGGTTTTTGAAGGTTTTATATTTTTCTATTTTCTTTTTGTTGGTTTTATAATTTTGTATTTTGTTTTTCTGATAAATACATACAAAGATAGAGTAGATGATATAGTTTAAGAAAGATGATGATACGAGTACCGAGATAAGGATATCGAACAGCCACGTTGTAGAAGATAGAAATCGCCATCTCTTAAACTTTCACCACCAAAGCTTCCGAGGCTCTTGCATTGAAGAAAGAAATTGAACCATCTGAAAGTGAGACTTTGGCAGCTTCCCCCCAAACAAAAAATCCTTTAGCTGAGTAGATTCAAAGCTTTCTTTCAAGCTTCCCTTAGCCAGGTGTACAAAGAAGCACACCATTATCATCGAACTTGCAGCTCCTTTTAAGAATAATCATCGTGATTCATCGTTCGGGGTTATATCATCCAATAGAAGAACAACAACGTTTCATCCCACGCTTAAATAACTCTTCTCAAATTCCTTTTCCACTGAAGTCTGAAGCAGTCCGTTCCAAAAGTTGTCATGAGACAACTTCTCCCACGTAGTTGAATTGATGCAGTCAGTCTCTTAGACTAGAGCTCACGAACCCGAATACACATATACCCGAAGACAAAGAAACTTATACCATCGAAGTAGCAGATTAAGTCCAATAGCCAAAGATTAACCCGATGTATACTTTTCTCTCCCCCTGAAGAAAGTGTATGAAGCTCAAGAACCATAAGTACCCGAATGCCCAAAGAGAGAATAACCGATAACATTGAAGAAGCAGGCCGAATCACTGATTATATCGCAGAGGACTATCTCTCAGTGGATTTCAACTCCATAATAAGTGATTATATCTCTGAATCACTAATTAAGCACTCAAGTGAAACAAGCTGAGGCGTCACCAATGTACACAATATCTCTCCCCTGATGATTGCGATAGCATCGAAATCATCACACACTTGTGTACCTCTTTTATCACCAGAAACTAACTCTTCCATCTCTTCCCCCACATAGTTGGAATAAGAGCACTAAACGCCATGAGTCAAACCTTGAGTTTCTCTACGGTAATGACAATAGTCTTCCCGGGATATCTTCAATCACTTAGAAGAATTAAGCTCATCAATGTTTACTCGCGTTTAGATGCGTGTCTCCTTCCCCCTTGCTGGTTTTGACACTTCAGAATCAGCAACATATTATCAGCCCAAATACTTGAAATTTGTTGAGAAGAACATCATTAGCTCAGATATATCTGTGAGAATCAACTTGCTGAAGAATATGAGCAAGTCTAATTGGGGATTAAATTTGACATTTCACTCTCCCCCAATTAGTGCTCTCCCCTAAACTGACAATCTGTTTGATAAATGCTTAGATTAAGAAGAAGTCTTTAGATAATCAAATGCAACTCGTCTTTAGTCTTCTAACATGTAGCAGAGAATGTAGAACCGACTGTAGACTCGACCTTCTTCAAGATTGTCCAATTGGGGAATAGAAAGTCAACATCTTCAACTCACCAAATGCATTCCCGTTAACTTACAAATAGCAAATCTCCTTAACTAAGATCCCTCCCAATCAAACAAGAACAGAAATATGTTCATCAAAGAAATCAGCCCAGCAACTAGAAGCACTTTGTCATTAATCAAATCAGCCCATGTGAAGATGTTAACCAATGACTCTTAGTAGAAAACTCCATGTGAAGATGACCTGACAAGAAGAAGCTCGGTTCTTACATGAGTTTGGAGCCGTTTGACCATTTATTCTCAAAAATCAATCAACCATGCAGTAAATTCACACTTCTTCTCCCCCTCAGGAATTGCATACGGAGTTGCCATTCTTGATTGAATAAGTGAATATCTTCAACAAATGTAGTCTATTCACACTTCTCCCCCGCAAAATTAGCACTTGATCTCGCCATCGTCATTATAGTTGAGCAAGTGGAATAAGAAAAAAATCAACAGTAGCCCGGTTCACTTGATAATTGAAAGCGCATGGAAAAAGCATGAAGCATGTTGATGAGAATGGTCATAAATAAGAAGATTTCTCTTCTTCATAAGATAAAGCGCACTGAAGCGTACACTTTTCTTTTCATTAGAGAATGAGGCATGAACTGTTGTGTTCATACGTCATTAATCTCTCTCTTTTCATCTACTCTTGGCAAACTTCTAATCAACCCATTATCATTCAGTAGGCTCTTTGTCATGACAACTGATGGTGAAAACCCAATATGATGAATTTGGCCCCGAAGTAAACTAACCCGAACTCGTGACTTAAACTTGCACATATTTAACAAAGAGCGGTGTCGAGACTTCATCCTTCATTGAATCTCTAAGTACTCTATACTCTTCATCCAACCAACCATCAAGTATTAGACGTACATTACCTCTTGAAAATCCACAATTGAATGTGACACTGAGCACTACAACGTAACTCCTTAAAGTGATAGTTATTTTGAGGTTATAAGAGCCCAATTCCCCCAAGTGGTAAAAGAAAAGGTAAAAGTCACCCAACAATAACTAGATTTCCAAGTCTTCGTTTTGATAATAAACTCGAACAAGAATCATGAAGAATCTTCATCCAACCATCCCCGATACCTTCCGATACTAAGTACACTTGCCCGTGATATTTCACTTCATCCTCAAATAAATAATAGTGAATTAACCCCGTTGTCACATCTTCTAATTAAAAGCTCAAATCTTGCCTCCTTTGACGTTTTAATTGAACTATGATAATGGTTTCAACCCGACCATGGTTGAAAGCACATAACCCCATAAAACCTTGTAATAGCCAAACTGCCATGACGAATATCCAAACACACATCCAATTCATGAAGTATACCCTTTTATCCCTTCTGCGAAGTAGAAACTGTAGCACCAGCATCAGATAAGATCCAGAATTACACATTCCTTTCTCCAGGATGGTTCCATCCTCACGGTATTTTACAATTCTATGGTCTAAACCGAGAAATAGTTTCTTTCGCGGGATTTTACAAAACCAAGAATAAACCGTAAAATAGATCCGGAAATGCACTTTACTTAAACCGAGATGTTTCCATTGTCACGGGATTTTAAAAGTCTATGATTTAAACCGAGAAATAGCTTCTTTCGCGGGATTTTACAAAATCAAGACAAAATCGTAAACAATGTTAGTTTGAACGTGTTATGACAACTTTTGGTTTCAGTGAATATCTGTTTTAGGGGAACATGCAGCGGTTCATCAACGATTGATTATCCAACATCAACAATATCATCAACCATCCAATAAACGCATTGGTAAATACATCATTCACGCATTCTGTCGGCTATTGCAGTGACAACATGGTGAAGTAAACCCGATATGCCAAACTTGATCATGAAGTGAACTTCCCCAGATTTGTTACTTAAACTTGTACTAATCCTTGTGAAGAAGAAACGGTGTACCCAATGTACAAAACCTCTTGACGTATCCTCAACCGTAAAGCCTCACTTCAAATCCAAATAAGAAATACCGTCCAAACAACCCCGTAGTCAACATTTTCCAATATCAATTCAAGCCAGACATAATATTCTCCGTGAAAATGCGTGACCCAAAGTATCATTAGATCTCATCATCAAATCTCATTATCCAAATCTCATAGTCATCAATAATCATCCGATCAAAAATCCATTAAGCCTGTTACAAATCATTCAAAAGTTCAAGTCCATTCAATCACAAATACAACATACCCGAATTGATTGCAAAGATTAACCCTCGCCAATTGTGATTAATGAGGCCTAATTGTTAATATTAAGACATTGAGATATGCCAAATCAACATTCGAGAAATAAGAGGCCCATGTATCAATATTCGTTATCATGTTATCACTAGCCCATGATAGATATAACATCACAACAAAAGGCTCATGACATTCGGCCCATCCAAAATCCCTTATGCCACTGCTCGGTCTAAAAAAATTAGTATGATCTCGTCAAATAGTTGGTTACCCTAATTAAAAGGAGTATAAGAGCGCACACTTAACACTCACTTAAACCTAATAATTCTCTTCAAACCCTAACTCATCTAAAACATCCACCCCCTTCTTAGTATTCTCACCAAATCACATCAAACCCTAAAATTTCTCCATATGAATCCGCCTCCCACTTCAATCTTTCGTATCCGAAAAAAAAATGCTTCATCCATCTCAATCTTTTGTCAATCATCAATTTAACCAACCCTAAAAGCTCTTAAGTCCGCCTCAAACACGTGCTTTGGAACACACAACGCAGCCACATACTCGCCACAGGGATGGCTCGAGTTAAGTTTTATGATTCAGATTTGCCACAAGGATGGTTTGAGGGTCAAGTGAGGACTTCTTCATCATCTAAACGGTTCAAGGTAGGATTTTTCTTGTGTTTAGAGTTTGTTAATGGTCATGAACGATTTAAGGATATAAAGATAACATACTTGTTATACTTTATTCCTTGTAGTATCGGATATGAAATGAAGTGTGACTTCAACAAGTTAGATCTGTGATGATTAGGGTTCAATAAAAAATCTAATGAAAGATTGAAGTAAAACCCGATTCTGAGATCACATGAATTAACATCGTTTTTGTTACATGATTGGGGTCATAAGCTGTAACATATTGGATTTCACAAACACACTAAACCATAATCACAAGTGGCGTACAAGAAGGTTTTTAGAGAGAGAAAGTTAGAGGTTTAGGGAACTTAGTGAGAGAAAGAAAAATCTTATTATGAGCTCCAACTCTCTACCTTGGGAGGTAGAGAGTATTTATAGTCTTACAATAAAACGCCACACAACGGGCTGTGGATCAGGCATACAGTGGGTAAAGACCCGTCCGTACTCCACGGTGTTACTTAACTAAATACTACTTAACATTAAATAACTACGACTACGAGCTTTCTAACGAATATATATACTTGAGGCGACCGACTCTTTTATACCTGGAATTTCTAATTCCTAACAATCTCCCCCTAAGGGAGGTCACCTCAAACACCCATTAAAATTACATAGATAACAAACGGATATAACATTGAGATGGTTCTTGAGTTCTTGTCCATGTTCATTGTTCTATAGCTCGTAGTCATTGATTCTTCACATTGCATGTTTGGTTAATCCAAGTGGAGGTCTTTTACTAATCCACGTGATAATGAGATTTGAGCCAGCTTTGAGATCATCAGCCACATTAAATCTTTGACTCTTCCTTTGTGGTGTTGATGTTATGTGATGTTGTGACATTTGGACCGACATGCTCACATCCTGGATCATGATTTCTTCTTATCAGAGTAGCGGAAGCTTTAGTTGATTCATGATATTGGCAGCAGCATAGTAGAAGCATGGTGTGATAATATTAGAGTCATTGATGCACTAATCATGATTTCTTTTGAAATGAATGTGTAGTGTGAGCATGCGGTAATGGATTGACCGCTCCATTCTGATCAGCTGCAAACGTCGGGGCGTACCTGCATACAACAGTTAGAAATAAAGTGCACGAGAGTGTCTTTGACCACTTTCATCAAATTGAGGTACACGGCCCACGGTTCCCCGTTGATCAGTACAAGTACTGCCTGTGATCAAGTATAATTCCGAAGAATTTTCTTGACAGGGTTTCGCAGCTGCTCTAGTTGTTCTCAAACCGGAATGTCTCAAAGAAGACAACACGGAGTGAGTGAACCAGCGAATAGAGATTCACTGATTGATGAAAAGATATTTGAAAAACAATCGAGTATCGCTCAATAGAAATTGTTTTTGCAATACAACGAAGGTTTTAATGAAAATCAATTATCAATCATAAACACCTTATAGTTTGAAATATTCGTACACGGTCGATGTGCTAGAGAAAAGAGTTTTTGAGCAGAATGACCGGTTTTTCAAAGGTAGCCGTCAATCCATAACCTGAACCAGGATTGATTCAAAAGATTGAATCGCCCCATTTTTCTGTTCAGTTGTCACATGGTTTATCTATAGAATAGATCTCACATGCCACCCACCAGGAGCTTGTTTGATCTTGGCTCCAGAAGGCTTTCCATCTTCATTGTGAATATGATTGCATATCACTCAGATGTTCTGGCAATACCACAAGGATACTGCGAAGGACGCAAGATATAATCTCTCTTTCCACATTGTCTGAAACAGAGAGTCTTCATTGAACGTGTCCTATAGAGATTTATTGATGATCTCGTGACTCTAGACTCAATTTGTGCACATTTGGTTCCTATCCCGGAGACTAGGGAGAGGGTCTCCTTCTTCAATATCAACAATCTTTAAGAGAAAGTTGATAGATTATGTAGGTTCCCCGTGAGAATGAAACAAGCCCTTTTAAGAGGAACTTGAGTGGTTTGGAAAGTTGAAGTGCAGTGCGTCACTGGGTCCATGACGTCTTGTCTTCAATACCGATGTTACCATCAAGTAGTATATGAATTGAACCCGGTTTATGCCCTAAGGTTGAATAAATGGAGGGCTATTTGTTTTCACCCTTTTTCACATTCAATTCTTTTCCATTCTTCAACCCCTTCAGTGCTTACCGAGACTTCATAACTAGAACCTTGTTGTGTTTATTCCAATACTAGCTTAGTCTCAGTCCGCACTCTTCCCATATCTCATTTTTCTCCTTTTATCATCATACCTAAGAACTCTACACTAACTAGAGGATAGTCCCTGGGTAGATCCCTCCGGTTCTGGCGGATCATGGGAACAAATACCTAACCTTATCATCCTTATATCACCATACATAAAGTAAAGTTGGTCGGTCTATTTGGTATTGTTCATCTGCCATTGGAACCAAGTGAAAACCATTTGAAAATCAATCTAGATACTTATGATATATTATCAAAGCATTTTGTACCTGAATTGTTTTTTGATATTTTTAGAACAAGAGCTCCCCCTCAACATGTGCATCAAGTGTTTGAAATCATTTTGCACACGGAGGTAAGAGAAAGAATTAACTTCTTTGAATTCCATTTTCTAAATGATATCAACATCACTTCCCTAATCAAATCAAGTAGATAAAGCATTTTGAGGAAGGATGAGGTTTTCACAAGTTTGCTCCCCCTCAATATGTGCATAGATGTTTGAGAATGTTTTGCACATATTAGGAAAAGACTGCACATTGAGATAAATTGATCACGTTTCAAATATTTGTGGTTTAAGATTGATGCTCCCCCTCAACGTGTGAATGGAAAATTTGAAATCGTTTGTCACTTGCGGGGAGGCAAACATACTAATCACTTATGAAACCATCTATCGAATTATAAGTTTAAATTCAATTTAAATCACAAATTCTCCCCCGATCACAATTATCAAAAAATTTGAGATTTGTGATCTCTGTAGATTTAAATTGATTTTGAAAGCTTTTAAGGAGAATTGTGACTTGATTATGAAAGCGTTTTAACTGGGATAAGGATCTTTTGAGACTTTAAACTTCATTGGTTAAACATGCATGATTATCTTTTGAAAACAATTGTATGACAACTAACTTTTAGAATTAATTGAAATCATTCTCCCCCTCAATCAATGACATAGGTTGTTGATTGAGAGATAGATATTTTGACAAATAAGTCCAGATGATTTTCAAAACTTGAGTCCGAGTTATTGTACAAAGCAATTAGTTTTCAGCAGATAAATGTTTATAGAATCAGAGCATGAGATTTTGAAAACCAAGATAAAGCATGGCTCTGTTCTTTCTATGAAAAGCGGGTTATTGTCTGAAATGACAATAAACCATTTTTTCTCTTTCTTCCAAAAATATATATATATATATATATATATATATATATTTAAACATTCGAACAACATCTAAAGTCCCGTGTCATTCTTTGAATGATAGCATAAAGACCGTAGATATTATCGAATTGAGAAAAACATGACAAAAAGGACAATATTTTTTGAGGATTTTCAATTTTTTTTTTTTTTTTTTTGAGTAAATATTTACAAGAGATAGATGAAAAAAGACCTTTACTCCTCGTCTTCCTCCACGAAGACGTTTGAGTGTTCTACGGTTGAAGGCTTTTCAAACCAAGTCGTGGAAGAATAAACTCAAAACGTTCTCTTGGAAGAGCTTTGGTGAAGATGTCCGCTAACCGGTATTCAGGTCTCACAAAATAGAGTTCCACCACACCTTTTCCACTTGTTCCCTGATGAAATGATGTCGAATGTCGATATGCTTTGCTCTTGAGTGTTGAACATTGTTGCATGAGAGAGCAATAGCACTTTATTATCATAGATACAGAGGATTTTGATTGAATTCAAAGCCATAATCAGATAATTGGGATCTCATCCAAAGGATTTGAGCACAACAAGATGACATGGCTATGTATTCCGCTTCTGTAGAGGAAATAGAAGTACTCATTTGCTTCTTTGAGGACCAGCTCACAAGCTTATCACCCAAAAATTGAGCTCCTCCAAACGTACTCCGACGAGTATCGTGACACCCTGCATGATCAGCATGCCGTGATATCGCGTTAGTGACATATGGTGTCCTTCGGTACCAAAGTCCCATATTGATGGTTCCTTGGAGGTACCGAAAGACCCGTTTAACCGCTTCAAGGTGCTTTTTGGTAGGCTTAGCCTGGTATCTAGCACACATGCATACAGCGAACAATATATCGGGTCACTTTGTGAGGTACATCGGGGATCGATCATGCTACGATATTCTGTTTGGTCTACCATGATCCCTGAGTGGTCCTCATCAAGCTTGGTTCGTTCAATCATGGGAGTGTCAACGGGGTCGCTTGAGTCAAATCCAAATTTCTTTAAAATTTCATTTGCATATTTAGATTGATTTATGAAAATGCCTCCGGGACTTTGTGAAATTTGTAATCCCAAGAAAAATGACATTTGTCCCATCATTGACATTTGAAATTTGGAACCCATTTCTTTTGAAAAACGATCACATTCATTGGGGTCACGAGGCAAAATAATATCATCAACATAAATTTGAACGTGAATTAAATGTTTGCTGACTTTCGGTGAACAATGTTGGATAAAGCGCTCCCTTTGAAGCGGTTAGACGTAGAAGAAACTTTGATTGTGTATCATACCATGCCCTTGGAGCTTGCTTTAAACCATAAAGAGCCTTCTTCAAACGATAAACGTGAGTAGGATGCTCTGGATTCACAAAGCCTTCAGGGTTGGCGACGTAGACGACTTCATTAAGATCTCCGTTCAGAAACGCCGTCTTTACATCCATCTGATAGACTACCATGTTCTTACTTGCGGCATTAGCCAAGAATATTCTGATTTCCTCGATTGAGCAAAGCAAAATATTCTTCAAAGTCAATACCCTCCTCTTGACGGTATCCTTTAGCAACAATCGAGCCTTGTTCTTTAACACATCACCATGCTCATCAAGTTTCACTTTGAAGATCCATTTTAGAGCAATGATCATAGCACAATCTGGAGCGGGTACTAATTCCCATACATCAAGTCGATCAAACTCATGAATTTCTTCTTGCATGGCATTGAACCAACTGTCTTCATTCATGGCTGATTTAACATCTTTTGGTTCGATCTTAGAGAGTATGGAGTTGAAGAAGCACCATAAGGCATCTGTTGCAAGTTGTTCCGTGTGGATCTTTGACGAGAGGGATTTCTATTGATGTTGTCTAATGGATGATCGTGAGTCCATTTTCTGAGGTGTTCATGTGGTAGTTGTTGAGGAACTGAAGTAGCAGAGTTGATGTTTCACGAAGTAGATGGTTCGATGATGATTCGGAGCAAATATGTTTTCGAATGGAGCATCTTCGGGAGTAGCAAAGGGATTGACTTCATCTTGTGAATCAAAAGCATTTCCATGATGTACACTTGATGATTGAAGATTTGTTGATGAAACAGATTGGTCAGCAGCAGGCGCTTCTTGGCTTAATGACATAGAAGTTGAGGGGTTAATATCATTGACAGGGATCGACAAGCGCAGCCTCTTGATTGAATTGTCATATCTTTGTTACTTGGCTCAAATTGTTCATCATACATTGGATCAAACAGTTTCTTTAAATCATCTTTGAGGAGGTACATATGGAGTTGCTGATGAGGAGTTCGGAACAAGAAATGAACCAATGGGACTGTTTGAAGTGCGGGTCCGAATGCGGAATTTCCAGAGCCATTTGACCGGTCATCAAACGTGACGTGAATTGTTTCCATGATATTTCGGGTTCTCTTGTTATAGATTCGGTAACCTTTTTTGTTTGGTGCATAGCCTACAAAAACTCAATGTCCTTTAGCTCTCAGTTTTCCTAAATCTTGACCATCATTAGTTGGATAACATAAAGCACCAACACAAGAAGGAATGAAAGATCAGGTTTTCTGTTGTGGAGAAGTTCATATGGAGTTTTTCCATGAGCAGTGTGAATCCGGGATCGATTTTGGGTGTAGCATGCAGTGGCGATGCTTCCCCGAGAAACATTGGAACTTTGAGTAAATCAAGGCATAGTCCTTGGCAGCTTCCACAAGAGTTCGATTTCATCTTTCAACTACACCCTCGTTGATGAGTTCGAGGAACACTTCTTTGGTGACTGATTCCAATACTTTCATAAAACTCACCAAGTTGTTTGTTAACAAACTCAGTTCATTGTGTTCGATGATTTTGACCGTTTTGTTAAGACGAACCCGCAATTGCTTGATGAGTTTGATGATGATATCCGGAGTTTCATCCTTTGTCCTTAAGAACTTTACCCAGATGAATCTAGAGAAATCATCAACCACAACTAACACATATTTCTTCCCAAAGATATTCAGCACTCTCATGGGTCCACATAAGTCCATGTAAATTGTATTAAGAACTCTGGGGAGACTGAGTTGTAGGTTTGGGTTTATTGGCATACTTCTTGCTTTTTCCCAATTGGCATGTTGAACAAAGATGATCCTTTTCATACTTAAGTCTAGGTAAACCTACAACTAAGTCCTTTTTGGAGAGATCATTGATGGTGCCGAAGTTCAAGTGATTGAGACGACGATGCCATAACCATGACTTTGTTTTGAAGCCTTTGACAACAAGCAAAATGGAGAAGACTTCATCATATCTTCGATAGAGATGGTGTATAGGTTTGAACCACGTGTTCCTCTTAAAAGTTCCTTACCATCAAGTTCTCTAACAGAAACATGTGTGTTTTCTGAAGCTACTAGATCGAATCGCAGAATTGACCAACAGAGAGACGAGTTATGACCAAGACCTTCCACATAATACACTCTGGAGATAACACTTTTTCCAATAACATAATCTCCATAACCCTTAATTGCACCGAAATGATCATTCCCGAATCTAACTGTCCAGATGAATTTGCTCACGAAGTTCATGAGCGCGATCGGTCTCCGGTCATATGCTTGGAACGACCTGAGTCCAGTACCACGAACGATTTGAACGATCTGCAGTTGAACACGACAAGAATGGATAACTATATAATGGGATCCCCATGCAAAATGGGTTCCACTTGGTTAGTAACAGATAATTGGAACACCCACATCGAAATAGAAACATCCATATCGAAGTAGAAGCAATGGAATCATTGGGACTAGATGCAATGCTTTGGTAATGTCTGTATTTGACTTATTCAAAGTATGTTCACTTCTTAAGGGAATAGTTCTACCAGTAGGCATCCATTTTCTAGTGGGCATAGTCTTAGCGGTTGAGGGCAAAGCGATTATTCTTATGGCCAAAAGGTATCCAATAATAACCTATCTTTATAAATGTTCTTCCTGTGGGTTTCCATTGTTTTCTAACAATCTTTCGTCTTTGCCTTTTAGCTTTCTTTGTGCACCGATTATTAGCCTTAACAATTTTAACTGGGCATTTGACAGCATTAGACAAAGCATTTACACCACATTCATGATTAGCAACAGAATTCAAGCGGACATCATTACAAGGTTTGCAAATAGTATCAGAATTCGAATTAATTACAGTACACCTAAGGCTAATACTAGAATCAACACGATTCGTTTTATTCAACTCAAGCTTAAAGTTCCTAGGTTGGTCTTCTACTCTCTTCCAATGCACATTTTTAGCTTGAGAGGTCCTATCATTCTTTGTATTGTCTTGAGACTTTGACCTGCTCGCTTTAATGTCACTGATTACTCCTGTAGAGGTAATTATGGGAACATTAGTTGGTTGATCTAATTTTTGCATTCCTGAACTAGACGTGCAAG
>OU343225.1:199002159-199172209 GCA_910596185.1 Chrysanthemum makinoi | reverse complement strand
TGCAAAAAGTAGCAAAACCAACTAGTATTCCCATTCCCTCTACAGGAGTAATAAGTGACATTAAAGCGAGCATGTCAAAGTCTCAAGGCAATACAAGGAATCATAGGACCTCGCAAGCTAAGAATGTGCATTGGAAGAAAGTAGAAGATCACCGTAGGGAAAATTTGAATAAAACGAATCGTGTTGATTCTAGTGTTAGCTCTAAGCGTCTTTGTAATTAATGCGAATTCTACTACTTTTGGCAAACCATGTAATGATGATTGCGTGGTTTACATTACTAATCTTGAATGTGGTATGAATGATTTTTCTAATGCTGTCAAATGCCCAATTAAAACTGTTAATGTTAAAAATCAAGCTAAGAAGGCTAAAAGGCAAAAGCGAAAGAAAGTTAGAAAATAGTGGAAACCCACAGGAAGAACATTTAGTAAGATAGGTTATCAATGGATACCTTTTGGCCATAAGGTCAATCATTTATGCCCTCAATCTGCTTAGACAATGCCCACTAGAAAATGGATGCCTACTGGTTGAACTATTCCCTTAAGAAGTGAACATACTTTGAATAGGTCAAATATGGATACTAGCAGCGCATCTATTTCGATGATTCCATTGCTTCTATTTACGATATGGGTATTTCTATTTATGATGTGGGTGTTCCAATCATTGTTACTAACCAAATGGAACCCATTCCTGCATGGGGATCCCAATTATCGATTATCCATTCTTGTATGTGTTCAAGCTGCAGATCGTTCAAATCATTCTATGGTACTTGGACTCAGGCTGTTCTAAGCATATGACTGGAGACCGGTCGCGGCTCATGAACTTCGTGAGTAAATTCATCGGACTGTTAGATTCGGGAACGACCATTTTGGAGCAATTATGGGTTATGGTGATTATGTAGTTGGCAAAGTGTAATCTCCTAGGTATATTATGTGGAAGGTCTTGGTCATAATTTGTTCTTTGTTGGTCAATTCGTGATTCGATCAGGAGGTGGCCTTTAGAAAAAATACTTGCTTCGTTAGAGAACTTGATGGTGTGGAATTATTAAGAGGTACTCGTGGTTCTAACCTATACACCATCTCTATCGAAGACATGATGAAGTCTTCTCCAATCGGCTTGTTGTCAAAGGCTTCGAAAACAAAGTCATGGTTATGGCATCGTCGTCTCAATCACTTGAACCTCGGCACCATTAATAACCTTTCCAGAAGGATCTTGTCGAGGCTTACCCAGTTAAAATATGAAAAGATCATCTTTGTTCGACGCCAATTGGGTAAAAGCACGAAATATGCCCACAAACCAAAACCGAATTGATAATGGAAGTTCTTCATACCCATCATATGGATGCATGCTGGGACCAATGAGAGTGTAAACCATAAATGGGAAGAAATACATTCTAGTAGTTGTTGATGACTACTCTCGATTTACTTGGGTAAAGTTTTGAGGACAAAGGATGAAACTCCGTGAGATTTCATCATCAAACTAATCAAATAACCGGGTTCGACTCAACAATACGGTCGGAATTTTTAGAGCAGAGAAATGGCAAAATTTACGAGTTTGTTAACAAAGACTTAATTCAGTTTTATGAAAGTGTTGGAATCGGTCATCAAAGAAGTGTTCCACGAACTCCTCAACGAGCGGTGTAGTTGAAGAGAAAATCGAACTCTTGTGGAGGCCGCAAGAACAATGCTAATTTATTCAAAGGTTCCAATGTTTCTATGGGCTAAGCCATTTCCACTTGCTTGCTACACCCAAAATCGTTACTTATACACACCTCTCATGGAAAAACTCCATATGAACTTGTTCATAAGCGAAACTGATCTCTCCTGCAACCGTGTGTTTGGTGCTTTGTGCTATCCAACGAATGACGGTCAAGACTTAGGTACATTAATAGCAAAGCTTGCACTTTGATATTGGAGTTTTGTTGGTTATGCACCAAACAAGAAGGGTTATCGAATCTACAACAAGAAAACCCGAAATATCATGGAAACAATTCACGTTACGTTCAATGAGCTGACCGGTCAAATGGCTCGGGACAAACTTACCGAACCCGACTCAATTTTCATCAAGTAGTCCTATCGGTTCTACTCTTATTTCTAATCCTCTCCAAGAACTCCTTATGTACCTCCATTAGAAGATGATTTAAAGAAATTGTTTAATCCAATGTTTGATGAACACTATGAACCAAATGCTGATGAAATGTCAATTCCATCAACAAAGGTTGCTCATATCCCTGTGAATGAAGTCAACCCTTCAGTATCAATATCATTAAGTCAAGAAGCACCTGCTGCTGATCACTCTGTCTCATCAACAAATCATCAATCATCGAATGTACATCATGGAATTGTCTTTGGCATCAATGATGAAGTTAATCCCTTTGCTACTCCTGAAGATGCTCCATTTTAAAACATATTTGCTCCTGAATCATCATCTGAACCATCTTCATCAGGAGACATCGACCCTGCTACTTCAGTTCCACAACAACAACCACATGAACACCTTAGAAAATGGACACATGATCACCCATTGGACAACATCATTGGAAACCTTTCTCGTCATGTATCCACTCGTAAACAACTTGCTACTGATGCCTTATGGTGCTTCTTCAACTCCGTACTCTCTAAGATCGAACCTAAAGACGTTAAAACTGCTATGAATGAAGACAGATGGTTCAATGCCGTGCAAGAAGAAATTCATGAGTTTGATCGATTAGATGTATGGGAATTAGTACCTGCTCCAGACTGTGCTATGATCATTGCTCTAAAGTGGATCTTGAAAGTGAAGCTTGATGAGCATGGTGATGTCTTGAAAAATAAGGCTAGGTTAGTGGCTAAAGGATATCGTCAAGAAGAAGGTATTGACTTTGAGGAATATTTTGCTCCTGTTGCTCGTGATCGAAGCAATCAATCTTCTTGGCTACTTGCGGCGAGTAAGAACATGGTCGTTATATCGGATGGATGTGAAAACCGCCTTTCTTAATGGTGATTTGAAAGAGGTGGTTTACGTCCCGACCCGAGAGGGTTTTGTGAATCCAGAGCATCCTACTCATGTCTATCGCTTGAAAAGGCCCTTTACGGTTTGAAGCAAGCTCCTAGAGCATGGTATGATCTGTTAAAAGTTTCTTCTATCTACTAGATTCAAAGGGCAGCAATTGATCCGACATTGTCACCAGGAAGTCAGGCAAACATTTAATTCACGTTCAAATTTATGTTGATGATATTATCTTTGCCTCGACTGACCCCAATGAATGTGATCGTTTTTCAAATGAAATGGGTTCCAAATTTCAAATGTCAATGATGGGACAAATGTCATTTTTCTTGGGATTACAAATTTCACAAAGTCCCGAGGCATTTTTATAAATCAATCTAAATATGCAAATCAGATTTTAAAGAAATTTGGATTTGTTTCTTGTGACACCGTTGACACTCCCATGATTGAGCATTACTAAGCTGGATGAGGACCACTCAGGGATCATGGTAGATCAAACGCAATATCGTAGTATGATTGGATCCCTGATGTACCTCACAGCTAGAAGACCGACATCTTGTTATTTGTGTGCATGTGTGCTAGATACCAGGCTAAGCCTACTAAAAAGCACCTTGAAGCTGTTAAACGGGTCTTTCGGTATCTCCAAGGAACCATCAATATGGGACTATGGTACCGAAGGACACCGGTATGTCACTAATAGCCTATGGATGCTGATCATGCGGGATGTCAAGATACACGTCGAAGCCGGGAGGTGCTCAGTTTTTGTGTGATAAGCTTGTGAGTTGGTCTTCAAAGAAGCAAATGAGTACTTCTATTTCCTCTACGTAGATGAATACATAGCCATGTCATCTTGTTGTGCTCAAATCCTATGGATGAGATCCCAATTATCGAACTATGGCTTTGAATTCAACAAAATCCCTCTGTACTGTGATAATAAAAGTGCTATTGCTCTCTCATGCAACAACGTTCAACACTCAAGAGCAAAGCACATCGATATTCGACATCACTTCATCCGGGAACAAGTGGAAAACGGTGTGGTGGAACTCTATTTTGTGAAGTCAGAATACCAGTTAGCTGACATCTTCACCAAAGCTCTTCCAAGAGAACGTTTTGAGTTTATTCTTCCACGACTTGGCTTGAAAAGCCTTCAACCAGAAACACTCAAACGTCTTCAGGAGGAAGACGAGGAGTAAAGGTCTTTCTTCATCCATCTTGTTGTATATATTTATTCAAAAAGCAAATTAAAAAATTATAAAACCAACAAAAAGCAAATTGAAAAACATAAAACTTTCAAAAAATCCATAAAAAAAATAAATAAAAAAAAATAAAATTGAAAAACTCGAAAAATCTAAAAAATTATTCTTTTTGTCATGTTTTTTTTTCTTTCTCCTCGATTCGATAATATCTACGGTCTTTGTGCTGTCATTCAAAGAATGACACGGGACTTTAGATGTTGTGTGAATGTTTAAAAAAAAATTAAAAAAATCAAAAAATATATTTGGGAGAAAGTAAAAAAATGGTTCATTGTCATTTCAGGCAGTAACCCGCTTTTCAAAGAAAGAACAGAGCCATGCTTTATCTCATGTTTGAAACCTAATGCTCTGATTCTAAAAACAAATGTTTGTCATTTACAAGACAAATGTTTAATTTCAAATATTTTTCCTTCTAAAGATTCCTCTGAAAAATATTTGCAATCTTATGAAAACTCAATTGTTTTTTAAAACACTTCGGACTCTATTTTTGAAAATCAAAAGAACTTATCAAGTGTCAAAATCTCAATCCATCAATCAACAACTTTCGTCATTGATTGAGGGGGAGAATGGTTTTTCAATTAAATCAAAAAGTGTTCTTTTCAAACATATTTCTCATACCTTAAGGACAGCCTAGAATGTCTTCGTGAGATTGTAGAAGAGGATAAGTTAGAGAAACCACATGATAATGAAATTGGCCATGCATGCTTATATGCCAAACGATCTCAAGAACTTCTAGAATGCTTAATTATAATATGCCCTAAAACCTTAGGTGAGCAAGTCAATCCCTTGATACCTTGTTCTATGCCTAGTGCCAAGTATGCAACTCATTCAATGCCCAATGTTATGAATGTGAACTTTAGTATACGTTCAAGTAGTTCAGATCCCAGCACCTTTAGTATTTGAAGGCACACTGAAGTTCACTTTCTTAACACTAAAGTTGTTGGGATCTGAACAACTTGAAGGCATACTAAAGTTCACATTCATAACATTGGGCATTGAATGAGTTGCATACTTGGCACTAGGCATAGAACAAGGTATCAAGGGATTGACTTGCTCACCTAAGGTTTTAGGGCATATTGTAATTAAGCATTCTAGAAGTTCTTGAGATCGTTTGGCATATAAGCATGCATGGCCAATTGCATTATCATGTGGTTTCTCTAACTTATCCTCTTCTACAATCTCACGGAGACATTCTAGGCTGTCCATAAGGTATGAGAAATATGTTTGAATAGCAAGTTTGTTATTCCTAAGATGAGGAGGAACATCTTTCACGAGCAAAGCATATTTATTACAGACATGCACGTTTGAAGCACCATTCTCCCCATTGGTCATTGGCATTTTCCCTTTTACCTGACTCTTTAGATTCTCAATTTCCTTTTGCAACGAAGTTATTTTTTCGTTATTTTTGTTACGAGTGACTTTTAATGACTCAAATAACTCATTGAAATGACGTTTAACCTTTTCATTTTCTTCTAGAAAACTCTCATTTTCCTTTTGTAAAGCATTAACCAAGTTTTGAAGATGAAAATTTTGAGAATTCCGAGAATCTAAAGGAGGAGGCATTTGGGAGCAAGTCACATTGATATTTTCACCCTTTAATTGAGAAATTTGGGCTTTCAACTTTCTGATTGTGTTACAGTGAGCTTGAATCTGTTCATCACGTTTGTTTATTTCAAAGACTGCATCAAACTCTGGAACATCCGAGGATATCTTGATGTTTGAGGTTTTAACATTTTCTTTGAGATGTTGATATTTAAGTTGTAAATCAAAATGTTCAACTTCTAGCTTAGAAAATTGTTTTACCAAATTATCGTGATCATCCTGTTCAATTTTCTCACTTAGTTTAGAGTTTTTGATTTCAAGCTCAATGACACGATCATGGGAGACTTTCAAAGCAACAGATAATTCATGAAATTGAGAAGCATTAATAGAACAATTAGTGGCAGTATAAAACATATCTTGAGAGATACATTCAGAAATCAGATTCTCATTTAAGGTATGCAAGTTCTTCCTCTCAATTTCATTATATTTTAATGGTCGCTCATAGTTATTAACCTCAACTATCATAGCATCAAATTCCTTTTCCATTCCTTTAATATCTGTATCCATCCCCTTTTTAAGACTCTCAAATTGATCTTTCAGTTGTTTGAAGAAAGGCATGACCTCAGTTAGATAACATTCTTTTGTTTGTTCAAAACCCCTTTCCCCTTCAGTTATCCCAGTGGGTGTGATCCTTTTCTTACACGTTTTCTCAAAGCCAACAAATAATTAAAATATAACATATTGGTGATTAAGGTCTTGCTTTTAGTGGCAATAGTTCTAGAAACTAAATGCATTGGTGTATTAGGAGGATACCACTTTGAAGGCATTTTCCTAAAGGGAGGGTTTGTAACAACAAGATTCTCTGCTTTTTGCTTATCTAAATCCTTTTCCAGAACACTTGTTCGGGAGTTAACAACGTTTGAGGCTTAAACTTGTTCAAGGAAATCCATTTTTCCTTCTTGTAATCATGGGGTTTGATCGTTATGTTATTCTTTTTACACTCGGGATCTTCTAGCTTCTTATTCATTTTCTCCCTAGATGCATTATCTAATTTTCTATCTTCCTCAGTGCACTCAACGCAACTAGGTTTCTGTCTAGGTTTAAGAATCTCATTACCATCATTGATCACCTTATTAGCAGCTCTAGCCTTTTTAATGACTTCTGGATTTAGTTCCTCAACAAGGAGAATGCTATGCTTATCGCTTAAAACTCTATGCTTAGTGATCAAGTGAGCAGTCTGAATGGTATTCCCTTATACGTACAACTTATTTTCTAGCTTGTTTTTCAAAGTTTTTAGATTGGAAAAATCATTCAAAAGTTTTGATTCCTTAGCATTGAATTCTTGCTTAAGCATTTTAACATTTTCTTGAAGTTCCTGTTTTTGCTTAGCAGTTTTAGAAAGCTTTTCTTGTAAGGAGTTTAACTCTTGTTTTAAGACTTCTTCTCTAAAGTTACTTTTTCTAATAACTGCACGCATTTGGTCATCCATCTCCAGCTCACGGGTGGTTAATTCAAACTTAGCTCGTTGTTCATAAATAGCAACACGTTCTTTATAGGCATTAAGTTTAGAGATAACAGAATCATCTGGGGACATGCAGTGTATTCGTCAAAAGCATAGTCATCATTGACTGCATAAGATACATCACTTGGTACAATCTCACTTTCTCTTTGTTTCACATATTGATCATATGGGACAACATTGATATTACCCATATTTTCAATATCTGACTCAATAATTACAGTTGATTGTACTTCGTCATGTATCTTTTGCTCTTCAACTTCATCGTATAGTTTTAGTACCTCAGAAATGATTTTGTCTTTGGATGGACCAGCTTGTGGTGATGAAGTGACTTTAGGAGGGACCATTGGAGAAATGCTAGCCATGAAAATGGTTTGTGCGGTAGGTTCATCATCAACGTCAGAGTCGTATGCATCACAATCAGCGACTTGAAAGGCATTCGATGATTGTGGCCTATCTCCTGAATTGGATGCTCATCCACATCTGCATCATATGTCTTAGCATTTCCATCAGCAAGAAACAACAAATCCTCTTCATCCAGGTACGCACCATTATCCCGAGCTTGCACAAGCAACATCTTATCCCTGAAGTACTCTGCATTCGAGGCGTTTTGGCGATGTGCAGTTCCTTGCAATATGTCCCTCACCTCCACGGTTGTAGCACTTGATAGGTTTTGCTTGTCCCTGATTTCCATTCCTCCCCTATTCGATTTCCCATATCCTCTACCGACTCCACCTCTTTCCTTGTTCGTACTGCCTTTCTTGAACTGGCGCACCATAACCTTCCCATCTCGACATGGCTTGATTGTGTGGATTGGATGTTTGTTCGAGGTTGTTGTTGGTTTATGGGAGAGAGTTCATGTTTTGACTAATCATGAGAGCCAGTTGATTAATGAAGTATCCCCGGTACGCATCGGCATCGGCTTGTTTGAACATTGGATCAGGAATGAGTTTGTGATTACCATTACCCATGGGTATAACTTGAGATGCTTTGGTGGTAATTCTAATGTTTGAGTAGAAGGCAGTTGAATCATTTGATGAGCTTGTCTCTCCCTGGTTGGTTTTGAACTGATCAAGAATCCTTTTTCAAACATGGCATGTCTCTCATTCTGAAGAAGGAAGGCATAGAGTTGCTCATAGTTTGTATTCTTCAATCCTTTGGTTAGCTTCATGAGGTGACAAACTTGTGCCATTCGGGATTCATGTTGTTCACAAACTTTGAGTTCAATGAATGTTTGGCATAGTCATTCTGATGTTCCTCATGTCATTAACAAGCTTGTGGAATCTCACGTAATACTCATAGACACTCTCATCGGGTTTCATCTTGAAGTGCTCAAATTCATCATAGAGTTGTGATTCTCTGTCTTCCATAGTTAATTGAGAACCAGAAAGAAGCATCTTGACATTATCCCACACACCTTGGCCGGTGTTGTGATTGATAAGCTTGTAGACATCTTTTGGAAGACCTTGAAGTATGATGTTAGAAGCCCTGATATCAACATCGAATCTCTTTTTCTCCTTATCAGTGAGCTCATCATACGTCTTTTGATCTGTCTATTCCATAGATCATTGTTCCATCTGCATTTGTATCAATTAAGTCTCTCATAGTCTCAATCTGATAAGGTCCTTCATCAATCAATTTGAGAATGTTGACCCCATTTTCCTTTCCAAGATAGTACAGTCTGATTCTTTGAGCCCAAGAGTCGTAGTCGATTCGTCAAGCATGGGTGGGCGAGTATCTGAACCAGCTGCTTGAACATCCTCGGCAACAGTGGAGATGATTGTAGGTACGTTGGTAGACATGTTCAAAGATTACACGGGATTTTATAACTCAATGATTAAACCGGGAAATAGATTCTTTCACTGGATTTTACTAAATCAAGAGAAAACCGTATTACACACAAAAGTCAAGCAAGTCGCTAAGAATCCTTGAACCAAGTCGCTAAGCACTAAGTTGCTAAGTAATAACAAGACAAGTCGCTAAGTTCCAAATCGCTAGAAATTTTGGCAAAGAAGTCGCTATGCACCAAGTCGCTAAGATGTCAAGTCGCTAAATAGCAACTCCCTAAGGTCCAAATCGCTAACACCAAGTCGCTACGAAACTTAAAGAACAAGTCGCTATCAAAATTGAAAGCAAGTCGCTACCTTACCAAGTCGCTACCCGTAGTGGAGAATCCACTAAGTGTACTTTTTGTCGGCTTGTCTCAAAAGGCAAGTCGCTATGACCAAGTCGCTACCAAAACTCACTACAACTCGCTACCTTTTATTGAAGCAAGTCGCTACCAAGAAATTCACTCCGAGAGCTAAGTCGCTACCAAGAAAAACTTTAAAAACACACTTTTCAATCCAAAACAAGCTCAACCACAGTGATTCAAGCTTACCAAATCAAAACCCAAGCACATACAATGATCCTAAACACAAAAGTACACCCAAAATTCAAACTTTAACACAAGAAATGAACCAAATGATGCAAAAACCACTAAACTTTTTCAAACTCAAAAACCATCTAAAAACCACTAGAAATCCAAGGATATGTAAGAGATGATCTAACCATGGCTCTTGATACCATTTGTAACATATTGGATTTCACATACGCATCATAACATAAACACAAGAGGCGTACACAATGATTTTAGAGAGAGAAAGTTAGAGGTTTGGGAACTTTAGTGAGAGAAAGAAAAATCTTATTATGAGCTCCAACTCTGTACCTTGGGAGGTAGAGAGTATTTATAGTCTTACAATAAAACGCCATCTGACGGGCTGTGGATCAAGCATAAAGTGGGTAAAGACCCGTCCGCCCTCCACGGTGTTACTAAACTAAATACTACTTAACATCAAATAACTACGACTACGAGCTTTCTAACGATTACATATACTTGAGGTGACCGACACTTTAACTACTGGATTTTCCAAATCCTAACAGTTAGGAATTTACCAAAACTAAAATATGACCAAAACTTTTGCGACGCTTGCAAAATTGGTAAACAAACCCATAGTAGTCATAAATCTAAAAATTTGGTGTCCACATCTAAGTGTCTAGAATTATTGCATATGGACTTGTTTGGTCCATCCGCTATAAGAAGCTACGGAGGCAACTTATACACTTTGGTCATAGTAGATGATTACTCAAGATTTACTTGGACGTTGTTTTTGAAAACTAAAAATGAAGCTTTTGATAAATTTGAAATTCTTAGCAAGAAAATTCAAAATCAACTAGGTGTTAAAATTTTGTCGATCCGAACGGATCATGGTCGTGAATTTGACAACGAAACTCAATTTGGAAACTTTTGTGATACAAATGGTATAACACATAACTTTTCGGCTCCACGAACACCTCAATCAAATGGAGTGGTAGAACGTAAAAATAGAACAATTCAAGAAATGAGTAGAACAATGCTTAATGAACAAAACATTCCTCAAAAGTTTTGGTGTAACGCGGTACTTCTACATATATTTTAAATAGAGTCTTAATTCGTCCTTTCCTAAACAAAACACCATATGAGCTTTATAAAGGTAAAAAGCCAACTTTAGGATATTTTAGAGTCTTTGGTTGTAAATTCTTTATTCTTAATACTAAAGATTATCTCACCAAGTTTGACCCAAAGTCTTATGAAGGTGTATTTCTTGGTTATTCTCAAACTAGTAAAGCTTACATTGTCCTAAACAAAGAAACAATGATAGTCGAGGAATCGTTGAACATAACATTCGACGAAAGTCCACCTCCCTCTAAGACATCACCTTTGGTAGATGATGACTTAGTTGAAAGTCAAATGATATAAAGTCAAGAAATAATTAATAATAACAAGAAAGATGAACCATTAAATAAAGAAATTGTAAACATCAAAGAATATAAAAGTCATCCTTTAGACAAGGTCATAGGACAACTTAATCCAAGAACCTTAAGGTCACAAGCCCAAAATCAAAGTAATTATTTTTTTTGTATCCACCATTGAACCGAAAAACATAAATGAAGCAATAAAAGATGAATCATGGGTAATTGCCATGCAAGAAGAGTTAAACCAATTCGTTAGAAATGATGTTTGGAAATTAGTTCCAAAACCTAAAGATCAAACTATAATTGGAACGAAATGGGTTTTTCGAAATAAAATGGATGAAAATGGTGTAGTATCTAGAAACAAAGCTAGGCTTGTTGCACAAGGTTATAATCAACAAGAGGGGATTAATTATGATGAAACTTATGCACCGGTAGCTATTCTAGAATCTATTAGAATATTGCTTGCCTATGCATGTGCTTATGACTTTAGATTATTTCAAATGGATGTTAAAAGTACTTTTCTTAATGGTTTTGTTAACGAAGAAGTGTATGTTGCTCAACCTCCCGGTTTTACTGACTTTGAGAAACCACATCATGTCTTCAAACTCAAGAAAGCATTATACGGTCTTAAGCAAGCACCAAAAGCTTGGTACGACCGACTTAAGACTTTTCTTCTTGATAACAAATACACTTTCTAGGACTTCAAATAAAACAACTAGAAGATGGCATATTTTTTAACCAATCTAAATATATAAAAGACATGCTTAAGAAATTTGGTCTTGAAGATTCCAAACCAACTAAAACACCCATGTCCTCGGACACTAAACTCACCAAGGACGAAGAAAGTGAATCGGTAGATAACACTAAATATAGAGGAATGATTGGTAGCCTACTCTATCTTACGGCTAGTAGACCCGACATTATGTTTAGTGTTTGTCTATGTGCTCGCTTTCAAGAAAACCCAAAGGCATCACACTTAGAAGCCTTAAAAAGGATTTTTAGATACATTAAGGGAACAACGTGTTTAGGATTATGGTATCCCAAAGGAACGGGTGTAGAAACCATAGTGTATGCCGACTCAGATCATGCTGGTGATTATGTCAATAGAAAAAGTAAAAGCGGTATTTGCACTTTTGTTGGACATTGTCTCACCTCATGGTTTGCAAAGAAGCAAACGGCTTTAGCCATCTCAACTACTGAAGCCGAGTACGTCTCAGCCGGAAAAGCATGTCAACAAGCTCTTTGGATGAAGCAAGCTCTCGTAGATAACGAAATTCATCTCAATGACATTGTAATACTTTGTGACAACAAAGGAGCCATCGATCTCAGCAAGAATCCCGTTCAACATGCTCATACAAAGCATATTGAAATCTGTCATCACTTTCTTCGCGACAATGTTCAAAAAGGAAACATCTCAATCGAGAAAGTATCCTCCGAAGACAACATTGCCGACATCTTAACTAAACCTCTTAAACGAGAACCTTTTAATCTTCTTAGACTTGGTTTAGGGTTAATGGAACCAAACATGTAGGATAAACATAGCCCAAAACATTAGAATAGTCCAAACAAAACAATTTTGTTTTGTATCTGCTACTGTAGCCACGGCACCAAACGACAACATGGATGGAACCAAAAAGTTGGTACCGTCTGGTCCGTGGTGTCTACAAAAGCAAAACTGCTACCTACAAAACATCTTCTTCTTCAAAACCCACTTTACCAAAACGTGTAAATATTAAACCAAGCTCATTATTGACACCTTCACACTCACTAATCACTAAAGATAACATCATTGTAAGTATCCTAACTACATTTTATCTCCTAATTCTGAGTCCAGGATTCTTATTTATGCACAAAACCATTACAAATCATTACATGGGGTTTTATGTATGCTTTTATACTAAATATGAATTCAATTGGCAAATTGCATAACTAGTCATTAAAATTAGGTACTACATTATCATATTGCATAAACAAATCATGCTTCCCACTAATCAATAGATAATGACTATAAGGCCTTATTCAAATAACCAAACACCCCGTGTCAAAAAATTTGTAATTTTTTTCATTGTTAATACAAATAGAAACGTTAGACTTTCATCACTTGCATGCTCTTGAATACTAAAGGTATTGCATAACTAATATGCATTCCCGGGTATATTCAAATGAAGCCACATTGAATTAGGAGCATGTGGGTTATCTCATGGTATTTGCTAAACATCCCACTAAAAACATTTTTATGCATAAAATGAGTCGAGATAACCGCAACTCCAAATCGTTTTCATATAGGCACACACTAGAACTAAAACGTTAAAGTTATTTTCATTTTTAACATATTAATTCTTGCTCCTAGGAATAACCATGGTAGCCGCAAGATTCTAAGATCATAAGGACACCCTTGGCTACATTCCCAAACATCACAAAACCAAAGGACTTTCCAAGGAACAAGTAGAAATCTTTAAGAGTCTAGAATCAAGGTATTTCCATGAGGGTGGAACCATTCACCCATCTTTCATTGAAAATACCAATCTCCGTGAAGAACTAGCCGCCATTCATTTCGATTGTCTTCTTGACATCGATGAACCAATTTGTCCTAGGTTTGTGTTAGAGTTCTATGCTAGTGTGACCGGCTTTAGTGATGAAGATGATGATGAGTTCTGTCTTAGGTTTAAAATAAATCAAAACGACTACACCATCACCTTAACCAACTTTGCTCAATTTCTAGGAATTCCCAACCGAGGGACATGTGTCTACTAGGATAAGTGGTCACTCACCGTTCTTGATGCAATCAATGACCGCACTCCTCCCTACCAAAACCGTTTGGCCGATATGGATGTTATCCGTGAACACCTATTTAACCCAAGGGGTGATACAACCCGAGTTTCCCGAAAGGGAAATGAGGTAAACCGAGATCCATATGGAATGGAGCTAAATGAACTTAAGCCCGAATTTAAGAAATAGGAGGAGCTACTTAGAGCCAACGTCATTAGCACCATAGGAAATAGGGATCACATCAACGCTTGCCTTTGTCACATTCACTACAACTTGTCCACCCGTCAACCATTCAATTTAGCTTACTACATCGCTAAGAGAATGATTGATATTCCAACTCAAGGATCGGTTGCTCTTCCATACGAGATGCTTCTCACCCGTCTCTATAGAAACTTTGCACCAATTCCACCAAGCCCAAAAGGGATGCACCTTCACTATGAGCTCATCCCTCACATCTTTGTAACTTTGAGTGATGCACGAGTTGCTAAGACAAAAGGCAAGAGAGAAAAACCTCCAACTCCATCATCATCATCATCAAATAGCTCCGAGGATTGGCTTCCAAGCTCTCATCTTCCACCTCATGAGTATTATGCGTCTCTTCCCGAGATCGAGAATGAATCAGCGGAATTCAAGCAAACTAAGGGAATGTTCAAGTTCCTTGGTAGGATGATGAGAAAGATCTACAAGAAGTTGGAAAAATGAGGGTCCTCTCCTAAACCTTGCAAGAAAACCGCTAGAATTAGCGTGAGGCCTTGTTGCTTCGTAAACTTAAGCTCCTCATCCGAGTCTTCTCCACTCACAATCTCATCTCCCATCCGAGATGATACAAGCCTTACCTTGGCTACACCTACTCAATCTCCAATTGTGATCACCACTCCACCACCTACAAAAACACCAACTTCACCTCCACCGGCACCCATCCAAACATCCAAAACACCCTCACCACCAAAGTGTCCAACTCTCATTCCTATGGAGCTATTTTCCACACCACCCACGTCTCCAAATCCTTTCTTGGAGGACTTGGATGACTTGCCTCCTAGGCCAAATCATCCACCACCATTGCCTTCCTTTGGCACAATTGAGCGGATTGCTCATGAGTCACCTAGGCCATCCTTTGACCCAAACGCCCCATTAGGGCCAAAACCTCTTCTCTTCCACCCCATTCACAAAGACATTCATGGTCCTTTGTATGGGGACCAAACACTTCCCACATCAATGTCCCCTCACTTAGAGGACATTGAGGAGTGCATGTGGGATGATAATCCCACAAGAGAGGAGATTCAAGCGGAACTCCACAACCTCCACCAATTCAAAAGCATGGTGGATTCTCACCTTAGTGAGACTATGCAAATGCAAAATGCTTTGCTAGCGTCGATCATGACCACTCCAAACATCCCCACCAACACCAAAACATCTACCATTCCACCACCACAACCTCCCCAAACATACTACCCCCCTAGGCATGGTTGCTCAACTTGTGAGCAAACGGCCCAAACCGTTGATAGGACCCGGGTTATGGTCCATGACTTCCAAGAGGAAATGAGGTTCATCCTCAATCACATCCTTGAGCGCCTCAACGCTCTTTCTCATCCACCATCTCATTAGAATGGTCATAGATTAGCATTTCTAAGTTTTTTCTTTTCTTAGGATTATTTTCTTTTTCTTGTACTAAAACACATCATTGTGTTCTCTTTTCATGATCTTTATTCATGAAAAATTTTAACTAATGAATGGTGTTTTTTATATTGTTGGTCCCTTTACATAGTGTTTGGAAATGCTTGTGAATGATCATTATTACTAACATTTTTTTTGTAGCTTTATTTTCACAATCCATTTATCTTCCCATTAAGCACCCAATTTAGGGGGAGCTTTGATCAAGGGGGAGATAATGGCTCGGGCTCATTACATTCCGCATCGCCTCTTCTTTTTGTTGAGACAAACAGGGGGAGAAAATATAGAACTTGTTTATATTTGACTTTTCTGAAAAAATCAAACTGCATACATTGACTTTCTGAAAAAGTCAAACATGATACTTCATTGGTAATACTTGACTTTTCTGAAAAGTCAACTGCATACTTTGACTTTCTGAAAAAGTCAACATCATGCATCAACTAGTGAATACTTTGACTTTTTCAAAAAGTCAAACATCATACACTTACATTATCATTTCCTTTTCAAGTTCTAAAACTAATATATTTATAACTCTTGCACAAACTTTGCATCCTTTATAAAAATAAAATTTATATTTTGTCCTCAACAAAAAGGGGGAGATTGTTAATACAAATATCGTCATTAAACGTTATTTATATTTTTGATCTTTACCTAAGTTTTGTTAACGACAAAAGTAAATTTAATTTGTATAAAACTTAAAGCATGTCAAGTTTAATAGATATTAAAACAAGCTTTCTCAAACAATATCTTCATCATTTGAAGCATTTACATTGTGACTAATCATATCTTAATATGAGTCTAAGCATAATGTATAATAGTAGTTTTTAGAATGTTTACTTATGTATTTGCATATTTCTAAAAATAGAAAAACAACACATGACATCATGTGATGCATCATGGAAATCATTGGAAGATTTCATTAGATATTTTGTGTGGATTTGTACTCTTCATATCTTACACAATCTTACATAGATATGGTTGACTTTGGCAAGATCTTGATATCTTGCTGTCAGACCTGGCGGCACCAAAATCCACAAAGGGCGGAACCCTTTTAAGGGGTCCGCGGTCCGTGGATGCTGCTGATGGTTTTGGCTATAAATAGCAAAGCCAAACCAAGTAGTTTTTCATCCATTTCTATCATACTCTCTTACATATCTTCTCTCTAACCTTTCTAACTCAGTTTCATATCATATTAGTGATCTCTTTTGTAGCAAAGAATATCAAGTCACATTCAAGCTTTAAACGAGAAGTTGGAAGTCTTGTTTGTTTAGTGTTGTATGATCTTGTGTTGATTCATACTTCATTGTTGTATTAAACCATAATAATCTTGTGAGTGTGAGTGGTTAGTATTTTTGTCCTCAAAATACATTATGTGTGGGAGTGGTTTTACCCTTGGAAAGAACTCGACATCTAGCTTAGTGTCGGAAATAGTGTAAGCGAAGTGTAAAGGTTTTCTCCGCCGGTGAAAGGAGCTTGTTGACTAGTGAAGTTAAACTCTTGAGTGTGAGACTCGGGGAGTGGAGTAGGGCAAGGAAAAAGATTTCTTGTAGACCGAACCACTATAAACAACTTGTTGTGGTTTGATCATTTCTTTCCTTATTTACTCTTTATATATTGCTTGCATATTTCATTAACATATCTAAGATCAATATCAATTGAACTTCAATAAGTTTCAAAACAAAGTTTTTAATTGGTAAACTATTCAACCCCCCTTCTAGTTTTCTACAGACTCTTGTGTAGAACCCTGGGGACTTTTCTCGGGATCTGGGCCCGTTATTATTGTATCTGTTGAAGGGACTTCCACTTCCATATTTTACTTCTTCAATCCTTTTAACTTCCTCGTTGGAGGAACATTCCTTAGTAGGGGGAGCTCCATTGTGTCCACTTCGTTCCACCTGTATGGAATGCACATTTTCCTTGAGCTTCTTCATGTCTCTTTCGAGACTTTCTAATTTGTTGTTTATTGCTGCAAGGCTTTCCATATTTCCATTCTTACTTCGGTTGCTTCCCCCATTGTCCCATTTGTGAGAGTGGTCAGCCATCTTCTGAATAGTTTCCAAAGCCAATGTTGGAGTCATTCTAGGAATTGGTCCTTGAGAATCGATCATTTTCCTTGAGGAGATGTTCAGACCTTTGTTAAAGACGTTCACCTTTTGTTGGTTGTTAAGGTCGTGAGTAGGACACTTGTATAATAATTTGTTATACCTTTCCCATGCTTGGTACAATGTTTCATCACCCTCTTGCTTGAAGTTATGGATTTCTTCTAATTTCTTAGCAGTCCTGGATGGAGGACAGTATCTCTGAATGAAATACTTTTTTAGGAGAGGCCAGGTGTTGACTGTTCCGGCAGGTAATCGATCAACCCACCTTTTAGCAGCTCCAGTGAAAGAAATAGGGAACACAGGTAACATGACAACATCGTTTGAGACTCTAGGAATTTTGAATAGGCTGACAATGTATTCCACGTTGTCTATATGCTCATGAGCATCATCGGTAATGCTTCCAGAGAAAGGGTTTGCACGCAATTCCCTCATAAATTGATGTTTGATTTCGAATTGAGCATCTTCTGCAATGGCCGACCTAACAATCCCTGGTCCTTGTTCTTCTCTTGTTAACGCCAAATATTCCTCGAGAGTAAGGTTATCAATGTGAACAACTTCCATGGTACCTAAAACTAGAAAAGTGATCGTTAGAATTTGAAAAAATTTTAAAATAAAACAAAAATGAAAGACTTAATAGCAATCCAAATATAACTCCCTGGCAGCGGCGCCAAAAACTTGATGCAGGTTTTACTGACCAGGTTTTAATATTTATAATGTCTTTTTATACCTATGGTCTACCCTAATGCACAAACAGGCAGTGTACCCGGTCGTGTGTAGTGTAGTATTCGGTAAAACCGAGGTCGTCCCAAGAGCTATGTGTGTGGATTAATACTAAGTCTAGGTGTCACAGATTTTAAGATGGTTGAGATATCGAATTAACTCATTAACTACTAAAGCAAATAAAGGCAAAGGATTTGATCAATAGAGAAGAGTGGTGCTAACCTAGTTATTCATCCTAGCTAGTAATGTTTACGTCTAATTACTTCCAATTACTTCAGGTGAGGTCAAAGTCGGGAGGACAACATTTGGTCAGTTTGCCCTAACCTATCAGCAAAGAGCCACCACTGGAGAAGTCAAGTGTCCCCTCATAAGTCCAGTTGTTCCTGGTCCCCTAAGCCAAGTCATTAAGTTCCGCTACATGCTAGACTTATAAAAGTGAGTGCCCCGGAAATAGCATCTTAGACACTCACCCCCTAATTCTTAAGTTCATCCAAACGGTAGGTGATCAGTTGGTGAAATTACACAAGTAGAAAGGGTCGTCAGTTGGTCATATCTAAGAAGTTATACACTTAGAAATAATTATACGGAAGCAATGTAAACGTAAACAAAATAATTAAGGAATCATAACTAGGCCACACCAAGAGGTGCTTAGCCTCTCATATTAACCATACAAATCAATTCAATGTTAAATGTTACGAAATACATGAATCAAAAGTAAAGAAAAGATAAAAAGCTAATGCTTATCGTAGGGGAGTGATTTCTCCCTTGGAGATAGCTCCGTATGCTCCTCTAGATCTGCCTTTGGCTTCTTCTAACGTTCTCTGATTGTTGTTTGTGAAATGGGATGATTTGAAATGCTGGAAATCATGGGGTGTTTATAGGCCAGATCTTGGTTACGGCGTAACTTATAAAATAGTTACGCCGTAACGTATAACTTCTTCGTAAATTACAACAATAATTAAACCTCACGGATCTACAAACCTGTTTGAAGATATGGCTTCAATGATTATTTGACATATCAGAAAATGAATACAACAAAATTGTTATCCACTTTCTTGGTCCGATTTAATAAAACCATGACGAGTCATGATTCAAGAGCCTCAAAGCCATCCCTGTGGCGAGGTGTTTTGATATGTTTAAGAGATGGAGGTTATTTTTGGATGCGTTTTAAGGAAGCAGGGAAGATGGGGGCATTTTTTTTGTGAGATATTAGGGTTTGATAAAGTTAGAGATTTTAGGGATTCTTGAGGTTAACTAGAATTTTATACCCCAATATATTAGGGCAACCGGTTGTGTCTACTATGGGCCGTGTATTGCTTTGGTTTGTATGGGTTATGGTTGGACTCAGTTTGGGCCTCCAGAAAATCACAAGCATTGAAGTTTTCGTGAGCTTGAACTATGTGAGCTTGAATGGGCCTGAAATTTTGTGAGCTTTTAGAATGTTTGTGATTTAAATTTGGTATTGTAGCCGAGAATGTTTTCTTGAGTTTGAGAAAGTTTTTTTAAATCACAAATTCTAAATGGTGATTTTTAAAGATTTTTGTTGAGCACATGTTTAGACCTCACTGCATCACAAATCTTTTAATGGACCCGAGAATGGAATTTTAATGGGATTCTCAATGATGATCTTACCACATCTTTTTAATCAGATTTAAGGTTTCTCAATGGATCATGTGACAAATGATTCGTCCTCTTATGGAATTTTATGTTGTGAAATGGGCTTTTAAATATCGGATGTGCTAATTTTAGATATGCTTAAGTCGGATCCAGTGATTGATCTCCATGGACCTGGCCCCGTTTACTCAAGTAAATAAATTTGGGTCGTACACATGATTGGGTTGGATGGGCTTCTCAAGAGATTTGATTGGTTATGAGTTGTGATAATGAGAGTTGATGATGAGATTTGGTGTGATGATGAGACTTATTGGGTTAAGAGGTTTGATACTTTGGACTATACATTTTCACGTACAATATTATGTCACGGCTTGAATTGATGTTTGAACAAGGTTGACTACAGGGTTGTTTGTACGGTATTTCTTATTTGGATTTGAAGTGTGGTTTTCCGGGCACGTTTACTTATTTCATCTTCTTTCTTTCTACCTTTCCGCGAAGATGACTTGTTTGGGCGTTTATTGAGTGTGATAAAGACTTGGCTATTCAGTTATGGTTGTGATTCTTTCTCGCTTAACCCACAACGTAGCTGTCACTTTGGTGTCTCACGCAGTTGAGCATATGTCAAGAGGTTTTGTACATTGGGTACACCGTTTCTTTTTCACGAGGATTAGTACAAGCTTAAGCAACAAATCTGGGGAATTTCACGTCATGTTCAAGTTTGATATATCGGGTTTACTTCTCCATGTGGTCACTACAATAGCCGTCAGAATACGTGAATGATGTGTTTACCAATGGATTGATTGGTTGAGATGTGATCAACAATTCTCATGATATATTCGACGCCACTGAATGTCAATGATACTTCACAGTCTAAGCAAAATCTTTCAAGAATCTTCAACGTCAGTCATGATCTTTCAAGATGTTTGCTTATGAAAAGAAATTTTCGTGAAAATGGTCGTACAAGTTAAAGATGCTTCCGAAAGTTCGAAACCATCATGGGGAGAATCGTGTACTTTGATGTTTTACGGTCAATCTCAGGGGGAAGTAGTGTATACTACTCGACTTAGTATGGTTTGTGAAGTTGTCTGCATATGGGTAAAGAATTGTTGATGATGTTGTTGATGTTGGAAAATGAACCGCTGATGAACCTCTGCATGTTCCCCTAAAACAGATATTCACTAAAACCAAAGTTGTCATAACACATTCAAGCTGACATTGTTTACGGTTTACTCTTGATTTTGTAAAATCCCGCGAAAGAAACTATTTCTCGGTTTAAATCATAGAATTGTAAAATCCCGTGACAATGGAAACATCTTGGTAAAAGTAAAGTGCATTTCCGGATCTTTCTTACGGTTTATTCTTGGTTTTGTAAAATCCGTGAAAGAAAATATTTCTCGGTTTAAACTATAGAATTGTAAAATACCGTAATGATGGATTCATCCTGGAGAAAGGAAAGTGTGTTTCGGGATCTCATTTGATGCTGGTGCTACGGTTTCTACTTCGAAGAAGGGATAAAAGGGTGTACTTCATGAATTGGGTGATTGTTTGGATATTTGTCATGGCAGTTTGGTTATTACATGGTTTTACGGGGTTATGTGCTTTTAACCATGGTCGAGATGAAACCATTATCATAGTTCACTTTAAACGTAAAAGGAGGCTAGAGTTGAGCTTTTAACCAGAAGATGTGACAACGGCGTTAATTCACTATTATTTATTTGAGGTTGAAGTGAAATATCACGGGTGAGTGTACTTAGTATCTGAAGGTATCGGGGATGGTTGGATGAAGATTCTTCAAGATCCTTGTTCGAGCTTATTATCCAAAAATGAAAACATGGAAATCTAGTTATTGTTGGGTGACTTTTACCTTTTCTTTTACCACTTGGGGGAATTGGGCTCTTACCACCACAAAATAACTCACTTTAAGGACTTACGTTGTAGTGCTCAGTGTCACATTCAATTGTGTACTTTCAAGAGGTGATGTACGTCTTATACTTGATGGTTGGTTGGATGAAGAGTATAGAGTACTTAGAGATTCAATGGAGGATGAAGTCTCGACACCGCTCTTTGTTACATATGTGCAAGTTTAAGTCACGAGTTCGGGTTGTTTTACTTCAGGGTCAAATTCATCATATTTGGTTTTCTCCATCAGCTGTCACGACAAAGAGCCTACTGAATGATAGTGGTGATGATTACTTGTTTTTCCAAGAGATGATGAAAAGAGAGAGATCATGACGTTTGAACACAACAGTTCAAGCCTCGTTCTCTAAAGAAAAGAAAAGTGTACGTTTCAGTGCGCTTTATCTTCTGAAGAAGAGAAATCTTCTCTATTATGATCATTCTCATCAACATGCTTCATGCTTTTTCCATGCGCTTCAGTCATCAAGTGAACCGGAGTAATGATAATTACTCTTATTCCACTTGCTCAATATAATGAAGATGGCGACATCATATGCTAATTTTGGTGGGGAGAAGTGTGAATGGAATACATTTAGATGGTAATCACTTACTTAATCAAGAATGGCATCTCCGTATGAAATTCTTGAGGGGGAGAAGAAGTGTGTATTTTTTTTGCATTGTTGATTGAAATTTGAGAATATATGGTCAAACGGCTCCTAACTCATGTAAGAACCAAGATTCTTCTTATCGGATCATCTTCACATGTAGTTTCTTCTAAGAGCCGTTGGCTGACATCTTCACACTGGCTGATATGATTAAATGATAAAGTGCTTCTAGTTGCTGGGCTAATTTCTCTGATGAACATCTTTCTTTTCTTGTTTGATTGGGAGGGATTTTAATTAAGGGGATTTTCTATTTACAAGTTAACGAGAATGCCTTTGGTGTGAAGAAGATGTTAACTGTCTATTTCCCCATTCGGACAATCTTGAAGAAGGTCGAGTCTACAGTCTGTTCTACATTTTCTGCTACATGTTAGAAGACTAAAGACGAGTTGCATTTAACGATTTAAAGACTTCTTCTTACTCAAGGCATTAATCAAACATATTGTCAGTTTAGGGGAGAGCACTAACTGGGGGAGATTGAAAAGTCAGATTCAATCCTCAATTAGACTTGCTCATATTCTTTAGAAGTGATTCCTCAAGAAACCCAATCTCCAGTTATTTCTCGAGGTGTTTATACTGACTATTGTAATATTGCAGTTGCACTATTGAATAATAATCCGCTCTTTGGTATTCCTTTGCCAAATCTTCACGGATTATTGTTCATGAAAAATGATCCGCTCTTTGGTATTCCTTTACCAAATCTTCACGGATTATTGTGCCCTCTGTAAATCAACCACAGGAACATTATGGAAAATGACTACCTCATCCGCTAGAAGACATTATTGGTGAATCTTCCAGATCAGTCTCTTTATGTATATATTTAGGAAGATGGAATTGATGTTGAGGAATCATTTGATCCGGTTCATTAATTGGGTCAATGTACATCCGGTTGTACATTTATTCATGTGTTGGACATTTGACACAAGTTGATTACTTCGGGGTTAATCATTTATCACTTATTTGAGATTGAAGTTGACTTTCACAAAGGCGTGTTCTTATTTGATAACTTGTTCGGGCTTAAGAATTTGAGTTGAAGACTTGGTTTATCTAGTTACCATCAGTCAAGGTAGATGGTTGAAGACCTGGTTAACTATCACTATTAGGAGTTACTTTGTTTTAATCAGTGTTACACGCATATGACGGTGTGGATAATCGCAAGAGGTGTCAATGTCTCATACTTTGTTTGGGTTGTGAGTACTTAGAGATTTGCTTGAAGCATAAATTCTCGACACCGTTCTTCCATCATTAGGTGCAAGCTTAAGATACAAATGTGGGGAATTTGACTTCAGTTTCAAGTATGGTATATCAGGTTTTCTTCATCAGTGGTCACTTCAAATTGTCTACATAAGGGTTGATAAAAATAGTCAGTGAGTGTCTTCAGCAAGTTGATTCTCACAAGAGTTCAAGTGTTCTTCTCATAAAGATTTCGTGTATTTGGGCTTATACTATGTTGTTGATTCTAAAGTGTCAAAACCAGCAAGGGGAAAGGAGACACACATCTAAACATAAAGCGAGTAAACTTGATGAACTTAATTCTTCTAAGTGATTGAAAATATCCCGGGAAGACAAATGTCATGACCGCAGAGAAACTCAAGGTTTTACTCATCAAGGCTTTTAGTGTTATTATTCCAACTACTTGGGGGAAGTGATGTAAGAGAAAGTTTCTGAAGATAAAAAAGGTACACAAGTATGACATATTCAGGGGAGATAAATGTATAACACGAGGGAGAGAGATTGTGTACATTGGGGATGCTCTTGTCTCACTTGATGCTTAATCGATGATTCAGAGATATAATCACTTATTCCGGAGTTGACATCCGCAGAGATTGTCATCCTTGAGAGATAATCGATTCGCCTTCTTCAATGTTATCGGTTATTCTTTCTTTGGGAATGTGTGTATTTCGGGTTCTTGAGCTTCATACATGATCATCAGGGAAGAAAAATGTGAACATTGGGTAGGTGTTTTCATTTCCCTCATGATGTGTATTCAGGAGAGCTTTTGGGTATTGGTGTACTTTGGGTTCTATAGCTTCATACACGATCATCAGGGAAGAAAACTGTGAACATGGGGAGGTGTTTTCATTCCCCTCATGATGTGTATTCGGGAGAGTTCTTGAGCATTATACAAAGAGACTGATTGCATCAATTCAACTACTTGAGGGAAGTGGTCTCTTGACACCTTTTGGAATGGATTGCTTGGACTTCGATGGTAATGAAATATGAGAAGAAATTTAAAGAGTGGGATGATACGTTCTTGTTCCTGTGATGATATAACCCCGAACGAAGAATCTCGATTATCGTTCTTAAAAGGAGCATGGATTTATGATAATGGTGTGCTTCTCGTGCACTGGCTAAGACAAGCTTGAAATAGAGCTTCAAATCTGCTCATCTAATGGATTTTCGGTTTGGGGGAAGCTGCCAAAGTCTCTTTCTCAAAGGCTCATGTTCTATCTTCTATTCTGGAGCCTCAGAAGCTTTGGTGGTGAATGTTTAAGAGATGATGACTTCTATCTTCTACAACGGGGCTGCTCGATATCCTTATCTCGGTACTCGTATCATCATCTTCTTAAACTATATCATCTTCTCTATCTTTGTAAATATTTATCGAAAAACAAAATACAAAAATATAAAACCAACAAAACAAAATAGAAAAATATAAAATCAACAAAAAACCCATAAAAAATCAGAAAATTTAAAAATACCAAAAATATGTTTTTCTTAAGACATGTCTTCAGGTATCGATAACATCTACGGTTTTAGAAATGTCATTCAATAATGGCACGGGACCATAGATGAAGTTCGAGTAGGAGGTGTAAATATTATTTTCAAAACATGTCTCAAAATATGGCTTGCAGTTACGTCAGACGTAAACCCGTGCTTTATACTATGGCTTGCTATTATTTCTGATAGCAACCCGCCCTTCATAAAAGGAAAGTGCTGCGCTAAACCAATTTTCAAATATTTCGTGCACTTATCCTAAAACAAAATGAGGAAAGTATGTCGAAGGACTGCTGTTCCCACACAAATGTTTTTCCGTCTAAAAATTCTTTAGAAAAATATTTGTTGTATTAAAAAATTGGTGGAAAATGAGTTGCTTTCAAAACAATCAGATTCAGAGTTTTTATAAAAAATTTGCAAACTCAATCAATGACTTCAATGCTTTTAAACTTTTCAAAAATTGAGTCATTAATTGAGGGGGATAATGTTTTCAAATCTATCTCATCTAACGGACTTTCTTAATTATCCTATATGCTTAATTAAAAATGATGTTAACCTACGTTGAAGGAGTAGGTGCCTAGGATATGATTGTTAGGTTTAGATGATTAGAGTTTGATGTACACATAATCCCATGCTTTATATGATCTGATTGATATGTTGAATTGACTGTTATTAGTCGATTGCTGTTTGGGTGATGTCGACCACCATATATCTGTTTCTATCCACTAACGTATGCAGGTATATTGGTATATAAGAATGTTCCCGATCCGGATCTCACAATTGAAGATGATTGGATGCCGAAAGGAAAGGGTAACTAGATCTTGGGTTGACAAATGAAGAAACGGAGCTTAATTGGACTTCTATAGAGAGTTGGCATCGAAAAATGCAACGTAAGAGGTCTCACTGCATCAGCAGATGGTTTTCTTCATCAGCAAATGAAGAAACGGAGCTTAATTTGACCTCAGTTGACATTAAAATGCAACGTATGAAGTCTCACTGCATCGGCAGACGGTTTTTTCTTCCAAACCCTCAGCAACAACAAACAAAAGCAACTCAACCACCTAACGAATCTTGTGCAGGAAAAAGTAGTGGATGATACCATTTTTCTTTAAACAATTTTTGAATAATATTGTTTTGAAAATAAATCGGATTCAAAGTTTTGAAATCAACCGGACTTTATTTTGTCAAATCATAAGTGATTTCAAATTAAATAATTTCAAATGATATTTCTTCATAAAAGTCCGGTTTGTACAATAATAAGTGGTGATCTAAAGATTTAATATTATGTCATGGTATGATTTTCTTTAAAACTCAAAGATCTTACAAAATGAAATTTTTTCTGTTCTTATTTGATTGTGAAATTGTTTTATTTTACTTAAAGATCTCTTAAAAACTATCATACCTGACACTAACAATCTTTAATGTCTAAAATTGATCCGTATCAATCATCTTTCAAAATTAAATCAAGCCACGTCTTTCCCCAAAATCTTTTAAATGATTTAAATCAATTGGGATCACAAATCTCAAAAGGTTTGAAATTTTTGATCGGGGTAGAGATCATGATTTAAATCTCAAATTTGTTTAAATGGAATTGGTTTTATTCCTTTAAAGGCACTCCTGCCTCCATGTGCCAAACGATTTCTAATACATAATGCACATGTTGAGGGGGGGCATTTATCCAAAAACAAGATGAGTATTTAAACCTAGCTACATTTTCTCCTATGTTTTTCTAAACCTTATTAAATCACTTGGGATCCAAAATCTCAAAGGGTTTGATATTTTTGATCAGGGGAGAATTTGTGATTTAATAATGAAATTTGATAAAAGGTGATCGTTTTTTTTATTCAAATGTGCATGCTGCTCCCCCATATGTGCTAAACGCTTTCGAATCTCGAAGCACATATTAAAGGGGAGCATTTCAAAAGAAAACAAACTTTCAAGGTACAAAGATTTATATGTTTCAACATAAATTACCTTGATTGATTTTCTAATGGTTTCTTAATGGCTTTTGTGATCGTGGATGTACTTCAAAAGAACTCTTTCCTCTATGTGTTAAATGATTTCAAACAACCAACGCACATATTGAGGAGGAGAATTTACCAAGAAAATCAAATGGCTCTTTCTATGAAAATTGTGATCAAAGAAAATATTTCAAAGTCCTCTTGCCTCCATGTGCTAAACAATTTCTAAATCATATGCACATGTCGAGGGGGAGGTTTTCTAAATGATCAAAAACAATTAAGGTACAAAATACTTTGATATTTTGTCACTAGTACCTTGATTGGTTTTTCCAAATGATTTTTTAATTGGTTTCAAGGAAGAAAGAACTGTACCAAAAGACCGACCATTTTACTTTATGCATGGAGCTATAAAGATGGTGAGGTTAGGCATTAGTTCCCACGATCCGCCAGAACCGGAGGGATCTACCCAGGGACAATCCACTAGATAGTGTAGAGTCCTTAGGAATGTTGAAAAAAGGAGAAAAATGAGAATATGGGAAGAGTGCCGACTGAGATAGATCTAGAACTGGAATAAACCCAACAATGTTCTAGTAATGAAGTCTCGGTAAGCACTGAAGGGGTTGAAGAATGAAAAAGAAATAAAATGAGAAAAGGGTGAAAAGAAATAGCCCTCTAGTAATTCAACCTTAGGGCAGAAACCGGGTTCAATACATATGCTAATAGTGTTTACTAAGGTAACACTGGTATTGAAAACAAGACGTCATGGATCCAGTGACGCACTATACTAAACTTCCCAAGCTACTCAAGTTCCTCTTAAAAGGGCCTGTTTCATTCTCACGGGGAACCGACATTATCTATCGACTTTCTCTTAGAGATTGTTGATATTGAAGAAGGAGACCCTCTCCCTAGTCTCCGGCATAGGAACCAAATGTGCACTATTGAGTCTAGAGCCAAGAGATCATCCACAATATCTCATTAGGACACTAAATTAATGAAGACTTGCTGTTTTACACAATGTGGAAAGTAAGTAGATATTGAGAGTCCTACGCATTATCCTTGTGGTATTGCCAGAACATCCGAGTGATATGTAAAAATATTCACGATGAAGATGGAAATCCTTCTAGAGCCAACATCAAACAAGCTCTTGGTGGGTGGAATATGAGATATTTTCTAAAGATAAAGCTTGTGACAACTGGACAGAAACAATGGGGCGATTCACTCTTGAATCAACCTTGGTCCAGGATTAGAATTGACGAATACTTTTGGAAAAACCATTCGATGTGCAAACCTTCTTTTTTCTAGCACGTCGAATGTGTATTCATAATTTCAAATTCAAAAAGTATCTCTGATTGAAAAAATACTTTTGGAAAAACCGTTCGATGTGCGAATCTCTTCTTTTCTCTAGCACGTCGAATGTGTACTCTTTTCAAATACAAAAAGTATTTTTTTATTGAAAATTGATTTTTCTCATAAAACCTTCGTCGTATTGCAAAACTCTTTCTTCAAGCAATACGCGATTGTTTTCAAATCAATTTTCATCATCAATCGAATCTCAATTGCTGGTTCACTCACTGTTGTCTTCTTTGAGACGTTCGGTTTGAGAACACTACAACAAATGCGAAACCCTGTCATGGAGATTCTTAGGAATCCTACAAGATCATAGGCAGTACTTGTACTGATCAACGGGGAACCGTGGGCCGTGTACCTCAATTCAACGAAAGTGATCAAAGATACTTTCGTATGTTTTATTGCTAACTATTGTTTGCAGGTACATTTGGGCGGTTGCGGTACCGATCGAATTGAGAAGTCAATACAAAGCCGCATGCTCACAGCATCCACACTTAATTGAAGAAATCATGACTTGCGCATATCTACAGAACCTGGCTTAGATATTTCTATACTATGTTCCTGCTGCGCTGCTGCAAATATCTTGAACCAGTAAAAGCTTCCGCTACTCTGATGGAAAGATGTCATGATCCAAAAGTGTGAGCATGTCGGTCCGAAAGTCACAACAACACATGATGGCAACACAATAAACGGTGATCCAGAGATTTGCTGTGGCTGATGATCTCAATGAAAGCTCGAAGATCATCAAAGATGTGGATCAGTTAAAGGCCTCCACTAAAAGTACAATTTAATGCGGACTTTGAAGAATCACTACAAATGCACAAAGATTGCATAAGTGAAGAATTCAAGTCTACGAGCTCAAGAACGAAGTCAACGATAGAATGCTAGGAAGCAAAATGTATTTCATGGGGTGACCTCCCTTAGGGGGAGATTGTTAGGAATTGGAAATTCCATGTTAAAGTGTCAGTCACCCCAATTATGGTCTATCATATGTTAACTCATAGACATGTCGTTATTTACGTTGTTTAGTAGTTTATTAGTTAGTTTGTAGCGTAGTTTAGTTTAGTGCAATTCCGTGGAGGAAGGACGGGTCTTTCCCCACTGTATACCTGATCCACAGGCCGTCAAGAGGTCGTTTAGTTTGTAACCTATAAATACCCCTACCTTCCAAGGTAGAGGGTTGGAAGTTCTAATCTAACCTTTTACACTTTTGTTTATCTCTCTAGAATTCCCTCTCTACTCTCTTCATCTCTCTAACCATGGCATTCATATACTATCATCATCCTAGACCACCCGAATCATCAAACAACATAATATTCATGATCCTACATTAATCATGAATAATGGTTAACACTAGCAAACAAGATAAAAGGGTCAGAAGACCTAGGAGGAAGAGGGCTAGAAAACATTGGAAACCAACAGGAAGAAAATTTAGTAATGTAGGTTATCATTGGATACCTAATGGCCGTAAATTCAATCTTAATGAGTTGTGCCCTAAATTATCTAGATCAATGCCCATTAGGAAATGGATGCCCACTGGTAGAACTATACCTTTAAGAAGTGAACATACTTTGAATAGATCTACTATTTCTACTAGCCCGACATCTACCTCTAATGATTTTATTGACTCTGTTTCTGATGTGGATGTTTGATGAGTGTGTAAATACTCATCATTTTTAGTCTAATCTGAACTGCAAAACGTTTTAAAATGCTCAGAAATGCATCAGAATACTGAAAATATTCCAAAATTGCATTTTATATGTTTCAGATGCAAAATGTTTAAAAACAGATGAAAATTTGCCCAAATTTTTTTTTTTTGGAGTAAGTGTTTTACACTTACTCAATTGGTTATCAGTCCGCCATGTCTAATAAACTAAAGGATTGGCTAATCCAGGAGCAAACGGCTCTTGGTAAAGATATCTCAAATCCGTTGACGGCTTGCAATTTGCCCAAAATTGTATGGTATTCAGCTCACCATATCCTTAAAAGTGAAGAGTTGTATGGTTAAGAGCAGTTGGGAATTGTTGCATTTGGTCATTTTTAGCATAGTGTAGCTTCTGTTTCAGTTGGGTGGCCCTTGGTGCTCACTAGCTTATTCCAAGTACTTATTTCTAAGCACTTGTGCTTGCAGCCTCATTTTCCTCCACACAAGAGCCTGTTTTTCCATTTTTCCTAGATTCCTCATATTATTTTAGAGTTTTCCTGAAATTTTCAGATTTTTCCAAGCTTGTTTGCTATTTTTCTGCATTTAAATCAATTTTTAGCACTTTTTAATTAGCTTTAAATGCAATTAATTAAGAAAAGCTTCAAAAAAATAATTTTTCATTTTTCTTAAGTTAAGATAAATATAAAAAGACAAAAAAATATTTTTCTAGATTTTTCTTAGTTAAATTTGTATTTTTAAATAATTTAATTAGTTTTTAATAGTTTAAAATTCCTAGAAAATAGAAAAATATTCAGAAAAATACAAAAATAGTTTTGAAAATTCTCTTTTGATATTTTAGACTTTTCCAATTCATAATTTTATTTTTCAAGCTTTATTTCATATTTTCTTTTATTTTAGGTAATTATTTAATAGTTAAAAATAGTTTTTAATTAATAATAATTAGATAATTAGTTATAAAAATAATTTTATTTTTCTATAAATTTTATTTTATCATTAGGATTGTAAAAATATCATTTTCATATTTTTAGGGTTAATATCGTGTAAGTTTCACATTTTCTCTTTAGACGTCGCGTAGTTTTTAATTAAGTTTTATAAAAACATAAAAACAAAAACATCATTTTGCAAATAGTGATAGCGTTTATTTAATATTTTTTATCTTTTTAAATTTCCTTTAATTTGCATTTAAGCCTCTGTAATTTGTTGGCTTTTTCTGTAGTTATAATCATATCAAATCACTCTTTTATGTTCAAATTCCTCGATCACTTTACGTTTGGTAATCCATTGCACAGCTCGCTGGGACATAACGACCCGGGGAAACACTATACTCCCCTGATCTTCATTGAGTTCGTGTCTGAACCGTTTTAAGTTTCTTACGGTCGGCCATTCACAAGTGGCCGGTTTGTGTGAGAAAACTTGACTGTTCGGCGCGAATCAAATTTTTGTTCCAATCTCGTTTTCTAACCAAGTGGAACCCATTCTTGCATGGGGATCCCAATTGTCCAGTTATCCATTCTTGTCTGTGTTCAACTGCAGGTCGTTCAAATTGTTGTGTGGTACCTGGACTCAGGCTATTCCAAGCATATGACTGGAGATCGCTCGCGGCTCATGAACTTCGTGAGTAAATATATCGGGACTGTTAGATTCGGGAATGACCATTTTGGGGCAATTATGGGTTAAGGAGATTATGTGGTTGGTGATAGTGTAATTTCCCGGGTATACTATGTTGAAGGTCTTGGTCATAATTTGTTTTTTGTCAGTCAATTCTGTGATTCTGATTTAGAAGTGGCTTTTAGAAAGCATACTTGTTTCGTTATAAAATTTGATGGTATGGAACTTTTAAGAGGAACACGTAGTACAAACTTATACACCATCTCTATCGAAGATATGATGAAGTCTTGTCCAATCTGCTTGTTGTCAAAAGCTTCGAAAACAAAGTCATGGTTATGGCATCGTCGTCTCAATCACTTGAACTTCGGCACCATTAATGATCTTTCCAAAAAGGACTTAGTAATAGGCTAACCTAGATTAAAGTATGAAAAGGATCATCTTTGTTCGGCATGCCAATTGGGAAAAAGCAAGAAGTATGCCTACAAACCCAAACCTACAAACTCAGTTATGGAAGTTCTTCATACTCTTCATATGGATTTGTGCGGACGATAAATGGGAAGAAATATGTATTAGTCGTTGTTGATGACTACTATCGATTTACTTGGGTTAAGTTTTTGCGGACAAAGGATGAAACTCCAGATGTAATCATCAAACTTATCAAACAGTTGCAGGTTCGACTTAACAAAACTGTTAGAATTATTCGAACAGACAATGACACTGAGTTTGTCAATTTTATGAAAGCATTGGAATCAGTCATCAAAGAAGTGTTCCGCATACGCCTCAACAGAACGGTGTAGTTGAAAGACGAAATCGGACCCTTGTTGAAGCTGCAAGAACAATGCTAATTTAATCAAAGGTTCCAATGTTTCTTTGGGATGAAGCCATTGCCACTGCTTGCTACACCCAAAATCGTTCCCTCATACACACCACTCATGGAAAAACTCCATACGAACTTGTCCATAAACGTAAACCTGATCTCTCCTACCTTCGTGTATTCGGTGCTTTGTGCTATCCAACAAATGACGGTCAAGATTTAGGTAAATTAAAAGCTAAGGCGGACATTGGAGTTTTTGTGGGTTATGCACCAAACAAGAAGGTTTACCAAATCTACAAAAAAAGAACTCGGGATATCATGGAAACTATTCACGTCCACGTTCGATGAGTCGTCGGCAACTGGCTCCAGGACAATCAAATTCTGGACCCGTATCTCAACATTTAATAAGTAGTCCCATTAGTTCTTCCCTTGTACAAAATCCCTCACCAGCAACTCCATATGTACCCCCTTCGGAAGATGATTTAAAGAAATTGTTTGATCCAATGTTTGATGAACACTATGAGCCTATTGCTAATGATCGGTCCTAATCCATCAACAGAGGTGCCCCTAACCCAGCCAACGTAGATAACCCTTCGCTTCTATGTCATTAAGTCAAGAAGCGCCACTCGCAGATCACTCATCCTCATCATCAAATCATTAATCATCGAGTGTACATCATGGAAATGTTTCTGGCACCTATGATGGAGATAACCCCTTTGCAACTCCCGAAGATGCTCCATTTGAGAACATATTTGCTCCTGAACCAACTTCAGAACCATCTTCATCAGGAGATCCAAACTCGCTACTTCCCGTCAACAACAACCACATAAGCACCTTAGAAAATGGACACATGACCATCCATTGGACAACATCATTGGAAACCCTTCTCGTCCAGTATCCACTCGTAAACAACTTGCAACTGATGCCTTGTGGTGCTTCTTCAACTCCGTACTATTTAAGGTCGAACCAAAAGACGTTAAAACAGCCCATGACCGAAGACGTTGGTTCAATGCCTTGCAAGAAGAAATTCATGAGTTCGATCGACTAGATGTATGGGAATTAGTACTTCCCTCGCCTGATCGTTCTATGATCATTTCTCTAAAATGGATCTTCAAAGTAAAACTTGATGAGCATGGTGATGTGCTAAAGAACAAGGCTCGATTGGTTGCAAAAGGATACCTTCAAGAGAAGGGTATTGACTTTGAAGAATAATTTGCTCCAGTTGCACGTATCGAGGCAATCGAAATCTTCCTGGCTAACGCTGCCAGTAAGAACATGGTAGTCTATCAAATGGATGTAAAAACGGCTTTTCTTAACGGAGATCTGAAAGAAGTAGTATACGTCAGCCAACCTGAAGGTTTTGTGAATCCAGAGCATCCTACTCATGTCTATCGCTTGAAGAAGGCCCTTTACGGTTTTAAGCAAGCTCCAAGGGCATGGTACGACACGCTATCGAAGTTTCTTGTATCTAATGGATTCAGCAAAGGAGCAGTTGATCCGACATTGTTCACCAGAAAGTCAGGCAAATACTTAATTCATGTTCAAATCTATGTTGATGATATTATTTTTGCCTATACTGAACCCAATGAATGTGACCGTTTTTCTAAGGATATGGGCTCCAAATTTCAAATGTCAATGATGGGACAAATGTCATTTTTCTTGGGATTACAAATTTCACAAAGTCCCGGAGGCATTTTTATCAATCAATCTAAATATGCTAATGAAATCTTAAAGAAATTTGGATTTGATTCTTGTGACCCTGTTGACACTCCCATGGTGGAGCGTACTAAACTGGATGAGGACCACTCAGGGATCATGGTTGACCAAACTAAATATCGTAGTATGATTGGGTCCCGATGTACCTTACTCGCCAACGACCGCACATTTTGTTCGTCTGTATGCATGTGTGCTAAATACCGAGCTAAGCCTACCAAAATCACCTTGAAGCGGTTAAACGGGTCTTCGATCTCAAGGAACCATCAATATGGGACTTTGGTACCCAAAGGACACCGGTATGTCACTAACATCCTATGCAGATGCTGACCATGCAGGTGTCAAGATACACGTCGAAGCACATCAGAGGTGCTCAGTTTTTTGGGTGATAAGCTTGTGAGATGGTCTTCAAAGAAACAAATGAGTACCTCTATATCCTCTACAGAGGCAGAATACATAGCCATGTCATCTTGTTGTGCTCAAATCCTATGGATGAGATCCCAATTATCGAACTATGGCTTTGAATTCATCAAAATCCTCTGTCTTGTGGATAACAAGAGTGCCATAGCTCTCATGCAACAACGTTCAACATTCAAGAGCAAAGCATATCGACATTCGACATCATTTCATCAGGGAGCAAGTGCAGAACGGTGTGGTGGAACTATATTTTGTGAAGACTGAATATCAGCTAGCAGACATCTTCACCAAAGCTCTTCCTAGAGAACGTTTTGAGTTTTTCCTTCCACGACTTGGTCTAAAGAGTCTACAACCGGAAACACTCAAAAGTCTTCAAGAGAAAGACAAGGAGTAAAAGTTTTTCTCCATCCATCTCTTGTAAATATTTATTCAAAAAAGGCAAAATACAAAGAAAATAAAAAATAAATAGAAAATTATAAAATTTCAAAAATCCATAAAAAAATCAGAAAATCTTTGAAAAAGCTCAAAAATATTATTTTTCCCATTTTTTTTCTTTTCTTCGATAACATCTACGGTCTTTGATTTATCACTCTAAGAATGACACGGGGTCTTTAGATGAAGTTCGATTGTACATAAACTTAAAAAAAAAAAAAAAAAAAAAAAGGATAGAGAAAAATGGTGGTTTATTGTCATTGCAGGCAGTAACCCGTTTTAAAAGAAAGAACAGAGCATGCTTAAGCTTATTTTTTTCAAATCTCATGCTCTGATTCTAAAAACAAATGTTTGTCACCAAAAAGACAAATGTTTTCTTCACAAATATTTTTCCTTCTATAAATTCTTCTGAAAAATAATTGTCATCTAATGAAACCTAAATAGCCTTGAAAAATAACTCGGTCTCAATTTTTGAAAATCATCTGGACTTGTCATTTGTCAAAATCTCTATCTCTCAATCAACAACTTATGTCATTGATTGAGGGGGAGAATGATTTCAATTAAATCAAAAAGGTTATTTGTCAAACAATTGCAATGTCTTATACAATTGGTTCGGACCTTGGCTAATGCTATGTTTTCATAAGATACTTAAGCATGCTTGAACATTGGAGTTTAAAGTCTCAAAATCTTATCCTTATCAGTTAAAATGTTTTTCAAAAGCAAGTCACAATTCTCCTCCAAAGCTTTCAAAATTAATTTAAATCAATAGAGATCACAAATCTCAATGGATTTGAAAATTGTGATCGGGGGAGAATTTGTGATTTAAATTGGATTTAAACTGATAATTCGATAAATGGTTTTGTAAGTGATTAGCAAGCTCTCCTCCCTACATGTGCCAAACGATTTCTAATTTTCCATGCACATGTTAAGGGGGAGCATCTGTATCAAACCAAAAAGGATTGAAACATGATTGATTTGTCTCTAAGTGCAGGTTCTCCCTAAATGTGCAAAATACTTTCGAATATCGATGCACATATTGAGGGGGAGCAACTTTTTGAAAACCACATCCTTTCCCAAAATTACCTTTAACAAGGTATTTAAAATACTAATTTTGATCGGGAAAGTGATGTCGATATTTTTAGAAAATGTTGATCAAAGAAGTGAATTCTTCCTCTTGCCTCCATGTGCCAAAGCAATTTCAAACATACGATGCACATGTTGAGGGGGAGCCTTTTCTGAAATATCAAAAACAATTCGGGTACAAAATGCTTTGATCATAGATCACAAGTACCTGGATTGATTATTCGAATGATTTTTCAATTGGTTTCAATGGCAGAAGAACAATACCAAAAAGACCGACCAAATTTATTTTATGCATGGAGATATAAGGATGGTTAGGTTAGGTATTCGTTCCCACGATCCCGCCAGAGCCGGAGGGATCTACCCAGGGACAATCCACTAGATAGTGTAGAAGTCCTTAGGTATGATGATAAAAGGATAAAAGTGAGAAATGGGAAGAGTTCGGACTGAGATAGAGCTAGAACTGGAATAAACCCAACAAGGTTCTAGTTATGAAGTCTCGGTAAGCACTGACGGGGTTGAAGAATGAAAAATAATTGAATGTGAAAACGGTGAAAAGAAATAGCCCTCCAATAATTCAACCTTAGAGGAGAAACCGGGTTCAATACATATGCTACTGGTAGTTACTAAGGTAACACCGGTATTGAAGACAAGACGTCATAGACCCAGTGACGCACTGCACTACAACTTCCCAAGCTACTCAAGTTCCTCTTAAAAGGACTTGTTTCATTTTCACGGGGAACCTACTTTATCTATCGACTTTCTCTTAAAGATTATTGATATTGAAGAAGGAGACCCTCTCCCTAGTCTCTGGCATAGGAACCAAATGTGCACTATTGAGTCTAGAGCCACGATATCATCAATAAATCTCTCTAGGACACAGTCAATGAAGACTCATTCTTTCACACAATGTGGAAAGTGAGATTATATCTTAAGAGTCCTAGGCATTATCCTTGTGGTATTGCCAGAACATATGAGTGATATGTAAAATATTCACGATGAAGATGGAAATCCTTCTAGAGCCAATATCAAACAAGCTCTTGGTAGGTAACGTGTGAGATCTATCCAATAGATCAAACTTGTGACAACTGGATAGAAACGATGGGGCGATTCAATATTGAATCAACCTTGGTCCAGGAAATGGATTGACGGATACCTTTGAAAAACCGGTCGTTGTGCTTAAAATTCTTTTCTCTAGAACATCGACTGTGTATTAATATTTCAAAATAAAAGATGTTTATGGTTGATAATTGATTTTCCTTAAAACCTTCGTTGTATTGCAAAACCACTTTATATTAAGCTGTACACGATTGTTTTTGCAAATCACTTTTCATCAATCAGTGAATCTCAATTCACTGGTTCAATCACCCTGTGTTGTCTTCTTTGAGACGTTCCAGTTTGAGAACTACTAGAGCAGCTGCGAAAACCTGTCAAGGAGATTCTTAGGAATTCTATCTGATCATAGGCAGTACTTGTACTGATCAACGGGGAACAGTGGGCCATGTACCTCAATTCAACGAAAGTGATCAAAGACACTTTTGTGCACTTTATTGCTAACTGTTGTATGCAGGTACACCCAACGTTTGCAGCTGATCAAAATTGAGAAGTCAATACATAGCGTATGCTCACACAACACATTTATTTCTAAATAAATCATGATAAGTGCATCAACGACTCTGATATTTTCACTCCATGCTTCTGCTACGCTGTTGCAAATATCATGATTCAACTAAAGCTTCCGCTACTCTGATGAGAAGAAATCATGATCCAGAATGTGAGCATGTTGGTCCAATGTCACAACATCACATAATGTCAACACTACAAAGGAAGAGTCAGAGATTTATGGTTGCTGATGATCTCAAAGAATGCTCAAAACTCATCATCACGTGGATCAGTTAAAGACCTCCACTTGGATTAACCAAACATGCAAAACATGAAGAATCAGTGACTACGAGCTACAGAGAAAAGAATTTAATCAAGAATCCAAGAACAATCAAAATGTAATATATGTTTGTATTCAATGTAAATTCAGGTGACCTCCCTAAGGGGGAGATTGCTAGGATTTAGAAAATCCATTGGTTAAAGTGTCGGTCACCTCAAGTATTTGTATTCGTTAGAAAGCTCGTAGTCGTAGTCATGTTATGTTAATAAGTAATTAGTTAAGTAACACCGTGGAGGACGGACATGTCTTTACCCACTGTATACCTGATCCACAGCCCGTAGGAGGCGAGTCTTGTAACAAAACTATAAATACCCTCTACCTCCCAAGGTAGAGGGTTGGAGCTTCAATACCATTTTTTCTTTGTTTCACCAAGTTTCCAACTCTCTTTACTTTCTCTCTCTAAAACCTTCTCTCTCTAAGACTCATTCCATACGCCCCTTTGATTATGTGTTGATGTGTTTATGAAATCCAATAGGTTACATTCTTAGTATCGAAGATACGATGGAAGACTTTTGATTGCGTCAGTTAGAAGGCAATCAAGTAGTACGGCACCTAGTTTCTTTGTTGATGAGTCTTTAAATCTGACAATGTTCAATGTAGGCTCATACAACGTAGAGTGATTCTTTGGGTCATTGATTCTCATGGGGATGTCCCGATGTAGCCCAAGAATGTTCTGAATCAACAACTTTGTGTATCTGATAAAGGGAACCTTTGTACCAGGCTTCTTGAGATGGGATATCATATCTTCCCATATCAGTCTTGCATAGTCAATGTGTTCTTTGTTGACCATTCCCCAAAAAGTTTGCAGGTGCATGAGTTTAGGATGTTCATGCCGCTATCTCTTCCAGATATAGACTTAGCGATTATAATGTACAATGTCCTCCAAGGTTGAGGAATGTTCTTCAGATCGACAGTTGAGTGTTTGGTGATGACACCAGTAGCTTCATCATATCCAATGTCGACGATGAATTGCATTATTGCTTCTTCATTAGGAGTTGGCACATAGTCAGCAGGCTGAATAGTTGGCAGAAGAAGAAAAGTACGAAGATCTGCTACCGTGACGGTGACTCTCTTATGATTAAGGGTCATAGTGACAGCATATTGACCATCAACCTTTTTCATCGTGTGCCAGAATTGATGAATGTAGATTTCTTGTACAGTTGTTGAGTTGGTAAGCATGTTATTGTAGGGATGAGTTTTGAGGATATCCATAGCAATCTTGCATGATGATTCTGAGCAGGTAAAGTTCTCAAAATCGATCTTGAAATTGTTCTTTCCAATTGTCTTGCTGTAATCAGTTGGGAAGATATCTTCCATTGTGAGCTCGTTTGGTGCATTGACATTTTCCTTGATGACGTCCATTTCGTGATCTGAAAGGTATTGAGACAAAAGAACCAACATATCGAAAGACATTACGTTAGTCAAAAGTTGATTTTATTGTCCAAAGTCACATATTGTCCAATAGTCCAAAGTTGACGTGATAAGTTACGTGAGTATGTTAATTTTGAATGTTAAAGTCCAAAGTTTACTTAATCACACAACGTTTTAACTTTTGTAGCTTATTAGTGACATTTTGGTTTTGTGACATTATGAGTAACTTATTACAAGTTTGTACGCGTAACATTTCAAAATTTTAGTTACAATTTGTCTTAAGCGTAGGTTTGTAAGCTTATGTGTAAACAAGGTAACCATAAGCATAGGAATAAGCTTATGCGTAGGAATCACCCTTAGGCGTAAGGAGGGCTTATGCGTAGGAGTGAATTCTTAGCATAAGGCTTACGCGTAAGCTTAGGTTAAGGACTTATGCTTAAGGTTTACTCGTAAGAGTATCCCTTAAGCGTAGATATCCAAGTTTACGCATATCCTTCACAGGATACGCGTAATCCATTGTAGACCCTTATGCATAAGAGTTACGCGTAAGATTTCTCTTATGCGTAACATCTACGCATAAGGTGTTCCATAAGCTTAAGCCGGGACACCTTTTTCTGATCCTTGTACGTGTAGAAGCCTGTAATAGATTAACCATAACACTCATATTAACATTTTATTCAATCACTTTCAATATCACACGGAATCACAAGTTTACGCGTAAGACAGTTTTATGCGTAGGCATAAACCCTAACATTCAAATCCTACGAGTAAGCAATTCAACCATGGAAATTCAACCAAATGTTTACTTGGATATCTTAGATGCTAAGTGAGTAGTTCCCAACAGGTTTTAACATTAAATGCACCATGAATCAGGAATACCCAATTTCTACGCGTTCATAAACCCTAAAGCTTAATTCTTCAAATTTGATGATACTGGGCATGATTCAAAGGTGTTAAAGGTCAATTAAACATGTAACAAACATTTCTCAAGCATCCAATTAGCCTCAAACACTCACAAATGAAAATACCCAAATCCACGCATAAACCCTAATTTTGAAAAATGATTGAAAACAGTTTCTGGGTTGGATTTGTTGTTAGAAACAGGTTTAGGATTGATATAAGAACCTTTTTAACAAACTCCGTTTCACAACAACCTCATTATCCAATCTCATGTTTATACGCTTATGCGTATGAACACAAAACCACTCATATCTCAAAATCTGACCGTTGGAATCGTTTAAGATTAAAAACCTATGTTTGTAATGATGATTAGATTCAAAAACAACTTACAAATTCTGATTATGAAGCACGAATTTGAGGTTTTAATCTTACGCGAGGATTTTGTAGTTGAAAGAGTTAATATGTGTAATATATGTGTAAAGGAAATTAGGTGAAAGGATTTAATTAAAATAAGTTTTCAAATTTGACACATTTAGTCCTTCCACCTCAATCATTTTCAACCATGACCCATAACATCCACTTTGGTTTAGCAAAACGTGATTGTTTGGAAAGAAACTTGACGACACTCCCCTTCGACTTTAGTAATGATGAAACTTTTACAAATGTGAGTCCGAGGAGAGTGTACAACAAGAAACGTATCCACCATTTTCAAAGATACAACCAATTTTGGTAACATGCAAGTACAAGGTTTTATGAAACTGAAAAATATTTACATTCTCCCCCTCAACACTCGTCTGGGAAATATAATGAAATGTTTGATAGAACAACGTGTTGACGGAAGATTTGTACTTGCAATGTTTGAAAGATAGTAGATAGAAGTTTATTTTTGTGTTTTATCATATTTATATTTTTCTATTTTTGTTTTTGAAAATTTTATTTACAAAAGAGGTTTTGGTGTTTGACTGGTTTTAAGATTGTGTTAAAAGTTCGTCCAGTTCCTCTAGAGTCAAACACCTCATGCCAATCCGGTGGATCAAATAAGTAAATCTAGCAGTAGCTAAGGCTTTGGTGAGAAGATCCGCCAGTTGGTGTTCAATACCCACAAAATATAATTCAACGGTACCCTTTCCCACATGCTCTTTAATGAAATGATATCGAATATCGATATGCTTGGACTTCGAATATTGAACGGTGTTGCACGAGATTGCAATAGCACTTCGATTATCATAGTACACCAGGATTCTGTCAAATACGTAACCATAATCTTTGAGTTGTGTTCTCATCCAAATGACTTGAGCACAACACGCCGACATGGTTATATATTCTGCTTTTTTTGAGGACATCGATGTACAATCTTGCTTCTTCGATTGCCATGACATCAATTTATCACCAAGGAATTGCAAACCACCTGAAGTACTTTTCTGAGAATTTAAGCATCCTGCATGATCAGCGTCTGAAAAAGCTATTAGTTCAAAACCAGAATCCTTCAGATACCAGATCCCCAAATTAATGGTTCCCTTTATGTATCAGATGATTTTTTTAGCCTTAGAGAGGTGTTTCTCAGTTGGTCGCGACTGATAACGGGAGCAAAAATGTACAGAAAATAAAATGTCAGGTCTACTGGCTGTTAGATACATGAGAGACCCAATAATCCTTCGGTATTTTGGTAGGGTTAACCAATTTCCCATGCAAATCAGCGTCTAGTTTGTTGGTATGCGCCATTGGTGTGGCATAGGTATCACAGCTTTGCATTCAATGTTTGTTTAGAATTTCAAGAGCATATTTGGACTGACTTAGGAAAATACCACGAGGTGATTGATGAACTTGTAGTCCTAGAAAGAACGTAAGTTCACCCATCATTGACATTTCAAAATGTGTTTTCATCAGTTTTGAAAAAGCGTTTGAGTACTTTTTATGGGTTGACCAAATGATGTCATCCATATAAATTTGAACGATTAAAATGTGTGCCCCGTGACATTGTATAAACAGTGTTGGGTCGACCGATCCCTTGACAAAATTATGGGATAGATGTAAGGATGATAACTCATCATACCTCGCCCGAGGGGCTTGTTTGAGCAGTAGAGAGCCTTGTTCAGTTTGTAGACGTGATTAGAGAACTCTGGATCAACAAATCCTTCTGGCTGACAAACATATACCGTTTCCTTCAGTTTACCATTCAGAAAATCGGTTTTGACATCCATTTGATAGACCGTGATGTTCATGTGAGCGGAGAATGCCAGAAAAATCCGTACAGCCTCAAGTCTATCAACCGGTGCGAATGATTCCTCGAAGTCAATCCCTTCTTCTTGTCTATAACCCTTAGCTACCAGACGTGATTTATTTATGATGACCGTACACTCAGCATCTAACTTGTTTTTCCAAATCCATTTAAGACCAATGACGTAGACCCCTGTTGGTCGTTCCACCAATTCCCATACTTGAAGACGTTTAAACTGATTTAGTTCTTCTTGCATGGATTCAATCCAGTTGTCATAAGTCATTGCTTCTTTAATGTTCTTTGGTTCAGATTGACAAACGGTAAGTGCATAAATGCAATGTTCACCGTCAGTCTGAAGGCGTTATCTAGTTACGACTTGTTGATTCGGGTTGCCAATAATGTTCACAAGAGGATGGTCTTTAGTCCAACTATGTGTGGAGGGTTGATGTTGATATATGATGAGTGGCCTTTTACTCATCATTTTAAGCCCGAAAAACCCACAAAAACGTCTAAAAACACTGAAATATACCCATTTATACTGCAGATATCCTTAGAGTGTGTTTTTATGTATTTCAGGTACAAAGGATTGAAAACAGGGCAAAAACGGACATAATTGAGCTCAGAATGGAAAACGTGCTTTGCGGACGGAGCCGGGAGTGAATTTTCTACATTTTTGGATCCCGGGACGCGTTTTTGGAGTGAGATTGGGAAAACAAACTCAAAACCGAACCCTAAACACCAAATTACCTTTTTATAAATTTTTTACATTAAAAGCAATTATTTTTATTTCAAACAATTATTTTTATTAAAAACAATTTTTAATAAAAACCATTTTTACTTTTACAAAAAAAAAAAAAAAAAAAAAAAAAAAACCTTAAACTAGAATATAAATACATTTACTAATTACCTATACCATTTTTTAACCAAAACCTTATTAACCTTTTTACATAGCCAAAAAAAAATTTTTGAACCCCATCTTAATCCCCTTTGAACCCTTCCTCACAATCCCTTTTGAACCACCCCTAATGATTTTTAACCCGTTAACCACCCCTACCCATAAAACGTTTTTACCCCAAAACCATGTTACCCATTCATCCCACAATGTTCAAAACCCAAAAAACACACTCTTGGCGCCAAATTCCTCACCTCTCACTCCTGTCCCTCTCAACCCAAAAGAAGCCAAGGATAAGTCACATATCTCAGCCACGTTGGCAATCCTTTTTAACCCTATTGGGTATAAAGAAGAACACAAGATGGATGGCTTGGATTGGATGAAGTGGTGCCCAAGTTCCACTGGACCGCTGAGATTGGTTTGCAAAGAAGTACAAGGATCCAATGCTTACTTTCTCTCACACAAACAAAGCATAGGAAGAAGCAGACAAACAAGAAGAGAGAAGACAGATTTTTTTCTTCTTAGTATATATAGGCAATTAGGATTATTGTAAAACTTTTTCTAGAATTTCTTATTCTAGCACCAATTTACTTTCTTGTCATTTAAATTTCCTTGTACTTGTAATTTCAGTTAAATGCAATTTACATTTCAGTTTCTAATTCCTTATGCAGTTTGTGTGTTTCAAATTTTTATTCTGTCTCAAACATTTTGTGTGTTAGAAGAATTTGGATAAGTTTTTAAGCTTATAGGAGCTTGTGATAAAGTTAGCAATTCAGTTTTTCAAAATCTCACATCTTCAGAGTTAAAATTTCTCCTTTTATGCCCCATAAGGGGCTGTTTGGAACAGCCAAGTTTTCAGGTCAAATTCATGCTTTTGACCCATTTTTGGTGTTTAAATGGTTCTTGTCAAGTGATAATTCAATTTATGTGATGTTTCAATTAGTGTTAGTTGCTAAATCAGTTTTAGAGTAGTTTTTTTTAGAGTCAAAATTTGAAATCTGTCCCATACCGGTCTTTCATCAGTCATATTTGAGGTCCAAATTAGGTTTTAAGTTAGTTTAATTAGCTTTCACTTGCTCCCTATATATCTAGCATTATCTGTGTGCAGCTTATTGGCCCAATAGAAGCTTTTAGTTAGCTTAATTTTGGCTTTAAAGTTGCCATTTCTGCCTTAGCTGATGCTGTTCCAAAACTGCCCACTTTTGAGCTTAGATTTAGGTAGGATTAAGCTATGTTCAGGATTTGATTTAGGTTTTACGAGTAGTTGGTAGTTTAATATTGATCTTTTGTAGCTTATTTTGGTACCTAGAGCTTATAATTCAGCTTTTTATGGCCCTTGAAAACCTCCTATATGGGTTGTTTAGGACTGCACAGGGCAGTAGCAGTAGGTCCCTTTTGTTTTTCAGCTTATCAGTGCTAATATTTAGCTTATTTAGGCTTATTTTAGAGCTTACTAGGTATCGTAGGTGAGATCAGCTTTTATCCAGCTTATTTGAGTTTTTTTTAGACTAGCTTATTATCCCTTTTAGCTTAGGTTGCCCTTAGTTTAGCCTATTATCAAAACTGCTTATCTTGCTTAATTTTCTTGCTCCTTTTTAAGCACTCAATGCTGTCCTTAGCTTATATAGTTTTTTATTTATTTAGAATCCATGGTTTGATAGCTTATTCAAGCTTCTTGTAGCTTATTGTTGCCTCTTGTTAGCCCTTAAAAGCCAAACAGAGCCCTGTCCAATCTGTTGGGTAAATAAGCTGTTAGACAGCTTGTTATAAGCTTTCCAAGTTTTAGTTTTAGTTAAGAATGCTTATTTTTAGTCCTAAGTTAATTTGCAAAAGAAAATTCCAAAAAAAAAAAATAATAATAATAATAAGTGAAAAAAAAAGTGACTGACTAGGAATCGAACATGGGTCTAGCGTTACAAGGCACACAATACACACACTCAAATCCATCTGCCCTTGGGTCTTTTACTGGTCATAACTCACCACATTTAATATTTAACACATCTTTTTAGTTTTAGCTTAATAAGCTTAGAAGCTTTTTTAGCAGCTTATTTCCTTAAGCAGTACCATCCTTTTTTATTTTTCTTCAACTCAGTATTAGTTAAAGTATTTTTTGGTAATGTTTGTATATTTTTCTGAAAAAGTTAAATATTTTTTATTAATTAATTAGTATAAATTAGTTTTTAATTCGTAATAAATAAAATAAGAGTCAAAAAAATACCCGGCTTTTCGTAAAATTATTTTTAGTCGTTTAGAATATAGGAAAATTGGTTTTGCACCTGTAGGCCTTAAATTGCAAAGTTTTCACTTTTGAAGCTCGGGATTAGCCCGGGTTTTCGCGTTTTTTAGTTTTATTGCCTTAGGAATTAATTTAGCATCGCTTTAATGTTTTTTAGGTTTAGTAGTTGATAATTTAGTCATTTACTTTATTCCCGTGTGTTGGGAATTATACATTTGAGTTGATAAGACAAAAAGAATGAAACAAGAGGGACTTAATACAACAAGAAGGAAACTTACAAAAAGATGAAAGGACTTGCTTGCAAAAGAAGTTTTATTTATTAGTCCTTGGTAGTATTTTGTAAACTCTAATCCTCTAGTATATAAAGAGGACATGGGATGTAGGTTTATATACAAGTCTTCCAAGATGTAGTCGACTTAAAGGGGTGTGTGTGTAACCTAGGGCGTGTAGTTTATTGTAAACGCCTAGGTTATTAGTTTAGTTAGTAGTTTAGTTATCTAGACGTGTTCTTATAAACGTCTAAGATTAGTTAGTGTTAGTGAATGAAAACCTTGTTCAATAACAAAGAATTGATTAGTTTATTCCGCTGTGCATGTTATTAGTCTTTGTTATTGATCCCTAGCTGAGCTTATAAACGATCTTAACAATTGGTATCAGAGTGGGGAGCTCTTGATATAGGGATCTACAAGGTTTTTTGAAAAAAAAGGTAAAAATTCGAAGCAGTTTTCAATTTTCGCAACTTTCTGCAGGACTGTTTTCAAGAGGGCATAACTTTTTCTTGAACCATTGGATCGAGCTACAATTTTTCTGGTGTAGCTATATATATTCATCTAACTATTCACCGAAGGGATTGTAAATTGGAGCTCTCAATCAAAAGTTATAAGCTGTCGAAGTCTGCTGCAGAAACTGAAAAAGTTCCGTAAGGTTACTACAGCACTGTTTTGAAACGATCATAACTTTTTCGTTAACCGTTGGATCGTGACAAAATTTTGGGTGGACGTTCTCTATATAGTCATATAACTTTCCACCAGAGGGATCTTCGATCTGAGATTTTATACAAAAGTTACAGGCTGTCGAATATGGCTGCTGACAAAGTACTGCTGTTTACTCAAAGTACTGATGTTTATACTCAAAGTAGTTCTGTCGAAACCCTAAATTGCTCAAAGTACTGCTGTTTATTCTTGAAAATACTGCTCCTCCTTGAAAGTATTGCTCCGAGTTCAAAGTATTGCTCGTCCTTGTAAAAGTACTGCTCGTTGTTTTAAAGTGCTGCTACTACTTGTTCGACATTGGTGAAGATTCAATTGTCATCAGTGGAGTATTATTGGTCTATTTTTTTATGTCGGGATCATGGGTCTCTAATATAATAGGCTTGTTTTGGTATTGAGGGGAAGTTGAGCATAATAATTATTATGGATTTTTGGCGACACACACAGATTGAGATTTTGGTTCACACACACAAGAAAATTCGGAATTTGTTCTTAAAGGTTTTAAAAGGCTCGGATTTGGATTTATTACATAATTGATTACGAAGAAAATTATTTATCACTTCTTTGAAGGTGAAGTGGAATTACTTGGATACGTGTTTTATCATATCATAAAAGGATCATAGCTACTTTTAAGGTAACTTGTTCGTGCTTCATTGATTATGACAAAGAATTGACATAACACTTAAAGGAGTGACATTATTGTGCTCAGTGATTATCGTCAAGAGATTGAGGTCTCCCTATACATAGGTATACGTTTAATGTCATCTATAGTGCAAGATATAAGATACAAGTTTGGGTTATTTTACTTCTTCATCAAGTTCGTTATATTTGGTTTTTTTCACAAGTGATCATTACAAGGAGCTTACAGATTTGAAGAATCATTTGATGTTCATGCACCACTCAATGGGAAGTGTTTGATTTTTACTACTGTTGATCATTATTACTACTGCTAGTTGGAGTTTTCTACTGTTTTGGATTCATTTTTAGTAAGCATTTTGGTGTTCTTCATAGAGGGCAATTCGAAACATTGGACGGCTTAGATTGGTAGTATGATATTGGTTCGTGGTCGTCAAGATCATTATTTTCATATGTTCCCTATTTGGTTAATAACAAAAAGGGGAAGAGATGTTTGAGTGGCATGGCATGGATTAAGGGGAAGACAAAAGAAGACATACTTGTTTCATTCATGGTGAGATCTCTGATCTCAATTTCTCTACTTTGTCTAGGGAAGTTCGTTCAAGAATGGTTTTGTAATTATCAACTAGGGGAAGATTGTTGGGAATTATACGTTTGAGTTGATAAGACAAAAAGAATGAAACAAGAGGGACTTAATACGACAAGAAGGAAACCTACAAAAAGATGAAAGGACTTGCTTGTAAAAGAAGTTTTATTTATTAGTCATTGGTAGTATTTTGTAAACCCTAATCCTCTAGTATATAAAGAGGACATGGGATGTAGGTTTATAAACAAGTCTTCCAAGATGTAGTCGACTTAAAGGTGTGTGTGTGTAACCTAGGGCGTGTAGTTTATTGTAAACGCCTAGGTTATTAGTTTAGTTAGTAGTTTAGTTATCTAGACGTGTTCCTATAAACGTCTAAGATTAGTTAGTGTTAGTGAATGAAAACCTTGTTCAATAACAAAGAATTGATTAGTTTATTCCGATGTGCATGTTATTAGTCTTTGTTATTGATCCCTAGCTGAGCTTATAAACGATCTTAACACCGTGCTTTATTTTCATTCCCGTTCTTAAATTTGTAGAATAACGTAACCAAAAACGAAAATTCCCGAACAATTCAAGCACTTTAATACCAAACCTCAAACGTGATCGTCAATTCACTCCTCGTTGGGACACGACAAGGGTAATCACTTGCCCGGTATCACTTATCGAGTATTCGTGAGGTTTTGCGTGTCGATCTTTTTCCTAAGAAGGTTGATTTGTAATTCTCTCTCGCGTATATTTCGTATTTGATATTTTTATATAATAATTGACTTATCAAAATTTGGCGCCGCTGCCGGGGAGGTTGTGTTGCGACAATATCGTTATGGTTTGATGATTAGTGACTTGAAGAACATTTCTCGTGAAGTTATTTGCTTTCCCAAAACCCTAAAACACAAAAATATTTTCCTTTTCTTTTTGTATATATATAAAAGTTAAAAACCAAAAAAGATTTTGTTTTTAAGTTTAATAAAGATAAAAGACATCAATCATATAACATTCTCAACTTGAATGTTATCATAATAAGTTCCCAAACAAAAGATTCAAAACTTGCCTTTGTGTCACTTGCGTGAATACGCTTGTGATTATTGGTTTAAGTTCTTTGTGTTTTTGCTTCGGTATCGTTTTGATTGATTGATTTGGTTTCTGTGCATGTGCACTCGTTTTCATTATAAAACCCCAAAAATATTCTTCTCATTCCTCTTATCTGTATAATTCTATTTCTCTTACCCTCTTTTACCGTTTAATTCTATTCTTCGTTATCCTCTCGATCGCTTAATTCTATTTCTTTTACCCTCTCATGTTTAATTCTTATGGCGACTCTCGGCCGTCATTGTTTCACTTGTAAAACTCCAATGGAAGATGGTGCGTATCGATGTTACAAGTGTATGTGTGAGCGGTGTGGAAGGCCTAGTTCAAGCGAATTTTGCTATTCGTGCGAATTATCCGTCAAAAGGTCTTTTCAAAGTATTTTCGACCACTCGCCACAACCCGAGAGGTGTTTTAATGTTGACGAGCCTGTTCAAACGTCAGAGTTACCTCAAGCACCCACCGAGGGTTACGAGGATGATTTATTTGAACTTAGAACCCGTAATCTAATTGAACAAATTCAAGCCAATGAAAAAAGGTCAAGAATTAGAATTGATTACTATGAACCCGTTCAAACGCCGGAGACCTTAACGGAAGTGGTGGAAATTTCTAGCTCTAAGAGCACACCACTTGTCCCACCTCTGGAATCTTCAAGATGTTTTTAGAAGATTTCCTTAGGGCTGGAATGAACATGATTAAAAACTACCTTAATGAGCTTCGTAAAGATTTAACTTTGGGAAGTACCGCTACAAATACGATATGTGATATTGATGAACCCTCGATCCCTACTCCCGAACCCGGATATCTTCATTCGATCACGATTATTGCTACGGTTGTGGAGACGTGTTACCAAAAGGGTTTCGTTGTTTCAAATGCATGTGCGAGTGGTGTGGAAACTATCTTACCGATGGATTTGTTCGATTTGTGCTGAGAATTCATTCGCTTATGATTCTAATCCAAATTCTTTCAATTTTCCTCAAAACAATTTTTACCACCCTCCACAGAATTCATACGAACCAGAACCGTACCATCAAAATTTCAATGATTCATCGTTTCAGAATTTCTCTCCTCAATACCTTTATTGTTCAAATTGTGGGGGTCCTCATGATGATTATCAATGTCCATCATGGAATCAAAATTACTATGAGCCTGATCCTTGTTTTGACAATTTCCAACCCCCACAATATCCCGTCATTGAACAATATCCCGTCATTGATCAACATCCTCGTGAGAAAAGTATTCTAGAAGAACTTGCTGAAGAACAAGCATCTCGCAACGAAAGATCTATGCTAGAATTACTTGAAGAAGAGAAACGAGTAGCTCAGATTAAAAAATGTATTGAAGAAATACGAATCAAAGAACGAGCACTTAAAAGACGTGCCCGATGGCTCGAGACTTACATTGATGATGATGATGATAGTGACAATGATGATTCTGATTCTGATGAGGAATATATATAACAACCCGTAAAATTTCCGGATTATTATAATAAAATTTATTACGTCAGAAAATTCAAATCGGCTATTTTCTGATAGTTGTCAATATTTAGATCTAAAAACGAGAGGTCATCTTGTTAAATTGGAGAATCACGGCACCGCACGCATACCGACACCAAATTAATAACGGCAAACAGTTATAATCTAAATCCTACGTAATAATAATACCATATTATTACGCTCGTTAAAACGTTTCCAAAAGTAAAATTTTTACATTTTACGGGTACCGGCAAGGTAAAATTTCATGGAGATTCAACAAAACACGGAATGCAGATTATACAGTATAATGCACTAAAAAAATAAAATAAATAAAAAAAAAGAGAGAGAAAAGGATAAAATTATTCCCACACACCTACACGTCAACCATCCTACCTTTCCCTCTTCCTCTTTCTTTCGTCCTTCCTCAGAATCAGAAAACCAAAAACTTCTTTTTTCTTTCCTTTCAAAACCGACCAAGGAATTGTCATTTATCAGCCTCCCTACTCTATCATCACACTTCCCTTTCAACTTAGCCTCTAGTCTCCCTAGGAGAAGTCACGAGCTCGTAGTAAAGTGATGGAAGCCAAGGAGAGATATCTTCCAATTGAAGACCAAAAAAGAAGAATGAAAGCCTTCCACTTATTTCTCTACAAATAGAAAAGAGTTATCACAGTTTCTCACTCATCATTCTCATAATCACAAAATTAGGGTTCATACTAATTAGGGATTTTTTAAATTGAATTGGGAATTTGTATATTCGAGTGGTAATTTACCCAATTCAAGTGTTGATTTTCTTGTAATCAAGTTTGGAGTCAAGAAATTTCGAGTTCATTTTGTACCTTTATTCGGGGGTCATCTCCATTCGACATCAAGCACACCATTGTAAAGGTCTTTTTATGACTCCCTTTTTACTATGTAAATTCCTGTTATTGATTCACTTTTAAGGGTGTTGTTTTGATTTACTTGTAATTGTGTATTGATATTATATATATATATATATATATATATATATATATATCAATCAACATTTTTTTTTGTGTTAGGCTAAGTTTGTTGTTGTTGAGCTAAACTTGTGTGGCTGGTAAATAAACTCAGTTTTTGGTTAAAACATAAAAGTGCTTAAAGTTATTTTGATCATCTTGTCCTTGTTGATTTGGGTGGGATTTGGATTTCGGATTAGATGTTGGGAATCAGTGGGTTCAACCCATTGTATGGATGCGTTTGGGTCGTCAGGTCAGCCAGGCACCCCAAAGAGGGTGGTCATGTGTGAACATGGTACAAGTCGAATATTGGAGTCGGGTAGTACTCGACGCCCGTAATTCCTAGTCGAAAAATCTCTTTATGTCCTTTTTGTGTTGTCTTCGGTGCACCAGTGTACATCAAAAATTTCTTGTGATTATAGTGTCTCGAGTCACTATGAGTGTGTGTTATTATCTTGGAATCCTATCACAAAAAGGTGTTCGTTTACTTCCAGTCAAGTGGGAACCCGTAAAGGTCAGATGCCGTAACCCATATGGTTCGGTTTTGTTTCCAACTTATTATAAAATTGTTCAACTTTGAAGCTGAACTATGGCATAATTGTAATCATCTTGGGTGGAAGTTACAAGTGAACACTCAAAATAAAAGCAGATTAGAGTGAAAATACTTGGGCTAGTATTTGAGCTATGCTCTTGGGTTCAAGCCCAGTCCCCCTCGAGTGTACCTTGTTAGCCCATAAGCTATATAGTCCATTCAGTAAGTCTTTAACAAGGAGCCCAAGTCCAAAATAAATACTGTTGGGTCGAAGCCCAGTTCACCTAGGCCGTGTGATTTTGTCACAGCCCACTCGGTTGTTAAATCATGTATTATCTTGAGTTGGCATCAGACTCGAATCCCGTCATGTTCAAATTACTGCCCGTTCCATATCGATTCATCATATCCGACATATAATATATATATATATATATATATATATATATATATATATATATATATATATATATATATATATATATATATATATATATATATATATATATGACATTGGTACAAAAGTAAATGTGGTAATAACAAGATACTTATACAAGATATTTACACCATTCATAATATAATTAGAGAATTCGATACAATAAAACTTTAGCAACATTTGATTTAAATATGAGACCAGGGAAATCCAACTTAGTAAAATAATACATACAACTGTTAACAATTTATTATATATACAAACATATCCATTACATAACTATAACATAAACATATGATGAACTATTTCTTTTATATTCAATCCTTGGTTTTTAACAATTGAAGGCTAATTATATAACTCAAATGGAAGACATGAAATGTGTTTTTAAAACTTTCAAATGTGTACAAGTTAAATAGTACTTAAAACCTTTCTTTATATTTACTAGTAACTACATAAACATATATAAATATATAAATGTATCTATGTGGGTATATAAATATATACTATCTTTCATTCATGATATCCACTTTGTCCGTTAATGTCCAAATGAATGTACATACCTTTCGTACATCCTCATTCGATTATCATCAAACCGAAGTCTCATTCTTCCTTGATATACTTCTGCGTATACCCTTCCAAGAGTCAATTCGTAAAAACAATTGAAAAACTATTCCAAACTTAAATGTTGCCACACAAGCAACAACAACAATACAAATATTGAAGAATTTATAAAGTTAGAGAAAATTTATCGAGTCTTAAACTTGAGTAAAGACTAAATTGCCGTATTAATTAGGTTGCGTGTCGGAGCCGTGCACTACTACTAATTGATTTATTTCCCTTTGGATTACTAATTTCCAAGGTGAGTTTCATAGCCCCTACTTTTACTTGTTTTCATAACTGTTTTGGGGGAGAATACATGCTCGTTTTTACTTTAACTAAATGCTGATTTTACCTGAATAAGTGAATTGTTTACTAAAACTCTGTCGAATGACTGAATGTATTATGTGTTACATGCCAATTACTTGATTACTTTCAAATGCATACAAGTGTAATGTTGTTGCTTGCTTTTACTTGTGGATACCAGTATTTGAAACTGTTATGCCTGCATGACCGAGTGAACTGGTCACATGACCGATTGTACTGGTCACATTTGCTATGTACATACATGATCGAATGAATGGGTCACTTTACAGAGTGAACTGGTAACATGACCGAGCGAACTGGTTACATAATGAAATGTATTAAATACTAAATCTTGTGGTCCATAGAAACTTTTACAAATTAAAAATATATGAACTCACCAACCTCGTGTTGACACTTTTTAGCATGTATTTTCAAGTTTTAAGGTGATAGTTTATCTTTAGATGCGCAAGGCAAAGGCATGGCATGGTCATAGATGACTCTGATTTATGTATTGGGACCACATTTTGATAATGGGCCATTTTCCGCACAAATCAATAATTTAAACATTGTTTTGAGAATGAATAAAAGTTTCTTTATGAAAATCAGATGTTCTATGCTTATGTTGTGGTATCAATTTAGTAGCACCCCAATACTTGTGTGCTTCCGCTGAGCCATTTTGTGGGTGTTACAGATTGGCATCAGAGCCTAGGTTATAGAGAACTGGGTAATTTTTAAATCCTAGACTATAACCCTATTACCGACACGTGCCTGTCTGCCAAGCTGATGCCTCACTTATGATCATGCCGAGATCATATTTGATAAGATACATGTTTTATCACTGCTCACCTAAATTCATTATAGGTTATAATTATTTCCCCTATACGTATATTTACGTATCACAGCACTGCACCTTTTCCCTCACATAAATGGAATAATTTTTTTAGTCTTTAAGATAACTTTAAAAGTATTGGGACATATTACTAGCGTAACTAAGCTAAGTATTTAAAAATTCATTGAACCTTGGTTGAATATAGATTGATCACCTATATTCAACCAGGGACAGTGGGACATAGCCTGATCACCTATGTCCAAGTCAGAGGTAAATTTTGCAATACTTAGGATAGTTATAATAGCGTTATGTCCAGTGAAATTTGATTAATGTTAATATTTTAATAAACATGTAATAAGCTACTCATTGGCATTCCTTAATCATAAACCACTCATTGGCATTCCTTAATCATAAGCCACTCACTGGCATTCCTTAATCATAAGCCACTCACTGGCATTCCTTAATCATAAGCCACTCACTGGCATCACACTACTTCTTAATCATAAACTTTATATTTCCATATCACAATCGGGTTATGTTATAGTCACCCCTACCCGAAACCTTACATTCCGTAGACAAACCAAGCCACTCTAGGAGCAACCTTCCAATAGCACCTATGAGAAAGATCCCCTAGCGAGAATGGGCAACAAAAAGAACAATAAACCTTTGGCAAAATCTAGAAAGGCATGATAAAGGACAGAAACTTGAAAATTTTACGCCCTACCTTAAAATTTTTATACCTGGAAGCTCCACCCACCTCTTAAGAATAACGGTGCCTACCCAGTTACCCTCCTATAAACTAAATAAATGAGTTACCATACAAACTGTTTCCGATCATCCCACAGACCATTATAATCAAAATACCTTATGAACCACTCCATGAATTATTCTACAAACCAAATTACCACCCTACCATTTCACCATAAAATAAACTACAATTTCACTACTACCTCACAAAAAAAAATATATATATATATAAATAAAGTGTTTCTTAATACTTTGAAAAGTATTCTAGAACCACTATATTAGTTACTTACTTCCTCGAAAAATGTTAATACCCCATAAACAGAAATGATCAATGTCCTCCTTAGTAGTTAAGCCTAACCTTAGGATGTATCCCACACCTTTGCCTAAAACCATAGATAACAATGAGGTTCATCAACTATTAAACCTCTAACTTTACCAAACTTAGACAACTAAATGTGGAAGAAAACACATAAACCCGTAGCAAACTTTAAAGATTAACCACTATACTTTAGAACCATTAAACACCAGAAATGGGTACGTGTTGATAAAACCATGAGAAGTTAGAGGAGCTCACACTAACAAAATAGTGAAACCTCATAACATCAAGAACTAGAACTTTCACCCAATTAATCTACCTTAGAAAAATCATGGCACCTCAGATAGAGGATGTGATACTGGCAGAACACTTAGGAAACCATACAAAGGGAAACCCTAGAACAACCTAGGGAAAACTCAAAACTTGTTCCGAATACCATCACCTCGTTCCCGACACCCTATCGGGTAACGTAAACTGAGATCCGGGATGGATCTCCTGTAATGTGGGTAGACTATAACAACCCGTAAAATTTCTGGATTATTATAATAATATTTATTAAGTCAGAAAATTCAAATCGGCTATTTTCTGACAGTTGTCAATATTTAGATCTAAAACGAGAGGTCATCTTGTTAATTTAGAGAATCACGGAACCGCACGCATACCGACACCAAATTAATAACGGCAAACAGTTATATTCTAAATCCTACACAATAATAATACCATATTATTACGCTTGTTAAAACGTTTCCAAAAGTAAAATTTTTACATTTTACGGGTACCGGCAAGGTAAAATTTCACGGAGATTCGACAAAACACGGAGTGCAGATTATACAGTATAATGCACTAAAAAAATAAAAAAATAAAAAAATAAAAGAGTAAAGGATAAAATTATCCCCACACACCCACACGTCAACCATCCTACCTTTACCTCTTCCTCTTTCTTTCGTCCTTCCTCAGAATCAGAAAACCAAAAGCTTCTTTTTTCTTTCCTTTCAAAATCGACCAAGGAATTGTCATTTATCAGCCACCCTATTCTATCATCACACTTCCCTTTAAACTTAGCCTCTAGTCTCCCTAGGAGAAGTCACGAGCTCGTAGCAAAGTGATGGAAGCCAAGGAGAGATATCTTCCAATTGAAGACCAAGAAAGAAGAATGAAAGCCTTCCACTTATTTTTCTACAAATAGAAAAGAGTTATCACAGTTTCTCACTCATCATTCTCATAATCACAAAATTAGGGTTCATACTAATTAGGGATTTTTAAAATTGAATTGGGACTTTGTATATTCGAGTGGTAATTTACCCAATTCAAGTGTTGATTTTCCTGTAATCAAGTTTGGAGTCAAGAAATTTCGAGTTCATTTTGTACCTTTATTCGGGGGTCATCTCCATTCGACATCAAGCACACCATTGTAAAGGTTTTTTATGACTCCCTTTTTACTATGTAAATTCCTGTTATTGATTCACTTTTAAGGGTGTTGTTTTGATTTAGTTGTAATTGTGTATTGATATTTTATATATATCACTCAACATTTTTGTTTGTGTTAGGCTAAGTTTGTTGTTGTTGTGCTAAACTTGTGTGGCTGGTAAATAAACTCAGTTTTTGGCTAAAACATAAAAGTGCTTAAAGTCGAAAAATCTCTTTATGTCCTTTTTGTGTTGTCTTCGGTGCACTAGTGTACATCAAAAATTTCTTGTGATTATAGTGTCTCGAGTCACAATGAGTGTGAGTTTTTATCTTGGAATCCTATCACAAAAAGGTGTTCATTTACTTCCAGTCGAGTGGGAACCTGTAAAGGTCAGATGCCGTAACCCATATGGTTCGGTTTTGTTTCCAACTTATTCTAAAATTGTTCAACTTTGAAGCTGAACTATGGCATAATTGTAGTCATCTTTGGTGGAAGTTACAAGTGAACACTCAAAATAAAAGAAGATTAGAGTGAAAATACTTGGGCTTGTATTTTAGCTATGCTCTTGGACTCAAGCCCAGTCCTCCTCGGGTGTACCTTGTGTTGGAATCACTCCTAAACCTTTATTCAAGTGTTAGTTTCTCATATGTAATAGGTAGCTTATTATGGCCTTTATGTTTGTTTAAGGTCTAGCTTATGTAGAAGGCCCATAAGCTTAGGCCCATGTCCATTAAGGAAAAGGAAGGGAACTAGGAGTGTTTCCCTAGCTTCCCTCCTATAAATAATCTTGTATAACCCTCACTTGAGGGTTGGTTGTTCTCTTTTCTATTTCACTCTTTGCTTTAACCTTTCTCTATTATATTCGTGTGTGTAGATAAGGGTTCAACCGATCATCTCTTCATCTATTTCTTTCATTGATGCTTGTGTTGTAAAACTAGTGACCTAACAGTGGTATCAATCGCCTACTAGTTGGGTGAATCGTTTTGTTTTTGAAGTGGGTTTTAGGTCCTACGCGTAAAACAACGGTTTGATACTTTGGTTCGCTTAAAAACGTATTTTTCACACTTTTGAATCCAAGATTCTTGTACTTTCAACGTTTTAAGGTGTTAAAATAACTGTTTTTGGCAAAAAGTTTCAAACTTTATGCGTGGATCATAGTTTTTAAGCTTGTTTTTGTTCGTGGGTGTCGTTCTACGCGTAACCTGTTTAGCCGTTTTGGTTCATCAAGTTTCACACTTTTGTGTTATTTTGGTGATATTGAAGCTATTCCATAACAAAAATCTGGTTTAGAAACAACTTTGGGCAAAATCATTTTTACGAGTAAAGCTACGCGTATGAAAACCCTAGTTTTACGCGTAACTTTATCCTTGGTTTGATCTTCAGTTTCGTGGTTTACTCCGTGTTTTCTTGCTTGGATAAGCCTGAAAATACGTCGACTTTGGATATCTTTTGCACTGTGATAGTGTAAAAGATCATTTGGGCAAAACCCTAAACTTACGCATAAGCATAAAGCTTACGCGTAGAAATCCTACGCATAAGATTCATCTTACGCCTAAGCCTAGTCTTACGCATAAGGTAATCCTACGCATAAGTTTCTACGCCTAACTTTGTGTTTACGCATAACTTTAGTGTCTTTTCCCTACTTACGCGTAAGCTAAATCTACGTGTAACTCTTGATTGTTACGCGTAACTTTGGTGTTTTTACGCATAAGTGCTACTTGGATTATTGTGATTTCTACACCTAAGGACACTTCATCAACAAAGGTTCATTCGACTACAAAGATCCATCAACACAAGTTTTGGCGAGAAAATTTGAGTAAAATTTATTTTTTAGGGGAGACTAAACGTTCAATTTTTACGCGAGATTTAAATTTTGGTTTAACTGTGAAAATTTTGGTCAAAAATTCAAATTTTTTTGCCTAAATTCAAATTTTTCGGGTAAAATTTGGCGTCAAAATTGTCATATCTCAAATTTTTCTTACAACCTTGGAATTGAATTTTATAGTGAATTTCAAATTTTTTGAGAGTCAAAATTTTTCAAAATTATTTTTGGAGGGAAATTGCAATTCACTATATCGACCTTCTGTGTGCTATATCGACTTTGCACCTTCTTCTCTTTGATTCTTCTGCAGAGCAGTGAAATGGATTCTGAACATAAAGATCCATTTGTGGCATTGAAAGAAGGATACATGGCTCTGGCTCTGGCATTGAAGCGTCAGACATCATCAAATTCCCGATATCCCGCAGTCGTGCAAGGTGAAAGAGTTGATGTACATGAAAGGAATGCTCAAATGGACGTTGAGAATGTTGTGATTACTGCAACTGTCGGTAATGCGGACAATGAGGTTGTAGCATTGGAAAAGCAGGATGACAGCAGCAGATCTGGAGAAGATATCATACTTAACTACGACACCGAGCCCAACTGTGACGAAGAACAAATGGTTGAGGAAGATATCCTACCCACCTATGACACTGACACAGAACAGATGGACGAGGTACAATCTACTATTGATCATATTCTGACTGCAAATGCGACGCAACATACTGAGCAACCTGAATTTAGTAATGAAGGAGAGGTTGACCAGTGTGTTGCACAATGTCCAGACAACTATCTCATGTCTGAGCCCTTACTTGTTAACAATTCAACTGAAACGTCAAATCAAACTCTTGAATCTGAAATCATTCTTCTCAAAAAGACCATTGCTCAGTTTCATAAAGATTTTTCAAAACTAGAGGCACATTGCATCTCTCTTGAACTTAAACTACAAAACAAATCTTTTTCTTCAGAACACAATGGTCAGTATTCAAATGAACAAAGTAATCGTGTGGATACATTAGTAAAAGAAAATGAGCATTTAAAGGCTCAAATTCAAGCAAAGGGGCTTGCACATGTTGCTTTACAAAACAAACTGAGAAGATTCACTGACAAGAGTGTGGATACTAATTTTGCAAAACCAACAATCTTGGGGAAATCGTCTCTACAACCTTTCAGAAAACAATCAGTAGTTAGACAACCAACTGCATTTAAATCTGAACGTTCAAAATCTTCAAAACCACGGTTTCCTTCCCAAGTTGTTGAGAATAATCATTTGTCAAAACCAGTCTCTCCACATTCCGGGCCCAACAATAATGCTTCTGTTTCTATTAAACATGTTTCTGTTATACCTGTACAAGTGGCTGCTTCTGGCCAATCTAGGATTAGTTCGAACACTGTGTCTAAACCGAGCATTAAACGTAAAAATTCATATGATTCAAATGACGCATACAAGAACTATGATCTAGAAAAGGCTAGGAAAAGGGCACTACTCCAAAAGGATGGAATCTTAGGTTCACGACCTAGTGTATCACCTTCGAGTGTATTACTGAACACTGCTTGTAGTGGCAAACCAAAACCTAAGTTAACTCAAACAGTTAGAAATAAACCCGTTCATCTAAACGTAAAATTTCAGAAACCTAATAGGTGGATCAATATAGGACGCAAATTCTTCCCAAAAGAAGTTTCAACATCCCTTAGATCTAACCTTAGATGGATACCAACGGGTAGAGTTTTCAACACTGTTCGTCTTAGGTAGATTCCTACAGGCAAGATATTAAGTAGTTGCATCATAACAAGTGTGAAACCCTTTACATCCATCCCTAAGGCAGGAAAGGAAATCATCAAAATAGCATGTTCAGGTGTCAAGAACATAATTGACACTACATCTTTATGCCTCTAACATCTGGAACCCAGTTACACTTGGGGATCCATGTTTCTTCTTTCTTGCCCCCTTCTATTTTTCTATGCAGGTACAACAGCTATGGCTCTTACCGCAAAACAACGTAGGACCCCATTTCTCACCGTCAAAAATATCATGATCCATCAGCTGTTCCACCATTGTACTTAATCGTCATGAATTGGAAACATTGCTTGCTCCTCTGGTTAAAGATTCTGCCAAAAGTTGTGCTTCAGATGTATCGAATGTTTCCGCTGCACAACCGATAATACTCTAATTTCAGATACACCTGAATCTACAACAACAACCGAATCTTCTATAACAGAAGATCAAACTGCTTCCAACAAAAATGACAAAGCTGATGATCAACAGAATGAACAGAGAAGTTTTATCAGCAGTTGACTCTCTTGAAATATTTTTGGTACTTCACACTTGTTCGATCAATTGGACATACATGGTTTCGCTGTCTCCTTATACATGGTTTCGCTGTATTCAATTCATCATCAACATACGTGGTGTATGATTCTGAATCATTGAAAACATCGAGGGGGAGAGAGTGTGTAGGTGGTCATTGCTTCCTTGTTCTTCTACATGCTTCTTTGCGAAAACCCAATGCCTTCTTGAATTTCTTCAATTAGAGGGAAGAAATAAGACGATTTGTGGCTCAAACGTCTCACTTTGGTGTTATCGTCTCAATTTCACGGGTGATCTTGTGTGAAGTTACCCAAATATGATGTTATGATGCCTCACACACGGTCTTGGTATCGAGTTATTGCATATTCACAGTGATTAGTATTCCGAAAGACCACAACATTCAGGGGAAAGTCGTATCATTTCGTCTTTCGTGGTTTGTTTGGTGTGATGCGTCTACATACGTGAGAAGATCTTGTTGATTTATGACATGTTACCCTCGAACGGATTTTCCGCAATTAGTCAGATTTACCTTGTGTGGTTTTCTGCTCTTCTACAAATTCCGCTGCATACTGAAAACGTCAAAAGTTAGAGGAAAAGTAGACTTCATCAAAGTTTTAAATCTGCTAAAGACAGATGTCAGTTTGGGGGGAAGCTGATTCTGAAACTTCTTCACAATGGCTTCTGAGTATAACAGCTTGGAACCCCGGACACAACCGCTTAAACTTCCCCCAAACCCCATCATCAGCTGAACAAAGCCCCCAGCTTACTCGTCAACAAATGGAAAGGTTATTTGCTCCGCTGTTCAGTGACGATATTGATGAACGTGCTCCAGGTGTATCCGCTGTTTCCGCTGCTCAACCTGATAATACTCTTATACCTGATACACCTGCTACAACAACTACGGTTGAAGAAGCACCACCAGTTGACTCCAACACAACAGTTGAACAAACCGCTTCCAACAATGATGAACCGGCTGATGATGTTCTGAATGAAGTACCCCCACCTGCAGATTTTGATCCAAATGCATTTTTTAACCCGTTTGCTAATGAGACTGCTGCACCAGATGTCGCGGAATCTTCAACAAGCCATTTGAATCCTCAAAATCTGCACAATGTATACCAACATCAACCCTCCACACATAGATGGACAAAAGACCATCCTCTGGAAAACATTATTGGCAACCCGAATCAACCAGTCGTTACAAGACAACGTCTTCACTCAGATGGTGAACATTGCATTTATGCACTCACTGTCTGCCAATCTGAACCTAAAAACATCAAAGACGCAATGACAAAAGACAACTGGATCGAATCCATGCAAGAAGAACTCAACCAATTCAAACGTCTTGAAGTATGGGAACTGGTTGAAAGACCAACAGGGGTCTACGTCATTGGTCTCAAATGGATTTGGAAAAACAAATTGGATGCTGAAGGAAACGTAATCAGAAATAAGTCACGTCTGGTGGCTAAGGGTTATCGTCAGGAAGAGGGTATTGACTTTGAAGAATCTTTTGCTCCGGTTGCTCGTCTTGAGGCTGTTCGGATATTTCTCGCGTTCGCGGCTCATATGAATATGACAGTCTTTCAGATGGATGTCAAAACTGCGTTTCTAAATGGACAACTTAAAGAAACGGTTTATGTCAGCCAACCAGAAGGATTCGTTGATCCCGCCTACCCGAACCATGTCTACAAACTGAACAAAGCTCTGTATGGTCTCAAACAAGCTTCTCGGGCATGGTACGATAATTATCATCTTTCCTAATAGCCAATAATTTCACCAAATGTTTGGTTGACCCTACTCTTTTCATACAATATCACGAGGCACATATCTTAATTGTTCAAATTTACGTGGATGACATCATTTTTGGGTCTACACATAAAAAGTACTCAATCGCTTTTGCAAAACTAATGAAGAAAAATTTTGAAATGTCCATGATGGGTGAACTTACGTTCTTTCTAGGATTACAAGTTCATCAATCACCCCGTGGTATTTTCTTGAGTCAGTCCAAATATGCCCTTGAAATGTTAAACAAATTTGGAATGAATACCTGCGACACTTATGCCACTCCAATGGCACATACCAAGAAGCTGGACGCTGATTTGTATGGGAAATTTGTTGACCCTACCAAATACCGTAGTATTATTGGGTCTCTCATGTATCTAACAGCTAGCAGACCTGATATTGTCTTTGCTGTATATCTTTGCTCCCGTTATCAGTCGCGACCAACTGAAACCCACCTCTCTGAGGCTAAAAGAATCCTCCGATACATAAAGGGAACCATTAACTTGGGGATCTGGTATCCGAAGGATTCTGGTTTTGAACTAATCGCTTTTTCATACGCTGACCACGCAGGATGCTTAGACTCACGGAAAAGTACTTCAGGAGCTTTACAATTTCTTGGTGATAAACTGGTGTCATGGCAATCGAAGAAGCAGGATTGTACATCGCTGTCCTCAACCGAAGCAGAATATGTAGCCATGTCGGCGTGTTGTGCTCAAGTCATCTGGATGCGAACACAACTCAAAGACTATGGTTACGTGTTTGACAGAATCCCGATGTACTGCGACAATCGGAGTGCCATTGCGATCTCGTGCAACTCAGTTCAGCACTCGAAATCAAAGCACATCGATCTTCGCTATCATTTCATCAAGGACCACGTGGAACAGGGTACAGTTGAATTATACTTCGTGGGTACAGAATACCAATTGGCAGATCTTCTCACCAAAGCCTTGCCTCCCGCTAGGTTTAATGAGTTGGTCCACCGGATTGGTATGAGGTGTTTGACTCAAGAAGAATTGGATGACCTCCTAAAACAGTCTTAAAAACCTGTCAAACACCAAAACCTCTTTTGTAAATATTTTTCAAAAACAAAATACAAAAATATAAAATCAGAAAATCTCAAAAACATTCTTCTATCTAAATTCTTTCAAACATTGCAAGTACAAATCTTTAGTCAACACTTTGTTCTATCAAATCTTTCACTATTTTTCCCGAACAAGTGTTGAGGGGGAGAAAGTAAATATTTTTCGGTTTCATAAAACCTTGTACTTCCATGTTTTCAAAATTATGTTGTTTCTTCTAAAATGGTGGATACGTTTCTTGTCATATACTCTCCTCGGACTCAAATGTTTTAACCATTTCATTATTTCAAAAGTCGAGGGGGAGTATCGTGAAGTTTCTTGCCTTACAAATGTTTTGTCTTACCTAAACGGAAGTTAAAGGATCTTGGTTGGAACCTCTTTAAGGTTGAGGGACTGAATGTGTCAAGTTGGCAAATTAATTCATTTACTCCTAAACCACCAAGATCAAACCGCCCAAATCAAATCTTCTAAATCCGTTCAAGTTTTTCATAATCTATAAGTTCTAAACTGTTTTTAATCAAGATGATAAACAAGGATTTCTAAAATTCTTTCAAATCCAACGGTTAAAACTCTTTAAACTGATTTTGGAAAATTGTTCACTCGAACGAATTGGGTGTTTATGCATAAAAGTGTTTGGATTGAAATGAGTTGTGTTAAAACCTTTCTTAGTGTCTATTAAACTTGTTTCAATCGTCCAAAACCATCCTGAATCTTAAATTTCATTAATTTGAATTCTAGGGTTCTTGCGCTCATCTAGGGTTTTTCTTTTCTGTGATATGTTATTAGGTAGTCAAGAAAGTGTTAGAATAAGTTTATATGCATGTTTTTGAACCTTTAAATTAGCCCAGAAACATCTAAACTGTATGAACTTAAGTTTTAGGTTTTTAGGGTTCATCTCCCATAAATCTTTTGATTCTGCGGTGGAAATGTGTTAAATCTTGTTCCATTGCACTCATATGACATCTAGGACACTCCAGAAACATTCTTGTTTGATTTGTGTAGCTATATCCCTTACACGTAGATTAAGGGTTTAGGGTTTAAGTAATTTTACTCCTAAGTCTTTCTGTGTGTATCTGATATGTTCTTATGCTTGTTTTGTGATCTAAAAGATGTTTGGAGTTAACTGCAATCAAGTTTTCATGTTTATATTTAACAGGTTAATTGTTCGTAATGTCAGAATCTTTAGGTGTTCAAACCGTTACGCTTAACGAATACTTTATGCGTAAAGGTCACGCCTAAGAGTAATCTTACGCGTAGCTCTTACGCATAAGGGGTCTACAGTGGATGACGTGTATCTTGGAAAGATATTCATAAACAAGGCTTGTTACGCATAAGCTTTGCTCTTACGAGTAAACTGTACGCGTAACATCTAGCTTTTCCCTACATGTAAGCTTAAAGCCTTTGAACTTGTCTTACACGTAAGAAACTCTTACGCCTAAGCTTGGTCTTACGCTTTAGCTTACTCCTACGCATAAGCTCCTTTCTTACGCATAAGGATCCTTGTTACTCATAACCCATTGTTCACTACTTTTTGGCCCGTTACGCATATGTTACTTGTTAAATGTTACGCATAGGTCACAAATATCTGATGTTTCATATAAGCTTACAAAAGTTAATATGTTGTGTGTTAAGTGAATTATTGCTCTTTGAAATTTCAAAATTAACATGTTCACGTAACTTATCACATCAACTTCATACATTTGGACTAATGTGACTTAGGACTTGTAACTAACATAAACATGTTACCATCATACAAGTAATTAGATAATAAATCAGACTAATACAAACACATTGTGTTTCCATATGTCTGTCTCTTTGTCTAATGACTTTCAGATCATGAAATGGCTGCAAATCAAGCAAACATCAATGCCCCAGCTGAGCTCTCGATGGCAAACACATTCCAAGCTTGATACGACAAAACAATTGGCAAGAACTATCTCCGTATCATCTTCAACTACTTCATATGCTCATAATCATCTTGCAGATTTGCTGTGGACATCCTTCTGCTACATCCATTCAAATTCATGTTCACAAAGTCATCCTGATGATGAGTATGATTCAATAGATGAGGTAATACAATTTTGTAAGACATTAAAGCAGAAATGGATGGAATTCCATGCTTCAACCTTTCCGGTTAATCAACCCGGTGGGGCAGGAGGGTCAAGCAGTAGTCCTCCACTTGTGGAAGATTCATTGTAAATATTTCTTACCCCATCCGATCCGGTTAATCAACCCGGTAAGGATCAGGGTGTCACTGTCTCTACAACTGTTGAAATGAAGCAACCACAACAACAACTTATACAACCGCAAGAAGAAAAGCATGGTGAAGATGTGGAAATATATGACGAAGGATATTACGATCATGATAAGGATGAAAGATTCACTGATGATAATTTGGTGGCTGAAGAGGAAATGATTCGAAAAGAGGCAAAAGAAGTTGCAAGAGCTGAGTAGGAAAAGTTAAAGAAGGAATCAGACAACTACATAGTTGACAATCCTATACACAAACCTCAACAGTCTTCTGTAACACCTCTTGACACTTCCACCAAACCCAAATCATCATCTCAATCATCACCTCCATCAACATAAGAAACACCTATGTCAACAACAAAATCTGTTAAGAAGGCAACTCCATCCAATGATTCGATAACTGGTTAAGCAGGTTATCACCACTACACAACAAGCTACACAGCCACCACCATCTGATCAACCAAGGGATTCAGAAACCACACAACCAATGGAGAAAACCGTTGATCACTTTACATACACTGGTGGTGAGGATCACGACATACCTGAGCCCTAACCAGAACCTCAACCAAAATTTAAATCAAGTACATTACTGCACTCCTTGTTTTCATACGCTTCAAATCAAAGAGCGTATTGAAGTTCTTCACCTCGGGGTCAAATCTTACCTAAATTCTACACTTCATCGGAATCAATCAAGAACCTCAGTACAAAATCGTTCATAAACACAAGTTTGGGTTTGTCTACCAAAGTGAAAATCATCATACTTGCTTCATGGCTTTCGATGAAATTCACTAAGTTCTAAGACGCCACCCTGGAGATGGTTCGTTATGGATTGTCATATCGATTGAAGGACATTGAGTTGGGTATAATTCAGATGAAGAGATGGAATTCAAAGGATCGCAAGGATGTTCGTTGATTAATCACTAGGATTGATGAATGTTTGATTCATCGTGATCAGATGCAACGGTTGGAGAGATTTTCTTGAAATGGTTTTATGGCAATGGAGTTATAAGGTGATTAAGGTTAGGAATAACCGTCCTATGATCCGCCAGAGCCAGAGGGATCTACCCAAGGACACTACCAATAGTTAGAATTTAGAAGTCCTTAGGTATGATTGTAAAAAGGAGAGAATGAGAATCGGAGAAAGAAGGAGTTGAAGAATTAAAAAGAAATGCAAAGAAAAGGGTGAAAAGAAATAGCCCTCCAGATTATTCAACTTAGGGTAGACACCGGTTTCAATTCATATGCTACTGGTTGTCACTAGATGACACCGGTATTGAAGATTAAAAGTCATCATGGACCCAGTGACGCATGCACTAAACCTTCTTAGCCACTCAAGTTTCTCTTAACAGAAGCTTGTTTCATTCTCACAGGGAACCCTACGCAAACTATCGGCTTTCTCTTAGAGATTGCTGGTATTGAAGAAGGAGACCCTCTCCCTAGTCTCCGCTCAGGAAAACCAAAATGCACTATTGAGTCTAGAGCCACGAGATTCATCAAAAGATCTCTTAGGTACACTTGACATTTCATCACTTGACGTTCAACAATAAGAATTTCAGTGGTACATTATAGAGTCCTTCACAGATCTTAGAAATCTGTCGAGAACATTTATGAGAGGTTCACATTAGTGATCCTCAGTGATTGAATGGAAACTCCTGCCATGGTCAACATCAAACAGCCCTGACAGCAGGTCGCTTCGGCAACTCCCCGTGGATTGTGCTTAGTGGTCTCAAATGGTCTACGATCGTGAGGTGATGCTTCGGTGTACCTCAGCGACTCATCTGAATAGTAGGTGTACTTCGGTACATCGTGTTATCTCACTTGTGGGACTCCGATTCTGGAACGGCCTTTGTAAGAATTAGAGTTGTGTTTTCACACTATGCTGTCAACACTCTCGAAGTTCAAACTTGTAAGTGCCGGAATCCGCTTATTACTAACCGTTTTAATGTTTACTTCTTATGGAAGCTCTGGAGCGGAATGATCATGCAGATTCTCCACTTGTTCACACCAACAACATCATCAAAGAAGTTCTATCTTAAAGCAACACAAAAGTCAGAATGATTCTTCGTCAAATCAAAGAATCTACAAAGTTAAAGACTTAAAGAACTTCATCAGTACCGTAATCCAATGTTAAAGAGTGTGTGAGCATGTTGGAGAAAGACATGGAGACACTGAAGCAGCGAAGGCACCTGAGGCAGACTTGATGCAGATAATAACATACTATCACTTTCATCACAAAGAACAATGATCAAAGAACAAAGTTAAAGATGACGTCCAAGCATAACTGTTCAAAGAAAACTATCTCGCTACACTGGGGAGATGGTTTGAATCAAGGCAATTCTTCTCACAAGAAAGAAGAATGTCAGAAGACGTCAAAGCTACTATTACATCAACGCCTTCACCGTTTTTCATCACCAACACTTGAGGGGGAGATTGTTGGAATCACTCCTAAACCTTTATTCAAGTGTTAGTTACTCATATGTAATAGGTAGCTTATTATGGCCTTTATGTTTGTTTAAGGTCTAGCTTATGTAGAAGGCCCATAAGCTTAGGCCCATGTCCATTAAGGAAAAGGAAGGGAACTAGGAGTGTTGCCCTAGCTTCCCTCCTATAAATAATCTTGTATAACCCTCACTTGAGGGTTGGTTGTTCTCTTTTCTATTTCACTCTTTGCTTTAACCTTTCTCTATTATATTCGTGTGTGTAGATAAGGGTTCAACCGATCATCTGTTCATCTATTTCTTTCATTGATGCTTGTGTTGTAAAACTAGTGACCTAACACCTTGTTAGCCCATAAGCTATATAGTCCATTCAGTAAGTCTTTAACAAGGAGCCCAAGTCCAAAATAAATACTGTTGGGTCGAAGCCCAGTTCACCTAGGCCGTGTGATTTTGTCACAGCCCACTCGGGTGTTAAATCCTGTGTTATCTCGAGTTGGCATCAGACTCGAATCCCGTCTTGTTCAAATTACTGCCCATTCCATATCGATTCATCATATCTGACATATAATATATATATATATATATATATATATATATATATATATATATATATATATATATATATATATATATATGACATTGGTACAAAAGTAAATGTGGTAATAACAAGATACTTATACAAGATATTTACACCATTCGTAATATAATTAGAGAATTCGATACAATAAAAATTTAGCAACATTTGATTTAAATATGAGACCGGGAAATCCAACTTAGTAAAATAATACATACAACTGTTAAAAATTTATTACATATACAAACATATCCATTACATTACTATAACAAAAACATATGATGAACTATTTCTTTTATATACAAACCTTGGTTTTTAACAATTGAAGGCTAAGTATATAACTCAAATGGAAGACATAAAATGTATTTTTAAAACTTTCAAATGTGTACAAGTTAAATAGTACTTAAAACCTTTTTTTATATTTACTAGTAGCTACATAAACATATATAAATGTATAAATTTATATATGTGGATATATAAATATATACTATCTTTCATTCATGATATCCACTTTGTCCGTTAATGTCCAAATGAAGGTACATACCTTTCGTACATCCTCATTAGATTATCATCAAACCGAAGTCTCATTCTTCCATGATATACTTCTGCGTATACCCTTCCAAGAGTCAATACTTAAAAACAATTAGAAAACTATTCCAAACTTAAATGCTGCCACACAAGCAACAACAACAATACAAATATTGAAGAATTTATAAAGTTAGAGAAACTTTATCGAGTCTTAAACTTGAGTAAAGACTAAATTTCTGTATTAATTAGGTTGCGTGTTGGAGCCGTTCACTACTACTAATTGATTTATTCCCCTTTGGATTACTAATTGCCAAGGTGAGTTTCATAGCCCCTACTTTTACTTGTTTTCATAACTGTTTTGGGAGAGAATACATGCTCGTTTTTACTTTAACTAAATGCTGATTTTACCTGAACAAGTGAATTATTTACTAAAACTATGTCGAATGACTGAATGTATTATGTGTTACATGCCAATTACTTGATTACTTTCAAATGCCTACAAGTGTAATGTTATTGCTTGCTTTTACTTGTGGATAGTAGTATTTGAAACTGTTATGCCTGCATGACCGAGTGAACTGGTCACATGACCGATTGTACTGGTCACATTTGCTATGTACATACATGACCGAATGAATGGGTCACATTACCGAGTGAACTGGTAACATGACCGAGTGAACTTGTCACATAATGAAATGTATTAAATATTAAATCTTGTGGTCCATAGAAACTTTTACAAATTAAAAATCTATGAACTCACCAACCACGTGTTGACACTTTTTAGCATGTATTTTCAGGTTTTAAGGTCATAGTTTATCTTTGGAGGCGCAAGGCAAAGGCATGGCATGGTCATAGACGACTTTGATTTATGTATTGGGACCACAATTTGATAATGGGTCATTTTCCGCACAAATCAATAATGTAAACATTGTTTTAAGAATGAATAAAAGTTTCTTTATGAAAATCAGTTGTTCTATGCTTATGTTGTGGTATCAATTTAGTAGCACCCCAATACTTATGTGCTTCCGCTGAGCCATTTTGGGGGTGTTACAATATACGACTCCGAGTGGCAATCCCACTCCCATTGAGGAAGTTAAAGAAGGAAAGAGTATGGGAGAATTGTTGGAGGAGGAGAATATGAAGAGCATAGGAGCTGTATATGTTTACGATAAAGTCTGTTGGAATCACTCCTAAACTATATTTCAAGTGTTTGTAATTAACTTGTAATAGATTGCTTAATTAGGCTTTTATGTTTGTATTAAAGGCAACGCTTATGTAGAAAGCCCATAAGCCTTGACCCAAGCCCATAAGAAAGGAAGGGACTAGAAGTGTTGCCCTAGTCCCCTTCCCCTATATAAGCTATTGTAAACCTTCACTTGAAGGTTGGTTGTTCACTTTCACATATATCCTAAGCATAAACTTTATTTCATTTATATCGTGTGTATGTACAAGTGTTCATCCGGTCACTTCTTACCTTATTTCTAACATATTGATGCTTGTGTTACAATATGGTGACCTAACAAAGTCGATGATGTTTATGATGATGCTCAAAGTGGCAATCCCACTCCCGTTTCAAAGCTTATCATTTCCGACTCTTCCCCTTCACTCACGCCGGTTGAGAGAAGTGATTTCCTTTCGGAAGAAGTCGATACTTGTCTTAACAATGATCCTATTTCTCCAAAAATTGTTAATCCCAAGGACTCTCTCATAATGGGGGGCGAGCATCTTAGCACTATTCGGGAAACAGAATCAGATGAAGTAAAAAAGTCTAGTGCTGAGAACCTTGTCCCAATCCCATGTGAGTCTGAGGGTATCTCTGATAATGTGTGTGATGAGCCTCTTGATGATTCTTCTCCTCCTACCCCAAAAGATTCTGTTGAGATGATCTCTGAGTCGGAAAATGATTGTACTTCGTTTGACGATTCTTTATCTTATGGAGACATCGATTATGTCGAGGAGTTACCTTCTAAGCTAGAAGAAGTTACAGATTCTGATGATCTGGAAATCGAGGAAGAGATACTTCGTGAAAATTTGTTAAATGTAAATCTCCTCATTTCCAAGATCGAATCATTTTGTGCTAAACCAGCTTCAGCTCCTATCACCGTTGAGGATAGTGACTCTATCTTGGAAAATCCTGAAACATCTCCTGAGTTGGAGGCTTTGTCCAATGATTCTCTTCTGGAATATAAGTATTCCACTTTGATGACAATCATACTAAAAAGGAGAGCAGTGGCACTCCCACTTTTCGTCTTTCTCTTCTTGAGTATGAGTCGATCACATTTGAATTGCTTCCTCCTACCGAAAGGAGTAGACTTTCTCACGAGGAGCTTACTGGTGAACTCGCTCACATCGATCCTCTTCCTCCGGGAATTGAGCATGAGATTTTTGAGCAAATTGCTCCACATCCTCTTTTATCGATGAGTGACTCATCTACCCTTGAGGATTTTACCGTTGTTGATACTTGTGTTTCATTCCTGTCGGAGGACAAAGTGTTCAAACCCGGTATCTTACCTTTCAATGGAATTCACTCTATGAGATTTCAAAAGTCCAATACGGATGTTGTGACTTCTAAAGTGGTGGATAAGATTTCAGAACAATCGTTTAATGTTCCTCAGTCTAACCTTTTTCCCACCCATCCCACCCGTTGTCATGTTATTGACACTCTGCTTTCTTATCCCATTTCTTCTCCATATCTTAACTCCTACGGGAGTGAAGATACCATTTTCGACCCCGACATTTCTCATTCTTTTGGGCCGGTCGTATCTCATCAGAGTGGAAATTTCAGCACATTCAATGTTTATCCAAACCAGTTGAATGAAAGTCCGATGGAGATTTTCTCTTCCACTAGTTAGCAACTCGGTTAACAAAAACAGTAGCACTTCATGGGTGACAACCCATGTTTCTGACTTTTTTCTATTTTCTAACACTAAGTGTGGGGGAACTCCCCCATTGTTGTTTGCTTGTTGTGTGTTTGCTCTCTGTTTTCAGGATTCCCGTATATCGTGATGATTGATGCGCCTGTTTTCAATCCAGCCGCCCAATATCCGATATTTTTGCTAACGATTATCTAGGGATATCTTTATAAATCCTTTTTGTGAAAAAAGATTTCCTTCCCACACTTGGCTAGTAGTATTACCTTTTTCAGTTATATAGTTTCGGCTACGACCGGTACTTTGAATATTGAGGGCAATATTCAATTCTAAGTGTGGGGAAGAATTCTATGCGAATTTTGATCACATTTGTACCTTCTAGTACCCTAGCACCCCCGTTTTGACCAAAAATTTTAAATTTTTTTAATCGTTTTACGTTAAGTATTTACATTTAAAAGAAGTGCTTTGCACAAAAAAATAATGCATTAATGCTTCGGTGTTAATGGTAGTTTAGTCTTGATTTGGCTAGAACAAGGGGAATCCCGACTCTGCTAGAGTTTTGATCTAGCTGCTCTCTTAATATTAGGCTAAGGTTTTACGCGTTGTGCAAATGAAAATGCTAAGCGTGGAGTAGTTGATTCTCTTTAGTGCTTATATAAGTAATCTATGGCTTTTTCTCCCAGAAGATAACTAAATGGACTAAAATACGTGCTCGTTGTCAAACTTTTGAACATTCAAATTGTCTTATGATGCAGGTTTTACTGACCAGGTCTTAATATTTATAGTGTCTCGCTATACCTATGGTCTACCCTAATGCACTAACAGGCAGTGTACCCGGTCGTGTGTAGTGTAGTAAATGGTAAAGCCGAGGTCGTCCCAAGAGCTATGTGTGTCGGATAATTACTAAGTCTAATTATCACAGAATATTAATGGTTTGATAGGGTTTTAATTAATTAAACTACTAATGCAGAATATAAAAGCAAATAAACGGTAGAAAGGAAATCAATAGAGGAATAGTGGTGCTAACCTAGTTAATCCTCCTAACTAGTTATGTCTACATCTACCTACTTCCAATTACTTCAGGTGGGGTTAAATTCGAGAGGACAGCATTTGGTCAATTCGCCCTAACCTATCAGCAAAGATGCCACCACAGGAGAAATCAGGCGCACCGTCATAGGTCCTGTTGTTCCTAGTCCCCTAAGCCAAGTCATTAAGTACCGCTACATGCTAGATTCTAAATAGTGAGTGCCCGGCCATTAGGAACTTAGACACTACACCCCCCCCCCCAATTCTTAAGATCATCCAAACGATAGGTGATCATTTGGTCAAATCGCACAAGTAGAAAGGGTCGTCAGTTGGTCATATCTTACCCTTCCCGTCTCAGTCCGCTCACCAAGGGTCAGTTGGTCATATCTCCTTGGCAATTGGCCTCTACCGCCATTCAAAACTACCGAATCAGGGGTGACTACCAAAGAACTATGCATGCATACACTTAGAAATAATTGTACGGAAGTAAAGGTAAACGCAAACAAAACAATTAAGGAATCATAACTAGGCTAGCACCAAAGGGTGCTTAGCCGCTCATATTAATCATGCACATCAATTCAAAATTCAAAGGTACGAAATACATGAATTGAAAGTAAAAGAAATAATAAATGCTAAAGCTTATCGTAATGGTGTGACTTCTCCCTTGGAAATAGCTCCGTATGCTTCCCTAGACCTCCCTTGAGCTTTTTCCCACGATCTCAGAGTGTTGTGTGTGGAATGGGATGCTTTGAAATGCTGGAGTTCGTGGGGTATTTATAGGCCAGGTCTGGGTTACGGCGTAACCAAAAGATGAGTTACGTCGTAACCTTCTATTTCTCCGTAAATACACTAGATCTGCTAGTTACGGCGTAACCTTATAAGTGGTTACGCCGTAGTCTTCAATAAACACGGTTACGTCGTAAGTGATACAGTAGTTACGGCGTAAGTATCAGCGGCGTGGAACCTCTTTTGACCTAATGGAGTTACGTCGTAACCTTTGGAAGGAGTTACGCCGTAACCTCTTGATAAGTTGGACTTTTGGGTCACGCAATAGTTACAGCGTAATGTGAGAGAAGAGTTACGCCGTAACTTCTTCAAAATAAGCATATTGTGATAAATCTTTAGTAACGTTTCCATTTCCGCGTCTCTTTAGCTCTAATGCTCGTAATTTACCTGAAAGTGTAAAACAATGGAAAACAAGCGTAAATCCATATAAATGATATAAATAACGAGCATTAACGGGGGAAATTGACACTTAATATTCAGGACTATTTGATGTTATCAAATATCCCCCCACTTGAACTCTACTTGCCCTCAAGTAGACCTTATTAGATAGATTCCTAAAAAGATATCTCCCAAAACCTGGAAAATATGAGTTTACAAATCCCTTATGCTAGAATAAAACAAAGCCGAACACCTCACGAAAGGGGAACAAACACTCAAATCTCTCAACTATTCTAAGTGTCAATTTCGGGGTGATCACTCAATCGCACAGTCATAGCATGTATTCTATCATAAGCTTGGCAGTTACACAAATCTCCACCACTAGATTTAAGGGCTAAACAATTATCGAAGGCAGTATGGGTAGACACGACAAAGGTTAAGGGGTAACTCGTCATTACTAACATGTCACGGCGAAGTGGACAAAATCAATGATACATGACCAAATCCAAGGCCAAGACACCAAATATTCCTCGCTGCATCACCTAGACACGCTTCATGACTAAAGGGTAGGGTAAGACATGGGATATATAATTGGTGTAAAATGAAAAACAAGCAGGTAGTTTATATCTATAACTAAGTCATCACCACTTACCGTCCGCCCAAAGTTCAAGCTTAGAAGTCTTAGAGACCGGATCATGAAATGTAAGGTAGATGTGTCATTAGAGGACGTCGTGATGGGCACACTACCTTTTCTTCTTCAGTTGGTATAACTCCAACTCCAATATTCAAATGTGACCGAGGTGGCCTCCTCGATACTAAACAATAAAGCTCATACTATAGTGCTTATAACATTGCACTTTACAAAATCATACTCAATCAACTATTTTTTATTTTTTTCCGACTTTTTTTTTTTTTTTTTTTGAACATAACATGATAACATAACATCCCCCCACTTGAGATGAACAATGGGAATTCGGGGGGTCTTCAATGATCTTCATAATTGTTGTCGATGAAAGCGTGATTTCCAAACCTTTCCACTCGAACCTTGAACTTAGTCAAATGATGACTTCCCAATTACAAATAAAGACTGCAGGTAGGCTAAGGTGTAAGGGTGTAAAGAAACAATATATTAGGGTGACAAAATGAAAGGAATGGCTCAGAAGGGTGTATCTAGGGGTATCTTGCACTAAAGGGGAGTGCAACAAAAGGGTTTCACATGGGGGTCGAAAAGTCGAGGTGACTAATCGATAGACTCACAATGGTAGGCTGTTTGGGTGATAATCCTATAATACTGTCTTCTAAAACTGAAAAGTCCAAATACATCGAGCAAACTCAACATACCTCGTCTATGGTCTCGAAATGATGCAAAGGCCAAGTTCTAAAGTTTACAAGCTACCGACACACTCATAATTTGGTGGATTTGGGGTAAAATATTGGAAACGGATAAGGCTAATCTCACCATGTAATATCAAGGGTTGTATGTGCTCGGCTAAGGTCTAATCTAGTTAGGTTCAGAAAAACATGTCAAAATTTTAAAAATGGCATCATTTTTCAAAATAAACTAGAAAAATGAGGGCGAAATAAAGTTCAAGAGATAATTCTACTCCCATCCCCCCACTTGAATTGTACAAAGTCCCTTTTGTACTAGGCATTAAAATAAAGGTGAAGAGAAAGGTAGAATTAGAGCGAAACTTCCCTGAAATTTGCTCCAAAAAGAAGAAGGCCCACGAGAAAGGATCGTGCCTTCGTTTAAGCGTCATGAACAAACTTCAATCCCTGAAATCACAATACCGACAAGCATAGTTCTAAAAAGAAAAAATAAAATGAAAAATAAACCTAACTCACTTTTGTAGGAATCACGGTTGCATTTAGCGAATGCAACAAGCCTTTTAAACCACTTGGTGTCCCAAGTGAACGAGTGAAGTCTCGTGAGGGTTTACAGAGAACACACCCACAAAGTTCATTTAAAAACTAATACAAGGTTACTGTGTTTTAAAATGAAAGAATTAAAGTAGAGGAGAGTTACGTCGTAACTCCTATGAGAGAGTTACGCCGTAACTTGCAAAACCTGGAATGAGCTGTGAAGCGAATAGTTACGGCGTAACCACTGAGATGGCATTACGCCGTAATTGGTAATGCGACAAGAATTCTGCTGCTAAAATGTTGGTTACAGCGTAGTCACTAAGATGAGTTACGCCGTAACTCTGTTCAGATCAGCAACTGCAGCAGTAATTACTTCTTTGTTTCCTGCAAAAATGGTTAGAAAACACAAAACCCAACAGAAAGGAAATAAAAATAAAAGAAAGGGATAATTCGGTTTGTCTCCCGAAAGAACACTTTTCTTTATTAAAGAGTCTTTAAGTTAGACTCAGAGCCGCGGGGCTCCTATGGGGATCTTTGAGCTTGCCCTACTTCTTTAATTCGTTGGTGTTCTTTCATCCAATTATCCAACCCTTCTTTTTTTTTGTAGAGTTATTGAGCCCAAATGTTCTCAACTTATGTGAAAGCCATTTATCACATGATTCTCCATGGTCATCATCTTTAATAATAATATTATCAGTAATGCTGATGTTTGATCTTGTTCCGCCTATGATGTCAGTGATATGGTTGCACCCATACTGCTTGATCAGTTCCTTAATCAATTTCGAGCTTCCAAGCTTTAATTTGTACCAATCTTCCAATGCTAATTCAACATCATGTTTCTCTCCCTTATGAGGGTAAATCCATTCATTAGCTTTTCTTACACATTTTTGAGGACGAGTAAATGGTGGCCATGCCGACTCGGAGTTTCCTTAATGCTTTGAACAATTTCATCCTGTTTCTGCTTACAATGATCAATACTTTCTTTACGATTATCAGTAATAGGCTTAGAGTGTAGAGTGGGTTTTAGTGAATGAAAATTATTAGAAATTTCAGTTTTTGGTTTTAAATGCTCATTCATACTAAAAGTTATTCGTTCCTTTTCGATCCCCAAGGAAATTTGTTTTTCAAAAACCATAATTTGAGCTCTAGAAGTGGCCAGAAAAGGTCTTCCAACAATCAAGTTGTAAGCCTCCCGCTTTCCCATGTCAATAACTACAAAATCGGTGGGGAAGAAAAAATTTCCAATTTTCAAAAGCACATTGTTCACAATCCCCCTAGGTACAGCCTTAGAGGAGTCCGCCATTTCAATCATAATAGTTGTTTCTTTTAAATTGGTAAGTTTGATTTTTTCGAATAAAGTAGTTGAAATAAGGTTAACGCCGAGGTGTAGTGTGTAGTGTAGTAACGGGCAGTATACCCGGTCGTGTGTAGTGTAGTAAATGGTAAAGCCGAGGTCGTCCCAAGAGCTATGTGTGTCGGATAATTACTAAGTCTAATTGTCACAGAATATTAATGGTTTGATAGGGTTTTAATTAATTAAACTACTAATGCAGAATATAAAAGCAAATAAACGGTAGAAAGGAAATAAATAGAGGAATAGTGGTGCTAACCTAGTTAATCCTCCTAACTAGTTATGTCTACGTCTACCTACTTCCAATTACTTCAGGTGGGGTCAAATTCGAGAGGACATAATTTGGTCAATTCGCCCTAACCTATCAGCAAAGATGCCACCACAGGAGAAATCAGGCGCACCGTCATAAGTCCTGTTGTTCCTGGTCCCCTAAGCCAAGTCATTAAGTACCGCTACATGCTAGATTCTAAATAGTGAGTGCCCGGCCGTTAGGAACTTAGACACTACACCCCCCAATTCTTAAGTTCATCCAAACGATAGGTGATCAGTTGGTCAAATCGCACAAGTAGAAAGGGTCGTCATTTGGTCGTATCTTACCCTTCCCGTCTCAGTCCGCTCACCTAGGGTCAGTTGGTCATATCTTCTAGGCAATTGGCCTCTAACGCCATTCAAAACTACCGAACCAGGGGTGACTACCAAAGAACTATGCATGCATACACTTAGAAATAATTGTACGGAAGTAAAGGTAAACGCAAACAAAACAATTAAGGAATCATAACTAGGCTAGCACCAAAGGGTTCTTAGCCGCTCATATTAATCATGCAAATCAATTCAATATTCAAAGGTACGAAATGCATGAATTGAAAGTAAAAGAAATAATAAACGCTAAAGCTTATCGTAATGGTGTGACTTCTCCTTTGGAAATAGCTCCGTATGCTTCCCTAGACCTCCCTTGAGCTTTTTCCCACGTTCTCAGAGTGTTGTGTGTGGAATGGGATGCTTTGAATTGCTGGAATTCGTGGGGTATTTATAGGCCAGGTCTGGGTTACGGCGTAACCAAAAGATGAGTTATGCCGTAACCTTCTATTTCTCCGTAAATACACTAGATCTGCTAGTTACCGCGTAACCTTATATGTGGTTACGCCATAGTATTCAATAAACACGGTTACGTCGTAAGTGATGCAGTAGTTACGGCGTAAGTATCAGCGGCGTGGAACCTCTTTTGACCTAATGGAGTTACGTCATAACCTTTGGAAGGAGTTACGCCGTAACCTCTTGATAAGTTGGACTTCTGGGTCACGCAATAGTTACGGCGTAATGTGAGAGAAGAGTTACACCGTAACTTCTTCAAAATAAGCATATTGTGATAAATCTTTAGTAACGTTTCTATTTCCGCGTCTCTTTAGCTCCAATGCTCGTAATTTACCTGAAAGTGTAAAACAATGGAAAACAAGCGTAAATCCATATAAATTATATAAATAACGAGCATTAACGGGGGAAATTGACACTTAATATTCAGGACTATTTGATGTTATCATCTTATTTCAATAAAAAGTTTTTAAGCAAAATTGATTTAGAGTCCGAGTTCAACTTTTTATTTAAATTTCCGGTAAAGCATACTTTCTTAAAATATGAATAATCTTGCAAAATGAAAGTATCGTAAAAGTGCTTGAATGATGCAAAAAAATTGCAAGTTTAAAGTTAAAGTCAAAAGTAAAAAAAAAAAAAGTGAAAAATGAAAAAAAATATGAGTTGCGTGAATAAAAGTACTATGTTGCTTATGAATAAATGTGCGAAACTTGCTTTTTCTTAAATTTAAATCGGAAGTTGAACTAGTATTCGCCACGGTAATTTGGAAATTCTTGATTTCAAAGATCCCGAAAGCTCCGATACTATTCTCGAGGGTGAAAACTGTCACACCCCCAAATTACCTGTTTTGCAGCGGAATGGAATTCCTGGGGATTGACTGTCATAGCATCACAATCACAGTTACATTGAACGACCTAAAGTGTCGTTTGGAAAATACATCGTTTGATTTAATAAAACAATTAGAGTTTACAAAGTAGGTCCCAAATGAAAATCAACTTGTGCGGAAAAATAAGTTTGTTACAATTCAAACGATGTTTTAAAGTACGTAAAACCCAAGTGAGACGCGTCGTCACCACGACTCCATGATGTGTCCAAATGCATGCCATGAAGTGAATGCCTTAGATACCTGAGATAAAACATGCTAAAAGTGTCAACACAAAGGTTGAGTGAGTTCATAGAGTTTGGTTTGAAATGTAAAAACCTTTCAAAATCGTTTATGCAGCAAAGGCATTGTAAATCGTTGAAATGTAAAGACTATCAAAATCGATTATGTAGCAAAGGCATTGTAAATCCACTCAGTTCCAAGTCCCGCCCATACAAAACTTGCAACCTGTGTGTTCACAACCCACTGCCAGAATATGCATAGTTTATGTGCAACACATGATGTCAAATGAATTCACATAATAGTGCATGGCTCAATGTATCGAAATCGTTTATGTAGCAAAGGCATTGTAAATCCACTCAGTTCCAAGTCCCGCCCATACAAAACTTGCAACCTGTGTGTTCACAACCCATTGCCGGAATGTATGTAGTTTATGTTCCAAACATATGAGTGTGGTTCAAATCGTTCCAAGACCGTTAGTCCATGAATATACCAAGACCGTTAGCTCAATGAATATACCAAGACCGTTAGACCAATGAATTTACCAAGTCCGTTAGCTCAATGAATATACCAAGTCCGTTAGCCCATGATTGTACCCAGTACATGAATATAATATGGAAGTTCTAAGTATGGCAAAACTGTTACTACGCATGACTAAGCATTCAGTTCGGCTAAACATATGATTTGCAAATAGTCATGAATGTAATAAAAAATAGTCGAGCATGTATCTCCCCCAGAACAGTTATGAAAGCATTAAAATAAGAAAAGTGGGGCTATGGAACTCACGGTAATCCATAAAAGTTAAAGTACTTATGAAGGTAATTGAAAATAATTGAGCATGTATCTCCCCCAAAACAGTTATGAAAACAAGTAAAAGAAGGGGCTATGAAAACTCACTTGGTGGAATGATGCGAAGACAAAAGTGAGTACACCGAGATGTAATGTGATACGCAAATCTTGACCTATGATGAATGATATGATATGTCATGAATTGCAATGTAATGTTATGCATGCACTTGATATGTTATTTATACCATTTACGACCCTTTTGAAAATATTATTCGTCGTCGAAAAATACTCTTTTGACGTCTTGACCCTTCAAAAATCACTTTACATGTTTTTACGTCAAAATGTCATCCTATAATGGTTTTATAATGATTTTTAGAGAAATTACCACTTTTCGTCGCAAAACAATGTCGTCGGAAAAATCATGAAATTACCAAAAATGGCTTCGGAAAACAATCGTAAAATGGTGTACGTCGATCGTTAGAGAACGAACTCGACTGTTTTGGAAAGTTTGTATCGATATTTAAAAGTTTCAGTTCAGGAGTTTTCGTCCAAAAGGTCTCGAACATAAAGATAATAAGGGTTAAAGATGGTGGTTTTGGCCAATTGTGTGCAGAAAATTAGTTACGGCAAGTTTATGAAAAAGTGCATATCTTTGTCGTTTTAAATCCGTTTTCTACGTTTTATATGTCCTTAGCTTCGTATTGAAGTAAACTAATATATTTTTGAGAAGTCGAAATAATTTGTGAAGCTTAAGGCTCGTTTTTGACCCGGACAAAGTAAAAACAGTTTGCTGAAAATCCAGAAAATAATATATTTCGTCGTCAAACTTGTAAAATCCATAACTTCTTCGTTATAAGTCCGTTTTTATCCGTTCAAGCGCCCACGGATTCGTTTTAAAGTATATTTTCTAAAAATCAAGGCCAAAGTTTAGTACCAACTGTCGGATTTTCCAGAAAAACAAAACAAGGACAGAACACAAAATATAGTTATCGAAAATAGTTTTTCTCGGACAAAACCTATTCAAATCCCTTCAAATCAACTCCAAAACTAATCTAATCCTACCATACACCTTCTTAGGGTGTCATGGGTTCCTAATCACCATCAAGACCAAAGAATACCATGGGAGTAATTATAGGATGACTATAAGTATATAAAACCTCTAAAATCATGACATAAATGGTATAAATCACAATACTTGCATATAAGCTCCAAAAATGATAAGAGACATATGAAATGAAAGAGGAAACATAAAAATGATGAAAACATGCTTACTAGTGAAATGAAGAGGTGTAGGTAACAAAGGTTTTACTTAGATATCCTTGGTTTTTATTTCAAAACCATAAAGAGGATATGTTCTAGGTTGTTAAAAACACTTGACTTGATGAAAATCTTGATCCCTTTGTTTTGTATGTTGTGGCCGGTTATGGTGTCCCAAGGAAGAAGAAGAGAAAATTTTTGTAAAACACTTTGAAACTATGTGTAAACAAATGAGTGTGTAGGACTTTTGTAATAGAGGTGAATTATTAGTAGACAAGTATTAAGAAGAACCATACCAACAATTAAGACTTCCCTCCCCCTTGGCCGGTTTTTGGGGGAGGGTTGTCTCCCATATATTTTTTTTTTTTTTCAAATTATACTTGTATATTTGTGTATTAATTTGTAAGACTTTGAATAAATGTGTAAGTTAAGGTAAATGGTAATTTGTGGTACAAGTAAGTTTTTAATAAATCAAAATGGATTGTAATGAGATGATAAAAATTGTAAAAATACTTTCCTTGTGAAATTTGAGTGATATATAAATTATCGAGTAGTTTTAAAGAAAAACGACGTAATAATTAAATTTTAACGATTAATATACCAATTAAATTTGAAACACTAGGAAAACTAAAAATATAGTTTTTATAGGCTAAATGTAGGTTTAAAAATACATCGGGATCATTTTTGAAAGTAACGGGTTAAATATTCAAAATAATAACTCACGCGATAAAGATTATTAAATATAAAAAAATTACGCGTTTAAAGTGAAATGAAATGTCGTGAATGAATTTATGAGATGCTCATGATGTCCATGGAATGTAGACTAATCATAGTCCATATGAAATGTACGTGATGTCATGATCATGAATTCGCCGCTAAACCTCCAAGATTACGCGAATTTGAAACAAGTAAACCAAGTTTACTAAAAATGTTGAAATAATGAGACGTGAATTGTGTCAAGAAATGACCTGAAAGTACGGGTTGTCACATTCGCCCATCCAAAAAGGAATTCAGTCCCTGAATTCAATCGTTGTTAGGTGTAACGGGTTTAGGGTTTGATGAGGCAAGCCTTCTCATTCTCGAGCAAAATCCTCAAAAGACTTTTTGGTAACCGATTTTTACTTAATCCCACAACTCATCAAACAAGAACTGTCATACGATTAGGCTAAATCGGTTTAGGTAACAACTTGTTTCTAGCTCGATCTTTGCAACTCATCAAACAAGAACTGTCACGCGGATCAAACTGGAAACAAGTGGTTTGAAGAAAATCTTTTGAAAATTTGGCTCGATTACGGAATTGCTTACACATATAAGCCTACTACTCCCTTCATTGCATGATTCTTCCTGAATTAGACATAGGTGATCAGGCTATGTATAATTTAGGAGTAACTATGCAATGCTTGGACTAATCGACTCATATGATGTTTGGTGTTAAGTCAACTGATGTTAAAATTGTGATGAACATCGAGGAGAGAAGACATGGAGAAGTGTCATTAAAATGATAGTTAAAGTAAAAAGAATTGAAATCCTCGTAAATGATAACAAATCGGAAAGAAAATAAAGTACGATAGATGAGAATATGTTACAACGAGTGGTTTAGCAAAAGTAGTACATCTTTAAGTTATAAAGTTTCGGATACGATGATTAGACATAAACTTGGTACGACATAGTACATAAGGAGAAATAAGACTGTTAGTTTCCGAACTTCTTCATTCTTCCGCGTCGTTGATACCTTGACGAGCTCCTTCTAACATATATACATTCCCATGAGCACCTTCGACTTGTTGACCTTGGTTTTGAGGACATTGACTTCGATAGTGTCCTTGCTCCCCACATCCGAAGCACGTAACTATGGTCTTGCCTCTACAATTCCTGGCATTGTGTCCTAGTTTTTGACACTTGTAGCACTTAACAGGACAAAGTCCCGTGTGATGATACTTACATCGATTACATAGTGGGTAGGTTCCAGCATAACCTCTGCCTTCTATTGGTGCAGCAACATATACCATCGCAGTTTCTTGCCCTCTTTTCCGCTGTTGATGAGGGTTAGTGTTGTGGTTGTGGTTGTTGCTGTTATAATCTCCTTGGTCGTCTTCCCATTTCCTTTTGTTGTTGTTGAGTTGGTTATCGCCGTTGTTGTTGTTGTTGTTGTTTTGGTTGGTGTTAGTGTACTTGCCTCTCTTCACTACCTGGGCCATGAGCTTTTGAGTCAATCGAATAGCTTCCTCAATCGTTTGCGGGTCAGAAGAAGTCACGTCACCTTGAATAATTTCAGGAAGTCCATCAATGAAAGCCTCCAGTAGCTTCTCATTATCCGAAACCATAGATGGACATAACACGGCCAATTCTTGGAATCTCCGAATGTAAGTGTCAATATCATACCCAATAGTTTCTAGTTCATAGAACTCCGTCTCCAACTTTTTCACTTCCGTTCGAGGACAAAACTTCTTAGTCACCAAACTCTTGAATTGCTCCCAAGTAAGCTTGAAAGCATTCTCCACTCCAATCGGTTGAGCATATGAATTCCACCAAGACAATGCTCCATCAAGTAAAGTACTCGTAGCAAATTTAACCTTACTATCCTCCGGACAGTTGCAAAGCAAAAACACGGATTCCAACTTTTCAAACCATCGTACCATGGCCGTGGCTCCTTCAGTCCCCCTAAACTTCGTGGGCTCACCACTTTTGAAATCCTTGTACGAACATCTCTTAACTCCGGATCCTCCGGCATTACCAGTAGCAGCAGCTAGTCTAGCGGCTTCAGCAGCAGCCGTGGCCTCAGCAACAGCAGCAGCCACTGTTTCCCTTTCGACTCTTAGAGCATTAGCAATGCTATCATTCACTAACTTCTGAATAGCCGCTTGGGTCATTTCAACTGTAGCTTTCTTCGGTGCCATATCTTCTTCAAAACAAGAGAAAATGTGAGACGTAGCAAAATCCGATGTTAATAATAAGCGTTCTAAAGAGGTGTGATAAAAATGATAAGTTTGAGGTTATTTTTCGAAATGATCGGCGGGTTCCGCAAGGATGGGTTATGAGGTGTTGTAAGTGCTTCAAGGTATGATGGTTTAGTGACTTAATGTGTTAGTAACGTGTAACTCGACATGTTAGTGATGAAACAAAGGAGTGAGAGTGACTTCGCCCTATTTAAACGTTTATCTCGGCATTCGTCGTTATCGATGATGAATCAGCTGATATAAAAATTGTGATAGGGAATGACAAGGAATTCTCCACGTTAGAGTATGGGGAAAAGATAATGGGATGGGAATTTAAAGGCATCCATGTGACAATCAATGTGAAATGAAAGTGAATAACTCGAAAAATGTACATAATGACCGCATGTGAAGTGAACATGTATTTGTGATGAAATGATGAGATGCTATGATAATGTAGTTATAGTCTAGGGTCAATGATGCAACCTAGTTCTCTATAACTGAAGCTCTGATGCCAATCTGTCACACCCCCAAATTACCTGTTTTGCAGCGGAATGGAATTCCTGGGGATTGACTGTCATAGCATCACAATCACAGTTACATTGAACGACCTAAAGTGTCGTTTGGAAAATACATCGTTTGATTTAATAAAACAATCAGAGTTTACAAAGTAGGTCCCAAATGAAAATCAACTTGTGCGGAAAAATAAGTTTGTTACAATTCAAACGATGTTTTAAAGTACGTAAAACCCAAGTGAGACGCGTCGTCACCACGACTCCATGATGTGTCCAAATGCATGCCATGAAGTGAATGCCTTAGATACCTGAGATAAAACATGCTAAAAGTGTCAACACAAAGGTTGAGTGAGTTCATAGAGTTTGGTTTGAAATGTAAAAACCTTTCAAAATCGTTTATGCAGCAAAGGCATTGTAAATCGTTGAAATGTAAAGACTATCAAAATCGATTATGTAGCAAAGGCATTGTAAATCCACTCAGTTCCAAGTCCCGCCCATACAAAACTTGCAACCTGTGTGTTCACAACCCACTGCCAGAATATGCATAGTTTATGTGCAACACATGATGTCAAATGAATTCACATAATAGTGCATGGCTCAATGTATCGAAATCGTTTATGTAGCAAAGGCATTGTAAATCCACTCAGTTCCAAGTCCCGCCCATACAAAACTTGCAACCTGTGTGTTCACAACCCATTGCCGGAATGTATGTAGTTTATGTTCCAAACATATGAGTGTGGTTCAAATCGTTCCAAGACCGTTAGTCCATGAATATACCAAGACCGTTAGCTCAATGAATATACCAAGACCGTTAGACCAATGAATTTACCAAGTCCGTTAGCTCAATGAATATACCAAGTCCGTTAGCCCATGATTGTACCCAGTACATGAATATAATATGGAAGTTCTAAGTATGGCAAAACTGTTACTACGCATGACTAAGCATTCAGTTCGGCTAAACATATGATTTGCAAATAGTCATGAATGTAATAAAAAAATAGTCGAGCATGTATCTCCCCCAGAACAGTTATGAAAGCATTAAAACAAGAAAAGTGGGGCTATGGAACTCACGGTAATCCATAAAAGTTAAAGTACTTATGAAGGTAATTGAAAATAATTGAGCATGTATCTCCCCCAAAACAGTTATGAAAACAAGTAAAAGTAGGGGCTATGAAAACTCACTTGGTGGAATGATGCGAAGACAAAAGTGAGTACACCGAGATGTAATGTGATACGCAAATCTTGACCTATGATGAATGATATGATATGTCATGAATTGCAATGTAATGTTATGCATGCACTTGATATGTTATTTATACCATTTACGACCCTTTTGAAAATATTATTCGTCGTCGAAAAATACTCTTTTGACGTCTTGACCCTTCAAAAATCACTTTACATGTTTTTACGTCAAAATGTCATCCTATAATGGTTTTATAATGATTTTTAGAGAAATTACCACTTTTCGTCGCAAAACAATGTCGTCGGAAAAATCATGAAATTACCAAAGATGGCTTCGGAAAAACAATCGTAAAATGGTGTACGTCGATCGTTAGAGAACGAACTCGACTGTTTTGGAAAGTTTGTATCGATATTTAAAAGTTTCAGTTCAGGAGTTTTCGTCCAAAAGGTCTCGAACATAAAGATAATAAGGGTTAAAGATGGTGGTTTTTGGCCAATTGTGTGCAGAAAATTAGTTACGGCAAGTTTATGAAAAAGTGCATATCTTTGTCGTTTTAAATCCGTTTTCTACGTTTTATATGTCCTTAGCTTCGTATTGAAGTAAACTAATATATTTTTGAGAAGTCGAAATAATTTGTGAAGCTTAAGGCTCGTTTTTGACCCGGACAAAGTAAAAACAGTTTGCTGAAAATCCAGAAAATAATATATTTCGTCGTCAAACTTGTAAAATCCATAACTTCTTCGTTATAAGTCCGTTTTTATCCGTTCAAGCGGCCACGGATTCGTTTTAAAGTATATTTTCTAAAAATCAAGGCCAAAGTTTAGTACCAACTGTCGGATTTTCCAGAAAAACAAAACAAGGACAGAACACAAAATATAGTTATCGAAAATAGTTTTTCTCGGACAAAACCTATTCAAATCCCTTCAAATCAACTCCAAAACTAATCTAATCCTACCATACACCTTCTTAGGGTGTCATGGGTTCCTAATCACCATCAAGACCAAAGAATACCATGGGAGTAATTATAGGATGACTATAAGTATATAAAACCTCTAAAATCATGACATAAATGGTATAAATCACAATACTTGCATATAAGCTCCAAAAATGATAAGAGACATATGAAATGAAAGAGGAAACATAAAAATGATGAAAACATGCTTACTAGTGAAATGAAGAGGTGTAGGTAACAAAGGTTTTACTTAGATATCCTTGGTTTTTATTTCAAAACCATAAAGAGGATATGTTCTAGGTTGTTAAAAACACTTGACTTGATGAAAATCTTGATCCCTTTGTTTTGTATGTTGTGGCCGGTTATGGTGTCCCAAGGAAGAAGAAGAGAAAATTTTTGTAAAACACTTTGAAACTATGTGTAAACAAATGAGTGTGTAGGACTTTTGTAATAGAGGTGAATTATTAGTAGACAAGTATTAAGAAGAACCATACCAACAATTAAGACTTCCCTCCCCCTTGGCCGGTTTTTGGGGGAGGGTTGTCTCCCATATATTTTTTTTTTTCAAATTATACTTGTATATTTGTGTATTAATTTGTAAGACTTTGAATAAATGTGTAAGTTAAGGTAAATGGTAATTTGTGGTACAAGTAAGTTTTTAATAAATCAAAATGGATTGTAATGAGATGATAAAAATTGTAAAAATACTTTCCTTGTGAAATTTGAGTGATATATAAATTATCGAGTAGTTTTTAAGAAAAACGACGTAATAATTAAATTTTAACGATTAATATACCAATTAAATTTGAAACACTAGGAAAACTAAAAATATAGTTTTTATAGGCTAAATGTAGGTTTAAAAATACATCGGGATCATTTTTGAAAGTAACGGGTTAAATATTCAAAATAATAACTCACGCAATAAAGATTATTAAATATAAAAATTTACGCGTTTAAAATGAAATGAAATGTCGTGAATGAATTTATGAGATGCTCATGATGTCCATGGAATGTAGACTAATCATAGTCCATATGAAATGTACGTGATGTCATGATCATGAATTCGCCGCTAAACCTCCAAGATTACGCGAATTTGAAACAAGTAAACCAAGTTTACTAAAAATGTTGAAATAATGAGACGTGAATTGTGTCAAGAAATGACCTGAAAGTACGGGTTGTCACAAAAACCTAGCCTCCTTAAAAGGAAAAGCTGAGAAGAAAGTCGCAACATGGAGTGATCTCACCTTTGAATCTTGAATTTTTAAATTATTGTCGGTTGCTATCCATTTAGGTTTAGTTTTAGCTTAACGGTAGCCTCGTAAATCTTTGGAATCGAATTCCCGCTGATTCCGGTACTATTCTCTGTCAGGTGTCAAAAGCCCGGTCACTTAAAACTGATGTTTTGGGATGTGCCGAGAAGAAAGCCGCTAGATGGAAAAGGCCCTTTCGATCCTTAGACTTTCGTCGTTTCCGGTGAGTTAGTACTTTTGTTAAGTGGATAACAACCATAACAAATGTCGATTTTAATGATCAAACTTTTGAAAATGAGCAAACGAACTTAAATTGTATAAATTGCGGGAGTAAAAAGTTAAGTCTCGAATTACATAGGTTCTCGATATAAGTAGTGTTAGCATTTTACAAAAACGTTTGCACAATAAGTTTAAGCTTAGTTTGAGAGTATCAAAAAGAGGATGACGTTTACAATTCCCCGAAGAAACCCATTTTTTGTGAATCTCGTTCCATGATGCCATGTTTTGAAAATCAAGCATGTTATTTATTTACGTTCAAGTTTTAAATTTCTCGTAGTGAATAAAAAGTCGAAACAGGGTATTCTTGGTATTTTTGATCCTTTCATTACTTCATATGATCGGATTGCTAGGGACTAGCAATTGATAGTGTGGGGGGATGATGAGTGGCCTTTTACTCATCATTTTAATCCCGAAAAACCCACAAAAACGTCTAAAAACACTGAAATATACCCATTTATACTACAGATATCCTTGGAGTGTGTTTTTATGTATTTCAGGTACAAAGGATCAAAAACAGGGCAAAAACGGACATAATTGAGCTCAGAATGGAAAACGTGCTTTCCAGACGGAGCCGGGAGTGAATTTTCTAAATTTTTGGATCCCGGGACGCGTTTTTGGAGTGAGATTGGGAAAACAAACTCAAAACCGAACCCTAAACCCCAAATTACCTTTTTATAAACATTTTTCATTAAAAGCAATTATTTTTATTAAAAACAATTTTTAATAAATACATTTACTAATTACCTAAACCATTTTTTAACCAAAACCTTATTAACCTTTGTACATAGCCAAATATATATATATATATATATATTTGAACCCCATCTTAATCCCCATTGAACCCTTCATCACAATCCCTTTTGAACCACCCCTAATGATTTTTAACCCGTTAACCACCCCTACCCATAAAATGTTTTTACCCCAAACCCATATTACCCATTCATCCCACAATGGTCAAAACCCAGAAAACACACTCTTGGCGCCAAATTCCTCACCTCTCACTCCTGCCCCTCTCAACCCAAAAGAAGCCAAGGATAAGTCACATGTCTCAGCCACGTTGGCAATCCTTTTTAACCCCATTGGGTATAAAGAAGAACACAAGATGGATGGCTTGGATTGGATGAAGTGGTGCCCAAGTTCCACTAGACGGCTGAGATTGGTTTTCAAAGAAGCACAAGGATCCAATGCTTACTTTCTCTCACAAAAACGAAGCACAGGAAGAAGCAGACAAACAAGAAGAGAGAAAAAAGATTTTTTTTTATTCTTAGTATATATAGGCAATTAGGATTATTGTAAAACTTTGTCTAGAATTTCTTATTCTAGCACCAATTTACTTTCTTGTCATTTAAATTTCCTTGTACTTTTAATTTTAGTTAAATGCAATTTACATTTCAGTTTCTAATTCCTTATGCAGTTTGTGTGTTTCAAAATTTTATTTTGTCTCAAACATTTTGTTTGTTAGAAGAATTTGGATAAGTTTTTAAGCTTATAGGAGCTTGTGATAAAGTTAGCAATTCAGTTTTTCAAAACTCACATCTTCACAGTTAAAATTTTTCCTTTTCTGCCCCATAAGGGGATGTTTGGAACAGCCAAGTTTTCGGGTCAAATTCATGCTTTTGACCCATTTTTGGTGTTTAAATGGTTCTTGTCAAGTGATAATTCAATTTATGTGATGTTTCAATTAGTGTTAGTTGCTAAATCAGTTTTAGAGTAGTTTTTTTTTAGAGTCAAAATTTGAAATCTATCCCATACCGGTCTTTCATCAGTCATATTTGAGGTCCAAATTAGGTTTTAAGTTAGGTGTTGTTTGTTTTTTTTAAAGTCTTAACAACCTCTTAGTAGACCAAAGCTCTTAGTCAGTTAGAGCTTTTAGGTGTTAAGTGTGTTTGTTTTTAATTTTTTGTTCAGAGGCAGAAAGAGGTAAAAACATCTAGATGGACCAGACATGGAAGGAGCATCTTAATACCTCTAGTTGAACTAATAAATGTTCAGACTTTTTCTTAAAAAAAACAAACAATATTATTTGATTTAGATTCAGATATTTCTGCCTCAGATTCAGATTCACATGTACGAGTCAGATTCAGATTCAGAGCCTCTTAATAAACAAACATCACCTTAGTTTAATTAGCTTTTACTTTCTCCCTATATATCTAGCATTATCTGTGTGCAGCTTATTGGCCCAATAGAAGCTTTTAGTTAGATTAATTTTGGCACTAAAGTTGCCATTTCTGCCTTAGTTGCTGCTGTTCCAAAACTGCCCACTTTTGAGCTTAGATTTAGGTAGGATTAAGCTATGATCAGGATTTGATTTAGGTTTTACAAGTAGTTGGTAGTTTAATATTGATCTTTTGTAGCTTATTTTGGTACCTATAGCTTATAATTTAGCTTTTTATGGCCTTTGAAAACCTCCTTATGGGCTGTTTAAGACTGCACAGGGCAGTAGCAGTAGGTCCCTTTTGTTTTTCAGCTTATCAGTGCTAATATTTAGCTTATTTAGGCTTATTTTAGAGCTTACTAGGTATCGTAGGTGAGATTAGCTTTTAACTAGCTTATTTGAGTTTTTTTTAGACTAGCTTATTATCCCTTTTAGCTTAAGTTGCCTTTAGTTTAGCCTATTATCAAAACTATTTATCTTGCTTAATTTTCTTGCTCCTTTTTAAGCACTCAATGCTGTCCTTAGCTTATATAGTTTTTTTTAGTTTAGGATCCATGGTTTGATAGCTTATTCAAGCTTCTTGTAGCTTATTGTTGCCTCTTGTTAGCCCTTAAAAGCCAAACATACCCCTGCCCAATCTGTTGGGTAAATAAGTTGTTAGAAAGCTTGTTATAAGCTTTCCAAGTTTTAGTTTTAGTTAAGAATGCTTATTTTAGTCCTAAGTTAATTTGCAAAAGAAAAATCCAAAAAAAATAAATAATAATAAGTGAAAAAAAAAGTGACTGACTAAGAGTCGAACCTGGGTCTAGCGTTACAAGGCACACAACACACACACTCAAATCCATCTGCCCTTGGGTCTTTTACTGGTCATAACTCGCCACATTTAATATTTAACACATCTATTCAGTTTTAGCTTAATAAGCTTAGAAGCTTTTTTAGCAGCTTGTTTCCTTAAGCAGTACCATCTTTTTTATTTTTCTTCAACTCAGTATTTTTCTAAAAAAGTTTAATATTTTTTTATTAATTAATTAGTATAAATTAGTTTTTAATTCGTAATAAGTAAAATAAGAGTCGAAAAATACCCGGGTTTTTTCTAAAATAAGTTTTAGTCTTTTAGAATGTAGGAAAATTGGTTTTGCACCCGTAGGCCTTAAATTGCAAAGTTTTCACTTTTGAAGCTCGGGATTAGCCCGGGTTTTCGTATTTTTTATTTTTATTGCCTTCGGACTTAATTTAGCATCGCTTTAGTGTTTTTTAGGCTTAGTAGTTGATAATTTAGTCATTTACTTTATTCCCGTGCTTTATGTTCATTCCCGTTCTTAAATTTGTAGAATAACGTAACCAAAAACAAAAATTCCCGAACAATTCAAGCACTTTAATACCAAACCTCAAACGTCACCGTCAATTCACTCCTCGTTGGGACACGAACCGGGTAATCACTTGCCCGGTATCACTTATCGAGTATTCGCGAGGTTTTGCGTGTCGATCTTTTTCCTAAGAAGGTTGATTTGTAATTCTCTCTCGCGTATATTTCGTATTTGATATTTTTATATAATAATTGACTTATCAATATACATTATGCAGATTAGGTGGATTCAAATGGTTTGTAGATGATTCCGCAACATCTGAAGTTGCAGTTTCATTAGCGAAAGGGTTAAAGAACGCATTTGGATCATAATCTGCGGGTGCAGGTACATCTTGATTTAGAAGATCATCAGTTGGTTCAGCGTCATTGGATGCGGTTTGTTCGGCTGTTGTTGTAGTATCAATTGGAGGCGCGTCAACAACAGTTGTTGTTGTTTCAGGTGTTTATAGGATTGGATTATTATCAGGTTGAGCAACGGAAACAGTTGATACATCTGGAGCACGTTGATCAATATCATCACTAAATAGAGGAGCAAATAGCTGTTCCATTTGACGATGAGTAAGCAGTAAGCTTGGTTCAGCTGATGATGGGGTTTGGGGGAAGTTTAGACGGTTATGACCGGGTTCCAAGTTGTTTTGCTCAGAAGCCATTTTTGTAAGCTCATCAAAATTAGCGTGAATCATTTCCATAATCTCCCTTGTACGACGATTCCAGATTCGGTATCCCTTTGAGTTTTCACAGTATCCAACGAAGACTCCAATGTCAGCCTTAGCCTTGAGCTTTCCAAAGTCATCACGATCATTATTCGGGTAACAGAGAGCACCAAATACATGAAAGTGTTTGAGATTCGGTTTGCGGTTATGGATAAGCTCATAAGGTGTTTTGTTGTGGCGTTTGGTTATCATAGAACGGTTCTGAGTGTAGCATGCAGTTGACACGGCTTCTGCCCATAAGTTATCTGGAAGTTTAGCATTAATTAACATCGTTCTTGCAGCTTCCACTAACGTACGGTTTCGTCTTTCAACAACTCCATTTTGTTCTGGTGTCCGTGCAATGGATGTTTGATGCTCAATTCCCACTTTCTCATAGTATTCATGAATAGTTTGATTCACAAATTCAGTTCCTCTGTCTGTTCTGATTTGTCTGACTGTGTTCCGGAGCTGAACTTGAATTTTCATGAGAAAGGTGATGATCATCTGTGGAGCTTGATCTTTACTTCGAAGAAAATAAACCCAAGTCCATCTTGAGTAGTCATCAAAAATTACTAGTATGTAGCGTTTGCCATTAATCGTTTGCACATGTATCGGGCCACACAAATCCATGTGAAGAAGATGAAGCACACGCTGAGAGCTGTGTTCTACCTTTGAAGAGAAATGAGCACGAGTGCTTTTCCCTTGTTCACAAGCTGAGCATAGATGATCTTTAGAATACCGAAACCTTGGAAGACCTTCAACTAGTTTGTATCGTGCAAGATTGGTTATGCTTTGAAAGTTCAAGTGTGAAAGTCGACGGTGCCACAACCAGGATTTTGTAGATGTTGCCTTAGAGAGTAGACAGATGGGAGATGAAGCAATCATGTCTTGCATTGAGATTGTATAAAGGCTTGATGTACGGTTTCCAGACATAAGATCGTTTCCTTGTAAATCACGAATGAAACAAATTTTCTCCCTAAAAGCAACTTCCAAATCACCATCACAAAATTGATCGACTGAAAAGAGATTATGACCGAGACCTTCCACATAATAAACCCTGCTAATTTAGATGTTCCCATTGATGTAATCTCTGTAGCCCATGATAGCTGCGAAGTGATCATTCCTGAACCTGACAGTACCGATGAACTTTGAAACAAAGTTTGATAATAGTTTAAGATTGCCTGTCATGTGCCGGGAACATCCGCTATCAACAATCCAGAGGATGATCTGTATCACCTGCATTACACGCAGACGACACAGGTGGAATAGAGGTAGAGGTGGAACCCGAAGAGTTAGAGGGTTCCTTTACAGTTACTGTTGAAACACACATGTTAATGATTTTAGGAATCCATTTAAAGCCAGGTGTATTTTGTAACCATCTCTGCCAAGTCCAACTAGTTTTAGCTTTTGTCTTAGTGAATGCACTAGGTGATATTTTCATCCTAGGAGGTGAAGTGGGTTATATGGGTACATCAATGATCGTATCAGAAACACTAGAGGGCAGTTTACCGAGCACAGACTTAGAAGCATTAGTGGGCCTAGGGGTAATCCGTTTTCTATTATTCCGCTTACGAGATAAGATAGATTTAGCAACACATTTATCATGACAACCAGAAAAGCATGCTTTTACGACAACCAACACAAGATGATTCAAACATAACATTCAAAGTACTTAAAGATTCAGCATTCGTTAAATCACTTTTTCTATTACATTTGTCTAACGCAAATATCTAAAGGGGTGCAACTTGAGTGTTATTCAAGGCTCTAAGGTGTTCTTCTACTTCAGAGGTCTTTATTGTTCTTCTCTTACGTTGCAACTTCCTATTCTTCCTATTTTTGCTCTTAACCTGTGAAGTGCAAACGTTGGGAAAAGAGGCAACTATTCCTGTATCAGTGGAAAGAAGCACATTAGTATCTTGTGGTTTGTCATTGGGCGTTCTAGTGTCAATTTTAAACTTTCCAGGTGCAAGAACATTTGTGTCACTAGACTTATCTTGTTCATACTTTCTTAGCTTTGCTTTCAACTCAACAATAGTGTGCAACAAATCTTGATTTTCAGAGCGAATGTTTCCACTAACATTTAAGATATCTTTAGTGTATGCAAGATGATTATCAAGTTCTTGTGATGCTTTTTCACGAGTCGTTTTGAGCAAATCAAATATGACACCATATTCAGTTTTGACTTTGGCAATTTCTTGTTCATATTTTTAAATTTGACATTTTAAAGACACGTTGTCATTATCCAGTTGTTCAAGTTTTGGATCAAGAGATTTTTCACGCAACTGGTTGATTTTGTTTTGCAAAGCAAGTTCTCGATTTTGACACCATTGAAGACGACGTTTTGCATTCGAAAGTTCATTTAACAAACGCTCATTTTCAATTTTCAAAGATTCGATTTGCGGCACATTATCGATATTCTCAACATTTTCAACAGAGTCAATAGAATCAACAGCAATATAATCAAATGTATATGAAACAGTATGTAACAACACAACATTGATGGTATCAGCACAGATAACATCTTCTAAGAGTCGATCAACATGATTTCTTAACATTTTCTTTTTACGTTTAGTATTTGAAATCGATGTTTCTGTTTGCTCGAAAACTGTTTTAATAAGCCCAATCTCCTTCTGAAGATCCTGTTCCCAATAGATTGCACACATTTTCAAATTTCGGACATGGGGCAAAAGTCTTTTCTGAAAAATATCTCTTTGATTTCGTGCATGTGGCGATTGAAAATGTTCAGCTTTTATTTCAGAATGAACTTCAATTTCATGTTCCAAAAGTTTGATGTCAGACATAAATGTATCAAAATATTTAAGAATTTGACATCTGTCGGGTAAGGATTGCACTTCACTGAATGCAGGTAAAGGACCATTAATTTGTGCACCATTGTGTTGGGGACCATCATTAGAAAAGGACTCAGGAAGAGGTGTGATAACCCAAGGTGTGTTAGTATTATCTTGTTGTTTAACAAATGGAGTGAGTTTTGAGTAATTGTATAGTTTGTTATATTCAACATTTTCCATTTTTAATCGACTCTTAACATCAGCATTTGTTTCCTCATCACGATTATATTCAACAACACTCATAATTGAGTCATCAATTCTATGTTCTGCACTGTAAACTTGAGGATTTGGTTTGAATGCTCTATGTGAAAAACGTGGTTTGCAATCAGCAAGAATTGGTCCATATCCATTTGGATTTGGTTTAAAAGTAAACTTTTGAATTGTTGTGATTGACTCACCATGTTTATAAACGACATTTCGAAACTCTTTGATTTTGTTTTGTAAATCGACAATTTCATCAAGATAGTCATCTACTTTTCTCCGCGAATGCTTTTTGTACTCACAAATATATTTTTGACAAGTTAACAACTCAGACTTGGATTTTTGAGTTTCCGAAGTGAGAGCGTTAAGTTGTTGTTTATGATCAAATTTTAGTTGTTCTATTTGAGAAAGCAATGCATTCTTGGAAGCAACTAGATCACATATCTATTTTTCCAAAGATTTTTCATTTTGGTATGATTTTGCAAAAGCGACTTCAAAACTTTTTTCACGTTTCTCTTTAATTTCAAAAATGTTGATTTGGAACTTATAGCATTCATTAACCTTAGTTAACAGAGCAATTTTATCTTGCAGTTTCTTATTGATCTCATTGCACTTTTTCAGTTGAGATTTGTTGGCCTGAATTAAGTTGGTCATGAGCTCAAGATTTGGATTTGGCAAAGGTTCATCTTGTTCAACTTGAGTCTCAACATAATCATTATTTAGATCCTCAAATATGACCACGGAGTCTACTTGATTATCAATATTAACCATGAGGTCATCTTGATCGTCAAATATAACTACGGGATCCATTTGATTATCGTCAGAATGAGATGTAGAAGGCTCATGTTGAACAGTCTGAGCCTCGTCGGATGCAGATGTTGGCAAAGATATCAGATCCTGGATTAATATATTTGGATCCGGTACCTGAGGCAAGCCATCAGTGTCGTACACTGGGCTTGTGTCACTCATGTGGAGCTCTTTCATGTTTGCCATTAACATCACAGCTGCATTAGCTTGCAGGTTCTCCATGTCATCATCAGAATCAGCATCAGCCATGAAGCTTTGTTCCTTGTTGGTAAGTGTTCCACCAGCTTCATCCTTGAGAGCCAACAGTAAAGGCTCTTTGTGATAAGTGCTGCCTCTTGTTCTCGGCTTTGGGCATGCATTAGCCAGATGACCCTTCTCATTGCAGTTGTAGCATCGGAGACCATTAACCCCAGTCTGAGCATTTACCTGATCAACCTCTTGAACCCGTTGTTGTGGAGCACCAATTTTATTTCTTCCATTAACATTAAACCCTTGACCACTACCCATCGGACGACCATTTCCACGATTATGAACCTCAACTCGTCCATTGTTAACAACAGCTTGATTTCTTGTGTTTAATCAGGTATGAATGCGATTGTTAGATTTGTTAGCAAATCGACCGAAGGCTCTTGCAGTCATTACAAATCCTTGATTCAATGCATCGAAGGCTTCTGCATCTTCATTTGATTCACTGTAGAGTCCTTGATCATTATTGTTGTTGTATGGAGCTAATTGAGTTTCTTGTAATTGTTGCTATGATGGATCATATGGTGTTATCTGAGCAGTTGGTTGTGGAGGATTTGAAAAGACAGTTGGCAAATTCGGAAATTGAGGATAACATGCTTGAGTGTACAAAGCAAGAGTTTGATTATCCGGGAGTGTTGGAGAAGCAAGGACTCCACGGATGATTCTGTATTTTTCTACTTCCTTTTGATGGTGCTTCAAATAGTCATACAACAATCCGTAAGTAGCTTGATGAAGATTCTTCGCTTGACGGATGAATGTAACATACTTCTCCCAATCAGGACCAAGACAACTCAGGAACTTTGTGTTGATTGCAATCCTTGGCATAATGATCTTATGTTTATCCAAGTCATTGATGATGTCTGAGAACCGATGATGGTATGACTCTAATGTCTCCCCTAGTTCAATCATGAAGTGTTCATATGCTAAGTAGATTTTGGATTCCATGTCCTCTTGATTGAGTTCAGTGCCTTCCATTAGAAGATGAATGTGCTTCCACATTGCTTTAGCAGTCTTCTGAGCATCAACACTACGAAGTATCGGATTGGGTAATCCTAAAAGGATATATTGCATTGCAATTTAATCGGCTTCTAAGTGAAGAAGTTGGTCATTAGTAAGTTGATCAAGACCGACAACGTTGGTAACATCATCTCTTGGTGGATTAGCATTCGGATCTCCGGGTATAGTGATAGTATGCATCTGTAAAGGACCTTCAAGGATGACCTTCTTCAAAAACTTACCATATGGCTTCTTGAGATCACAAAACCTAAAGAACCTTATCACCCATTGATCTTAGTTTCCGGGAGTGAGCATTGGAGGTCTATCAAGGGATCCAGCTTCATGAATGGATTGTTGGCTACTTAAAGCTTCACACATCTTTGCAAAGCAAGAACGTTCCTTCTGTGTTGTGACATTCATAGCATACTTGGCGGGAAACTGATATTGGAAGTAGTTACAATGTTGAACTTGTTGACGAGGGTTTGGTTGAGGATTCTGTGGTGGAAGAGGTTGTGCTCCTTGTGGAAAGTACATCTGAGATGGTTGTTGAAATTGATGTTGATGAAATTGTTGATAGTATTGTTGTTGTTGTTGTAGTTGTTGTTGTCGTTGAGGATACTCATGAGGAAAGTAGCTAGAGTATGATGGTTGAGACATCTTTAAACTTGTGTTGATGATGGATCTTTGTAGTCGAATGAAACTTTGTTTGTTGATGAAGTAACCTTAAGCGTAGAAACCAGCTTAGGCGTAGACCTGTACCTTACGCGTAGAATCCTTTTACACGTAGACAGAAGCTTACGCGTAGTAAGAGCTTACGCGTAGACTTGAGATAAAAGCTTAGCTTAGGCGTAAACTAAAGACTTAGTAGTAAGAACCTTATGCGTAATATTTCCTTAGGCGTAAGACAAGCTTATGCGTAGGAAATGCTTAGGTAAAGAAGTTTTTACTCGTACGCTTTTAAGCTTAGGCGTAAAACTAGGGTTTTACCCAAAAATCCTTTACACTTATCCAAGTGTAAAAGATATCCAAAGTAGAAGTGTTTTCAGGCTTATCCAAGCAAGAAAACACTAAGTAAACCAACAGCTTCGAAGATCAAATGAAGAATACCTTAGGCGTAGAAACTGCTAGGTGTAGACTGTGGAGTATACGAGTAGAACTAGGGTTTTACTACGAGTAGAAAGTACCAACTTTTTTCAAAACTGATTTTTATGCTCAAAAGTGTTTTGTAACTGATTTTAATGATGAAATAGCTTCAAAATCACCAAAATAACAAGAAAGTTTGAAACTTGATGATCCAAAACAATTTTCACCCTTAGGCGTAGAAAGTACCACATGAATCAAAAACCAAGCTAAAACTAATCTACACGCGTAAAGTTTGAAATTTGATGCAAAAAACTTGAACTTTAACACTAAATAAACCTTAAACCACAAGAATCTTGAGTTTACAAGTGTAAAAACTAAAGCTTTTAGGCGTATGAAAAGTTAAGCATACAAAACCCACGCGTATAGTATTTAACTTCAAAAAAAAAGTGTTTCACCCAACTAGATGGCGATTGATACCACTGTTAGGTCACCATAAGTTAACACAAGAATCAATATGTAAGAAATGGGAAAGAAAGTGATCAGTTGAACACACACAAATACACACGTATGATTATAGAGAAAAGATAGGCGTAGGATATATGTGAAAGTGAACAACCAACCTTCAAAGGAAGGTTTACATGTAGTATTTATAGGGAAGGGAACTAAGGAAACACGTCGAGTCCCTTCCTTCATTATTGGGCTAGGGCCAAGGCCTATGGGCTTTCTACATAAGCCTTGCCATTAATAACTAACATAAAATCCTAGTTTAAGCAACCTATTACATATTAATTACTAACACTTGAAATACAAGTTAGGAGTGATTCCAACAGGTGAGATCATCCCAACTTGAGATGGATCCGGCGGGAAGTCACTCAAGCCAATTACTAGCTTGGTCCCGTAGAGGAGAATTGGAAGAGACGCAAACGCGTGGTCTCCCATGTGGTAGCATCAAGGTCGATGGAATCAACGATTTTAAGGAAGTCCTTGAGATGCTGATTAGGATCTTCGGAACGAAGTCCATGGAATGCACATCCGTTTTGCACCAACCGGATGGTGTCCGATAGCAGGGTCGTAGGTTGAGCTTGATCGGGGAGCTCAATGGTGTTCCTATAGCCTTGGTGGCTCGGTCTAGAGTATTCACCAATAGTACGGCCTCTTGGTGGGTCAATTGGTGGTGGGTTATCACCTTCCATGATGAAAAGTGATGGGGCTACGAACAAAGTCACAAAGAAGGGGGATAGACTACAAGGAATCTAAAAATGAGAAAAAATCTTACTTGATAGGAATCAAGCTAGGGAACCTAAATGAGATAAAGATCTGACTAGCTATTCTATTCCCTGGCAGCGGCACCAAAAACTTGATGCGCGTACGAAGCCCGTTCGGGGTCAAAGGAACTTCCTTTTCTTCGAGCAAGTTTTTCAACCACCTAGGCGGTGAACCTAATCGTTGTAGTGTAGTATTGGGTAAGCCTCAGGGATTGATATCGTTCTCTAGGGGAGTAGGAATGCTAGCAAGAAATGTATTACGAGAAGGTAGGGATTGAGGATGATTCTTTTTTATCTTTTTATTGGTTTTTTAGAAAGCTAAGGTAAATATCTCGGGGCAATTGGTATGGGGGGTGGTACTTCTACCGATTACTTATACTTATCTAATTATATATTACTACGGGTAGCTATGTCTATTTGATGTGTGCTCGTATGATGATTAAAAATGTGTTTACCTAGATACTATTACTCCATAGTTATCTTTTATTGGTCGGTTGAATTGTCACACCTTATCTTAACGCGTTGTAGTCCTAAGGTCGTAGGGTGTGCATATGCCCTAACTCTTTGTGGTTGCCTTTGGGTTTAGCCTATGAAATTCGCAAGTCCTTCAACTATTTCACTCATAAGCCTCACTTTCACAAAGAATACTCAAGAATTAAACAAAGTGAATGATGCCTAGTTGCACTCCTAAGCCAATTACAATTAAGATAAGACACAACCTAACAATAATCAATAACTAGGTTTCATAGATCTAAGCAAACACACCAGAAATTTAGCTAGACATAGTAAACAAGCAAGCATACACACAATTAATTGAAGACATAATGATACTTTGGATTAAAATACTTAGATCGATGTGTAAAATAGGGTTTAGGACCCTAAGATACTGTCCAAATCGGACTACAAACATTTAGGGTTTTTTTATCCAAAAGTATACCTCTTTAAATGCAGAAAAATTGAATTCTATATATAGATTTACACTTGCGACGGCGTCACCTTTTAGATGGGACACCGTCAGCTCGCCGTCATTAGGGTTTCGTCTTGGCCAAGTCATCGATGGGACGGCGTCACCTTAGAGTTGTGACGCCGTCAGTCTTCAGTTGGGACGTCGTCTTGGTTCTGGATCTGGGCCGTCTGAGATGAAAAGTCTGAGTGACGCCCTTCTTCTTCAAAGCCTGACGCCGTCAGGTTGTACGAACAAAAATTCCACTGAGCCGTCTGGTGCATGTTTTGATCAAGTCTGTATAGAGGGACGACGTCGCCCTTTGATTGGGACGCCGTCAGGTTCTGTTTGAGCAGCTTGAGTGGCTTCGATCTTGACTTTGCCATTTTCTTCATGTATTCACTCCTTTTCGTCCAAATGTGCTTCATTCCAGCATTTTGCTTTCTAGAGACCTAAAAAGTGAAAAGGAACGAAATTAAGCAGTAATGGATGTAAAAGTGGTTGATTAAGGGCTTAAATGACCACATAAAAGCGTACGTTTTAAATCCTTATCAAGGTATAAAGCTTTTTTTGTAGCCAATGATCATAGTCAACAACATGGAATCGACTATGATGAGATTTTTAGTCCGGTTGTTAAACTGACGACTATTCGTACTGTTTAGAGTCTTGGTCTTTCATGTGCTTGCCTATTCATCACTTGGATGTGAAGAATGCATTTCTTAATTGTCAAATTTTGGAGACAGTTTATATGCATCAACCTCCGGGGTTTGTTGATCCCGCTCACCCCGGTTATGTTTGTCACTTGCAACGATCACTATATGGAGTTACCAAGCCCAGGGTGCTTAGTTTCAACACTTTTCCTCTTATGTTTCCAAATTCATTTTTCAGCACATCCAAACCGACTCTCTGTTGTTTATTTTTCATTTCGGAACTGACATTGCTTATTTATTATTACATGTCGAAGATATCATTCTTACAACATCTTCTGCAGCATTTCTATAGCCAGTCATCATCTCCTTACATGCCAAATTTCTATGATCGATCTTGGTTCTCTTAATTATTTTCTTGGCCTCTCGTGTCAACGGACTTTGGAAGACATGTTTTTATCACAATTTAAATATGATAAGGAAATACTTGAGAGAGACCACATGCATCATTCCAATCCTTGCAGGAATCAGGTTGATACTGAATCCAGTTTTGGTCTTGATGGTGACCCTATTTCTGATTCCACTTTGTATCATAGTTTGGCAGGTGCTCTTTAGTATCTTACTTTCACGCGATTAAATATTTCTTATGTTGTTCAATAGATTTGTCTCTATATGCATGATCCATGTAAGCCTCATCTTGTTGCTTTGAAGATGATTCTTATAGATGTTCGTGGTACTCTTGATCATGGTCTTCAGCTGCATGTTTCTACTAGCACTCAACTCTCTGCATACACCGACACTGATTGGGCAGGTTGCCTAGTCTCCCGATGATCTACTGTCATGGTCTACTAAAAGACATGTTACTTTCTCTCGTTCTAGTGAAGAGGCTAAATATCGGGTTGTTGCTAATGTTGTTTGTTAAAACTACCTGATCTTCTGGTAGAATTACATGTTGATGCTTATTTTAGACCAGGTTTTAATATTATAATTTCTCGTCTACCTATGGTCTACCTTTGCACTAACGGGCAGAGAACTCGGTCGTGTGTAGTGTAGTATTTGGTAAAGCCGAGGTCGTCCCAAGAGATAATGGGCGGTTTCTAACTTTAGTTCTAATTGTCATGGTTTTAAGCGTTGTTTGTTTAATTAACTAATTCCAAGAATTAAATAACGAAAATGGAAATGAATTTAATCAAGGGAGAAAAATGTGCTAACCTAGTTACTACATTATCATGTAATGATCTAGTTCCTATGTGCAATGTATATGTCTCGCCTTATGTAGTGGTTCTAAGTCATTAAGCCCGAATGGTCATCGTAACCTATAGTCCTTAGATTCTAATCCCGATGGTCACGGTGGTCGAGTGTATAGTTTAGTCATTAAGCACCAACTATCTATAAGACTTATCTAGTTAAACCCTCGTTTGGTCCACGTAAGGTTTACCTGCACTTTTTATGTACATATTCTAGCGTAGGTGGTTATGGTCAATTCCTACCCAAGGATGATGGCCACACCTGAAGTAACCTATAAGGCTAGTGTTCGAATGGTCATGTACTAACTAGTATTATAGGTTCTACCCTAGCTTCAATACTATCAAAACGCGGGGATATATCGATAAGCTAACAAGATATCCACATAAAGAAATACATAGACAAGGAACATGAATCAAGCATGGATAAATTCATAACTAGGCTAACACATGAAGTGTTTAGCCTCTCGTACTAAAAAGTACATAAATAACAATGTTCATAATTAAATAATTAGTAAACATTGGGTTCAATACAAATACTTGATGTTAAGCAAATAATGAAGATGATCGAAGGTGAATTCTCTCTTGAAAAGCGGTGGATGGTTGCTGGAAATTGACTTGAAATGGTGCCATAGTCGTTCCTTTGAGAGGGAAGGAAAGAGATACTAAAAGAGCTGAATTATGGTTGTATTTATAGGGTTCGACAAGGTTACGGCGTAACCTTAAGTGATAACTTACAGCGTAAAACTCTCGTACACATTTCCTACAATAGTTACGGCATAACTAAAAGTTACACCTACAGCGGCGTAACTTATTTCTAGTAGCAATATGATTGGTTAATCGAAACACCATCGACATGTACGGATTTACCCCCTGGAGTAGCGCCTAGTTTTCCCTTCAAGTCCTAGTTCCTTTTATGTGTAATACTTCATAAGATTAGTACGGTTACAACCCCACATCGCTCTTAACATAATTACTTGTAGTCCTTGTGGCATAAATAAACTTCATATGAATACCCATCTTTAATCCCTAATCGTTCTTATTGTTTTTATAACAAGTCCTTGTGATAAATTAAACTTCATATGATTTGACCATGTTTAGTCCCCCATCATTCTTGACGTTTTTCTTTTAGTCCTCCGTTTCCAAGTTTAATAATTACTGTGTAAGTCTATCGAGACGTTTATGCCGTAAGTCCTCGTAAGCTTATAATCTTCCATCATATGTACCAATATTACGGCTTCAACGAATACATAAGTTAAGCCGTAATCGTCTCATTAACATTTTCTTCATAGTAACTACAATTTCCTTATTGCGCTGTAGTCGCTTCAAACTATCATAATCCCTTGGCCAGCATAGTGTGTTACGACGTAAGTCCATCGTGCTACTTATGTCGTAAATGTCTCCTGAGTTCAGATTTTTTGTATTAAGTCCATATTTGGCCATTTCACGCATCTTTCCGTTCCAACGCCTAGATTAACCTGAATCTGTAAATATAAACGAATTAAGTACCAGATTAACATAAAATATTATAAATAAGGCAATAAACATGGTAATTTGATACTAAAATATTCAGATTATTTGATGTTATCACATGCTCCTTTGCATACTGCTACACTTGTTTACTATGACAATGTCAGTGCTGTTTACCTTTCTACTAATCCGGTACAACATTAATGTATATTAGCCAAATGATTATTAGCATATGCATTGTTTATTATTTACTACCAGGCTCAGACTATGTTAGTTATCTTAGCCCATATTAGTTATCCTATTTTGCAAGACTTGTGATGTATTTATATTTGATCACTAATAGTAATTAGGCATGAGATCCACCAATTATAACATGGTATGCGAGCTTTAGTGTGACAAACGATAATTTTCCAAACTATTTATTTTATCAGAAAATATAGAAAATTGATTTTCTGATATTTACGAACTAATAAAACTAAACAACGAGAATTTTTCTCGCTTTTTTTTTAAAAACAAGCTCGTACGCGTACCGACACTCAGTTAGTTATGGTCTAATTCAAATAAATACATTTATGAGTCAATAATAATATTTTTATATTGGATTTTATAAAAACACTCACAAAATCGTATTTTATACGTTTATGCTCAAAAACACCAAACCGGAACATCACGAATACCTTTTAAGCTCAAACGACACCCGAAATACACGAAATAACTTTGAAATCAATCCCCCCCCCCCCCCAAGTCAGTTTTGCCGCCCATATTACACAACCCTTATCCAAAAATCACAAGATCACATTTGTAAATGAACATGAAAAGGGGCTTGATCCACTATGGCTTGTTCTTAACTCTAAATGAGTCGCACAAAATACACACACAAAATGAACTAAAAAACCTTCCCTCTTGCTTTCTTTATACCGTTCAACACACACTCATACATCCACATTCACTTTTCAAACTCATTTCTCAAAAACAAAGTTACTTTGGTTTTAGAATAGAGACTAGGGAGTATTCTTGGGTTTATTGTAAATTACTTGGTGTTCTTGAGTCCATATAAGTCGACACATACATAAGCCATTGTAAGGATTTTTTTAAACTCACAACACTTATATTTCTTTTATTTTATGACTTGAATCTTAAGTATATATTGTTGGTTTTGTAAATAAAATAAAGATTAAAAAGTTACATAAAGTTTCTTGTATATACATGGATCGACTAGGATGATTTTTAAGTGAAAGATTTGTGTTCTGTGCTTGTGTGGTAAATCTTGGTTCACAAACAAATTAACTAGAACATATTAAATAAGCTATTGCTTATCATTTGAATTGTCGGCTTATATATAAGTTTAGGGCTTAATATGAGTTTTCGGACTTTAAATAATTAAAAGAATTAAAGGTATATGAAAACATTAAGTTTTGGCTCAATTTGGAAAAATGATTATTTCTTAAAGCTGATAGCTTATTTGATAAATCGTTGGCTTAATTGAAAACTTATTCGGAATCGGGCATCTTTATTTGTGGCCGAATTCGGATTGCTTATTTTTATGTTACGTTATCAAAGTGCTTATCTCATAACTCAATAGCTTACCCAATACTCACATCGACAACAACAAAAACAACCCGATCCAATTAGTAGTTAAATAAGCCGAAAAAGCCCAATCAGTGGTTCGATTGCTTATTTTGTGCTTATTATATGCAAGTGCTTATTTTGCGACTTATTAACTTATTTCAAAACTTATTTTATAACTTAAAACTTTCAGCTTATGTATTTTGGCTTAATGGATTGATTATTGGGCCGATAGGCCCAATAGTTCAATCGTAGTGCTTATTTGGCTTCGGCTTATTTTCCCGGCTTATTTTAACTTACTTCGACTTGATTATTATGTAACATATTTGATTTGGACACGAGATTTTTTATTTCGCGTTATTTAGTCTTTATGTGAGCTTATTGGTCCTTATGGCCCAATAGCTTGTTTGGTTATGGCTTATTTGGTTTTCACTTTTTCCCGAATTATTTTTGACTTATTTAATTCGACTTATATTCCATTTGCTTAATCGTACCTTATTTTGAATCTTAACGAGTTTAACAAACTTATTTTGAGCTTATTAGGCTCCTAGCCCAATAAGGGTGCGTATGGTTTATTTTACGTTTTGAAATATGTTTTGAAAATCTTTAATTGTAAAATGTAACATTTGTCATTTTTGGGAAACAACTATATATGAACGGGCCATGCCGATTTTTATAAAAATCCTACACTTAGCATATTTTCTATACAAACCGACTAAAAGACAAAAACGAAATATAATTATCAATATACTAACTACTATAAAAAACTAATCCACTAACTTGATACTTATATATATATATATATATATATATAGGTTTGGGTTATTTTAAAAAGTGTCTTATAATAAAAAGTGTAAACAGTGTGTGATGCAATAACTTTATAACTATGCTGCAGTTTTATAATTGTGATGCAGTTTAATAATTGTGTTGCACTAATTATGATGCAGTAACATTTATAACTGCGATGCACCTCCACAAGACTTCAGTTACTGGATCTCAGTTATAAAGTTACTTCATTAGACAATTTTTACACTTTTTAGAATAACCTCACTCACTCTCTCTCTCTCTCTCTCTCTCTCTATATATATATATATATATATATATATATATATATATATATATATATATATATATATATATATATATATATATATATATATGGGACTAAGCATGACACATAGATAATGCTTACTAGGCATTTTTATTGTGACATGGCGCCTCTATGATGAGGTGGAAATGCCACCATGGCACTTGTCCAGGATACATTATAAAAAAAAAATTGTTGCCACAGCCAAGATTCGAACATGAGTCTCTCCTTTCAATACCCACGCCTCAACCACTGAGGCAATAGACATATTTGTTTACAATCTTCTACTTCCAAACCAATAAACTTCACCATCTACTCATAACCTCACCATTTATACTTCCAGTCAACGCTTCTTCATAACCTCCCCAATTTATTCTCACATTCCAAAAAAATTTCATAACCGAAAAATCATCAAATCAATTAAACAGAGGACAATCCGGGGTTTTGATTATATGATTTTCAAAATCATGACAGAAAATCAAGGAGTATTTCAATTTCAAAATCATAATCATCAAATCTTCAATTTGCCTTTCTTGGCCTAGAATGTTTCATCAATATGGAAGTTACACAGTGATATTCAGGTACATCTTAATTCGATCATCAAGCGTTGTCTTTGGTTTTGAATAAATGTAATAATTTGATTTTCATTTTGGGGTATGTTGAGATTAATAATGTGAATTAAGTGTTCTTCTGTAGTGACAATTTTTGAAGCAGTTTGTTGTTTTCAAAATATGATTACGATACATTTTGATACTTTTGGTTCTCTTTTTTTGGTTCACCAGGTATATGATTTGAAGAATTGAATACCGCATGGAGGATGTTCGATGAAATGTCACAGAGAAAGGTACTTCATTTTTGCCATTGTGGAAGCATTTAGGTAATTTTAAAGTCCAAGTATATTGGTTACTTTGTAAAACTATTATCAAGTATAGAATTACTGTATTAGGCACCTATTCCAGATTAGGCATTATAGAAGACCCTTATCTCATACTATCGAAACAGAAATCCCTGCTCACTCGGCATTCCAAATTAGGCGCCTATTAAAATTTAGTCACATTTAATTCCTTTTAGGTGTGACTATTGGAGCAATGATAGGTGCAGTATTGAGCGGGAAAATAGCCAATCATTTTGGATGCAGAATGGTAACATCTTCTATTCGTTTCTTTAAAGTATATGATCTCCAAATCATAGTCCTCCATTGATTCGTTTCGTTATGTGGTTTGTTACTTGACTTTATCTAAATCGTTAACTCTTGAGTTTCACCTTTGCTTATATGGTCATCGTTTGTCTAGGGTGCCGGAAGATGTAGAGGCAACAGGCGGCAAGTGCTACGTTTTGAAATTGGTCTCAGGTTAGTAGTTATTCGATTGAGTTAAGCCTTCATTTTAATATTATTAAGTATGGTCTCTAAGAGGATAATATTTTTTAACGCATTGAGTAACAAATGCTTCAAATGAGCTATAGTGTCATCATGATTTGGTGGTCATGATAATAACTGAGATTTAGGGGGTATGTAGATTTTTGTTTTGAAACAGATTATTGTGATTCAAAGCTGCAATTATTAGTTTTTGATAAGACCCGAACCAGGTTTCAAAGAAAGAATCAAAGAACATAACCCAAATAACAGAATTCTCAATGAAGTAATATAAGAATTGAAGTAAATTCGGATTCTAAACAAGTGCAAAATACTGAGTGTTTAGAGTGATTAGAGAGAAGGAAAATAACTTGTCATGAGCTACTGAATGAAATGAGCATATTTGAGTACTTATATAAATAAAAGAAGTTCACTAAGTTTGACTATTAACTAAACTAACCTTCCCTCCAAATCTGTACGAAGTAGTCACTACGTTTGAAATTCCACCTGAGCATGGATGGCTTCCTGACCTTAGCCCACTATATGCATTGTCTTTATCACTATGTTAGTTTTGGTTCATTTTTATATATAAAAAAAATTCTATAACTTTATGTTGCAGGTCCTTTGGCACAAATAGTTTCAATGGTACCTTGCCATTGAAAATTTACGAAGATTACAAAAAATGTAAGCACATTCATGATTTTGATCATTCTAATATTATTTTCCCAGAAAAATTGCATAGTTCTTAGAAGCTAATATCATCTTCATGTGTGTTTAATTTTCAGTTACATTAATAGTGTTGAACTTAGCGGTGAAATACCTTCTACATTCGCGAGTTTAAGTAGCATGTTCACAGTGTAAGAACAGTTACTTTTATGGACCATTAGCATTTTAAAACTTGCATTATTTGTTATGAAACTAAAATAGTGGCCTCTCAGATGGGCTTCGGACAGTAATTTCATAGGGATAATACCCGACTTTATATGGAATCGGAGACGGTTACAGTCATTGTAAGTTGATATTCATGAAATAATCAAGGTCTATGAGATGAACCGTATAATTATAAAATGATTGATATTTGTATAGGAGGTTGAGGGGAACTCTTTTAAGGGTTCAATACCACCTTCATTTTCTCGACTGACCTCTTCGCAAATGTTGTAAGTTCCTCATTTTTTTTTCTTTTCATTTAACTAATTTTAAGCCGCTAAATTCTAATTCTTCTATCTTATAAAATAACAAGATGATAACTGGTATACATAATGCCCTCGACTTTATCACGAATTTGAAATACTTTACTCTTCAGTAAGCAAATATTAGTACCTTTTTTGAAGTCTACCATGTATGTAATGTTACTTATAACGAGATGCATCTCTTGCAGACTTTTAAGAAATAACAGAATTACTGGCTCTTTTCCATCCAACAAAATTGCATACTTTTAAAAAATAACAGAATTACTTGGTGTAATGGTGTTTGTTTCTTACTGTAGTAAAAGTTGACTTGCATTTTCCCACTAAAAAATGAGCAAGAGAATGTGCATTTTTTAGAGCTATAAAGTGGAAAAATTCGTTGTCATTCTTTTTAATAGTTTTAAACTGCAAACATGTGTTGTTGCGCTTCGTTTCTTCAGGTAACCTTGAAGGTAAACATAAACAGCACATTGGCATCCTTGAAGTCAAAACATTCCAATGAAGTGAGTAAAATGACACAGAATTGGTAAGTTCCATGAGAGACAGTGGTACATATGAGAGTTTGAATATGATTTTCAATTTTAATTTGCAGAGGTTGGTGAGTTATAAGATGAGACTAACCCACCTTTGCAACATTAATAAAAAGAATGTATGAAGTATCAGCACTATGGACTGCAACCATGCACTATTGACTCCAATGAGTTGTACAGAATAATGGGTTACATCAATTCGATTCTTGAAGATTCCAGCTGGTGTAATGGATTTCTTAGGATCAAAAGTATCAAGATGAACTTCCATTGATACTCGCAACCTGCAAAAAAATTCAAACAAAACCACCTCTTAAGCACAAGATTATTTACTGTAATGAAATTTGAACAGAGGAATGTATCATACCTGGCACAGTCAGAGTTATCTTCTAAATAAGATTTCAGTTCGACAAAGCATCTTTTCTCCAAGGACAGTGTTTCATTGGCACTTGAATCAAGGTCAGGCAACAACTTTGATAGAACTTGGTATACTAATAACTGCATAACAAATTCATGTAGTGTAATTATTACATGTGAATAAATAATGAAAGGAAATATTGATTCATTGACATGTATATGTACGTACAATAATTAATAACCTGGGTAAATCCACGTAAACTGTGGCGATGTGAGGTCAGCAATGGAACAATAGGAGGAAGCAAATCATCCAAATGTCTTAACTGAGTGCCTTTAGATGCATGTAGAATGACATTTGCTGCTATGAACACATACGATGAGAGCGCCTGCAACAGGTGAAATATTGTGAATTAATATTCCAAAATGGAACTTCGCAAATTTGTATATTAAATATATATAATGTCGAATTAAAATACTCGCCTGAGTTCTCATATCGTATTTCTGGACCATTGGGACTAATTGCTCACCAACCTGCAAGCAGTTCTTATTATGTTAATATTTAACGATTATGCATTTCTAATACCAATAAAATGTCAATACTTAAACCAAATAGTATAAAATAGTTTACTGGGTAACTTTCTTACCAATGATGGAAACTTCAAATACACACGAATTGCAAATGTTTCCAAGTACTGTCAAACACCAGTGGCCTAGGAACCTTAGTCGCTTCAAGTAAGGATATTCTACTATCTTTTGCTATAAGTTTATATTACACTAAAAAAGCTGTTACTTATATTGTGTAGGCTTGAAGGTTCTTTGTATTGACAAAGACGGCGGACATACAAAGTATACAAAAAACGTTGTCTACAAGAACTTTTATTTTATCTATTATAAGTACGATCTAATTTAGATGGTCTTATACCTTTCATTGTTCTTTGTACATATAATACATGAACACTTACATTTTGTGTTCCAATTTTTGTGCCTAAGATATTTATCGTCATTCAATATTTATTTACGTCCAGTTAAACTTTGTCAAATAATCTTAAGAAGCTAGCCCGCCCATCCGGGCGGGCTATGAAGCTAGTATATATATATAAAAGAAAAATGTCATGTGAAAGTTTAACAAAGTTTAAGAGTATATAGTTACCATACTAATTTAGGTCGTGTGTCGGAGCCGTTACTTATCACTACTTGACTATTTCACTTAAGACGACTTATTGCTGAGGTGAGTTCGTTGCTCCACTTTTAAACTTATTACTTGCTTTGCAAACTTTGGGGTGAGAAACATGTATACCTTTACTTGGAGCAACTAAACTTATGCTTTATTAAACTATTACGTGTTAGCCTAAGCACTGTATCCCAATTATGCCCATACTCCTGAACCGTCAGTTTCTGTGAGAAGCGCGAGTGCTATAGATAGATCTATCGCGGTGACTCTCCCATTCGGTTTGACCAAACAGGCAAATTCGAAAGTATATGATTTTGGATTACGAGGGTCACGGGATAGACACTTGTCAAGACCTTTGCCTTACGTGCTTAATAGACTTTTGTATGACATTATATTCGTTGTAGTGTTCATATGCTTAAACTAATGGTCCACTTTACTGCTTTATATTAAACCTATTAACTCACCAGCTTTATGCTGACTTTTTAAGCATGTTTTCTCAGGTGTTTAACTACAGCTTCTTGATTATTCGTGTAACAACCCGTATTTTTCGAGTTACTTTTCATATTTTTGAAAAGTTACTATTCACTTTTACTATTCATTTTCACTAATCATCCCGTAAAATTTTAATCCACATTCTCATAAGATAAATTATTTTAGTAATAACCTAAGAGTTCGACCATCGTTAGATCATTTTCGCAAAAATTATTGAGAAAACATCGTCTTAAAGCTTCATTTTGGTCGGAACACCATTTTAACATCCCGCATATAACGAAAACCATCTCTGACAATTTTCCCCGCATCAGATAAATTTTTAGATCACTCAAGATTAATTTGAGAATTTTTAAGATTTATTTTTTTTATGTTACCAAATAAGCCCAGCGCAGTACGAAACTAAACTTACGTTTTAAACGATTCTACTTACATCCAGACTTAACAATTCCTGAACTTTGTTTCTAATATGTTTTTGACACTTTTACATTTTTTTGGAAAAGTCAAACATATTTCCCTCCTCCTTTGACCATAAAGGAATTAACCTTGTACGTTCTACATTTTTGCTTAAACTTTTAAACATCATGAATAACTGTTAAGTTATCCCACGTATGACGAAAACCATATTTTGACATCTCATATCACTTTTAGACTAATTTTAGTCTACTCTAAATAAATTCACGGTCGTTTCTCTGAAATTTCGTTCTTTTCCGATAAACTGCAAATTACGCGTTTTTGACCCGTATTTCCAGCTTTAAGCATCGTTTTTGCACCCAATGAGACTTATCACCCATTTTATGTTTTTAGATGGAGTTAAATGATGAGTCTCATCATTCCTATAAGTTTCGTATTTTTACGATACCCGGTTTTACGTTTTATGGCTTAACGACTTACGGTTGGCATTTAACGAAACCAAAACTCACTTCGTAACCAAGATAAGATCAAGACTTATCATCTAAGCCTTGTCACCAATTGTGACAGCCTCTAGGGGGGGATTCATCATTTTGGTGGCATCATCCTAACCATGCTTCATTTAGATCTTTACAAGTGTCCTAACTTAACCATGGTTAATCTTTAACACAATATATGGTTAACTAAACTTACCCTCCTATAAATAGCAAGCAAAATACATCCTTAGAACCCTCATATTCTGTTCTTGGTCGTTCATATCATAAAACAAACACATCTTCCATCATTTGATCTATAAACTCCAAGTTTATGCAAGGAAGTTCCAAAGATCAAGCTACTACATCAAATCTCTAGCAAGTTTAAGTGATCTTCTTGAGTTTAAATCCACTCAAGTCACTTAGTACTTCATCACCAACTCTTCAAGTTTGCAAGGGTGCTAAGGTGTGGAAAGCTAGCTTAATCCGAAGTCTTACGCGATCAATCAAAGTCCTATCCTTACTAAGTTACTCCTTTCTTATTGAAAGCCAAAAGTTGTAAGCAACTTATCACCACCATCATCTCGTCTTTATTATTCATAATCTTAACTATTTCAAGCTATATATATAGTTACTATGTTTATTCATGATGTACATATACTCAATCACATGTTTTAATTTACATATTGTCATAAAAGTAACAAACTAGTAAACTAGTCATATTCTACACATGGAGACCATTAAAATAAGTAACATATGGAATTTTCCAACTTACATAATATGGTAGACAAGATAAAAAGGTAAACATAGCAATTTGAATCACCCAAAACAAAAAAACGAGTTAAAAGTTATAAGCAAAAGAAGTTAGTGAAACCTAAACGCCAAAACAGCCATGTATAAGCTATTAAGGTTCTGCCGTTTTAAAAGTGATACTTCTGGTCCGAATCATCAAAAAGTTAAAACACGAAAGTTGTCCGGAACAACGTTTTCCTTCAATAGTGTAGAAGCTCGGACCTTGAAAACGCATAAACAGGCCATATTCTTTCAAAAACAGAAACTGCCGTAAATATAGTCTCACAACTATACTTTTCTCACAAATAAAAACAAACCAAGAGGCCTAATGGCCATAAGCCAAGACCACGGCTACGGCTAAGGTCAAAGCTAAGTCTCAAGACCATGGTAGTCAAGACCAAAGTCACGGCAAGGCCATGGCTAAAGCCTTAAGGCTTGTTTACCCAAGACCGTTAACTAAGGTAATCATATTTATGAAACGACGAGAACTTGTAAGAACATGATATACTTATTTATATAACAATCTTCACTCAAAACATATGTTGTATCTACTAAGTTCTACAATAGTAGGGAGCTTCATGTGAGGGGTTCATTTGAGTAAAACGTATCGACGAGTTGCTGGATTTACGATTTAAAGTGTCCTAGCTCCTCGAACGTTTACTGCATGACCTCTGAATTATGATGGCCCGAACGGTAGTACGATATCTATAAACTAAATATGTTTTCACATATTAAAGATCTTTCTATAAATATCAAATGATAATTGACTACATCATGATCAATATAGGAATATATATAGGATGGTTTATGTTTTCTTAAACATTATTCCAAACCAAAGTTGCAACATTTCATTTTTAGGTTGCACGTAGAAGTCTTCCGACTTATCCATCACATCCGTTAGTACTTAACATCATCAACTCTTGGTGAGTTCATAGCCCCACTTTCTATTAGTTAACTGTTTTACAAACCCTTGGGGGAGATACATGCTTTATTTCAAACCGAACACATTGCTTTCAAACTGTATGCTTATCTGATTGTTTTATTAGCACTAAGTTACCGCATTTGCCAAACATAAGTCCCTAGATCATGAATCATTAATCACTATGTGAGAGTGGGCGCGAATATTGTGAATAGATCTATTGGGATTGACGAATCCCGTTTGTGTTGGCCCGTTAGAAGCAAACAAACGCACTATATTTGTGTAACATTAGGTAAAAATGGCAATTTTACATATTAGGGCACGTACCAACAATTTATCCAATTAAATTTGGAACACGTTAACGCCTTGATTGCATGATGCTTAGTCTAATAATAACCGTTTTGTTTTCAAACCATTGGTGTGAGTGTAATTAACTCACACTACCAACATAATGTGTTCAACCATTTTAACAAACTCTATGAATTTCACTCAACCTTTGTGTTGACAGTTTTAAGCATGTATTTCAGGTCCATAATGTCGGAAGCTGGCACGGAAGAGCAAGGACTAGATCAAGAAGGCTATAAATATTTTATCATTCATAAAACATCAAAGATTTTATATTGATGTATTTTGTAAACTTGGAACCATCTGGGACCTCATTTTTATAAACTCTGATATTTATAAATCGAATGATAAATCTTTTAAAACGACTCCATTAGAGTTCGTTTTCTATTGTTATGACTGTTGTGCCATGAAGTAACACCCAGTTTGAATTCCGCTGCTTATCACAAAATTGGGGGTGTTACAGATTGGTATCAGAGCTACAGTTATAAAGAAACGGGTCTAATTGAGACTTAAACTATAACTACTTTTTCAAACAAAAACATTTTATAGCCTTCCGTTCTCCGTGCCTTCCATCCTCCAGACGATTATGTGACTTTTAGGCATTTTAAGCTATACAAACATACTAGTATATTGATATATACACTCAACATATTTTCAATCATTTTAGCTAAAGGATAGACTAAACATATCTGCGTATGCGTATTCTAAAGCATTGCGGCACAATCATATTTTCCCAATCTCCCAATCATGTATTTACTCATGCATTTTAGGAATTACGAAACTTTATCCAAGACATTGTAACTGATTACAATGGTCTTTCTTACTTCCCAGACATTGTGAGATACAATGGTCTCTATTACATTCTCAGACACTGTAAATCCTACAGTGGTCTCTATTACACTCTCAGACACTGTAAATCCTACAGTGGTCTCTATTACATTCTCAAAAACTGTAAATCCTACAGTGGTTTCTATTACATTCTCAGACACTATAAATCCTACAGTGGTCTCATTCATTTCTCAAGACATTGTGGGTTACACAATGATCTCTCCATCATTTCTCAAGACATTGTGAGTTATATAATGGTCTCTCCATCATTTCTCAAGACATTGTGAGTTACACAATGATCTCCCCATCATTTCTCAAGACATTGTGAGTTACACAATGTTCTCTTCCTCATTTCTCAAGACATTGTGGGTTACACAATGATCTCTCTATCATTTCTCAAGACATTGTGGGTTATACAATGATCTCTCCATCATTTCTTAGAAATTGTGAGTTGCACAATGGTCTCAACTACTCCTCAGATATTGTAAGTTATACAATAGTCTCTAAAAATTATCTTATAAACATTATATGATATTGTTTTACATGAAACCCGTCACAGTCTATCAATTTCCCTAATGGAAATACAAGAAATGGGATTTCTAAAAGATAAACTGACTCATCATCTACAAAAGCTGAAGTTCAGCAACTTTCTCTACATTCATCAAAATTCTCTTCTGAAACCTTCATTGTTAAAAGTTCGTGATTCTAGCCAAGTATGGACTATTTTAGAATTACTTAAGATTTCTTTTCCACACGTATCTACCCATACTATCTTCTATGCAATGGAATGTGAAAACATAGGTTACAAGTATTTTATGGCCAGGACTTGCAACTGGATGGTTTGATATCGCCTTTGCTTAGTGGACAATTTCTCAAAAGCTATGGACATATCACAAGTATACCTAATTTAGGTATTTGAAAATTTTATCGAACCTAGGCTAAATATAGCCTAATCACCTATATTTAACCTAGGGATAGTGGAACATAGTATGATTAACTATGTTCGACTTAAATTTTTCAAACACTGAGAACAATTATACAAGGGTTATATTCAGGTTAATTTCCTACTTAAACTCGATAAACCACCAGAATTCATTAAAAAGATCTAGAGACACGATAGTGTCTTACCACTCAGCAAAATCTTAACATCTTATTTATACTACCTAATTTCATTCTTGAAATTTTCATACATGAGATAATCTGAACTACTATCTTGGGATAGTCATCAAATCTTCTCGTCATTTCTTAGAAGTACTAGCCTGATTAGGTTTCAAGGATATCATTCCGTCATATTCCTTTAAAATCCACTTTTGATTTTAAAGCAAACTTGACATCTCTACCTAAGAATAATGGTAAGCGTACGCTACACTCTTCTAATCGTCAACATATCACATCATTATCTGAACCCCATTGAAAATCAGTATGTAAAACTTCACAATATCATGTTTCTTTCAAACACTAGTAGACATAAACACTATACGATATAGCCTTCATCTCGAAACCACCTAAGACATGATCAACTTTGGAAATGGTTTGGATAACCACTTGCCTCTAGCAAGACTTTCCTACAACATCATTACAAACCATTTCACATCAACAATATCTTACACCTTTGATTAACAACAGTTACCCTAACAACAACAAAACTATTCCATTTTGAGGCACTATATAGACGAAAGTATTAGTTAACCATTTTCTGGACTAAGGTGTTCAGAGATCACCCACAAAACAACTAAGGAAACCATACAAACACAAATTAGGCTCCATGCCGCACACTATCACCAAAAAGTCCATGTTAGAAATTAAGGTTTTATTGATAGCCTCGATACAATAAGATATGATTCGTTTTGAGAATCGGAAAAAGCCAAACTTGAGGTATATTAGACTCAATAAGATTTTAACAAAACCCTTTAGGTTATCAACTTAAGCCACATGGTACATAATACATTCTATGACTAGAAACTTGAGAACACAAAGATTAGAATTTGGCGTATACACCCTCATTTTCCTAGACATTTCAACATCGGATAACACACATTGAATTCCGGGACGGAATTCCCATTAAGGTGGTAAGACTGTAACAACCCGCATTTTTCTAGTTACTTTTCATATTTTTGAAAAGTTACTATTCACTTTTACTATTCACTTTCACTATTCATCCCGTAAAATTTTAATCCACATTCTCGTAAGATAAATTATTTTAGTAATAACCTAAGAGTTCGACCATCGTTTGATCATTTTCGCAAAAATTATTAAGAAAACATCGTCTTAAAGCTTCATTTTGGTCGGAACACCATTTTAGCATCCCGCGCATAACGAAAACCGTCTCTGACAATTTTCCCCGCATCAGATAAATTTTTAGATCACTCAAGATTAATTTGAGAATTTTTAAGATTTATTTTTTTTATGTTACCATATAAGCCCAGCGCAGTACGAAACTAAACTTACGTTTTAAACTATTCTACTTACATCCAGACTTAACGATTCCTGCACTGTGTTTCTAATATGTTTTTGACACTTTTACATTTTTTGGAAAAGTCAAACATATTTCCCTCCTCCTTTGACCATAAAGGAATTAACCTTGTACGTTCTACATTTTTGCTTAAATCGCGTAACTTTTAAACTTCACGAATAACTGTTAAGTTATCCCACGTATGACGAAAACCACATTTTGACATCTCATATCACTTTTAGACTAATTTTAGTCTACTCTAAATAAATTCACGGTCGTTTCCCAGAAATTTCGTTCTTTTCTGATAAACTTCGAATTACGCGTTTTTGACCCGTATTTTCAGCTTTAAGCAGCATTTTTGCACCCAATGAGACTTATCACCCATTTTATATTTTTAGATGGAGTATAATGATGAGTCTCATCATTCCTGTAAGTTTTGTATTTTTACGATACCCGGTTTTACGTTTTATGGCTTAACGACTTACGGTTGGCATTTAACGGAACCAAAACTCACTCCGTAACCAAGATAAGATCAAGAATTATCATCTAAGCCTTGTCACCAATTGTGACAGCCTCTAGGGAGGGGGAGTCATCATTTTGGTGGCATCATCCTAACCATGCTTCATTTAGATCTTTACAAGTGTCCTAACTTAACCATGGTTAATATTTAACCCAATATATGGTTAACCAAACTCACCCTCCTATAAATAGCAAGCAAAATACATCCTTATAACCCTCATGTTCTGTTCTTGGTCGTTCATATCATAAAACAAACACATCTTCCATCATTTGATCTATAAACTCCAAGTTTATGCAAGGAAGTTCCAAAGATCAAGCTACTACATCAAATCTCTAGCAAGTTTAAGTGATCTTCTTAAGTTTAAATCCACTCAACTCACTTAGTACTTTATCACCAACTCTTCAAGTTTGCAAGGGTGCCAAGGTGTGGAAAGCTAGCTCAATCCAAAATCTTACGCGATCAATCAAAGTCCTATCCTTACTAAGTTACTCCTTTATTATTGAAAGCCAAAAGTTGTAAGCAACTTATCACCACCATCATCTCATCTTTATTATTCATAATCTTAACTATTTCATGCTATATATATAGTTACTATGTTGATTCATGATGTACATATACTCAATCACATGTTTTAATTTACATATTGTCATAAAAGTAACAAACTAGTAAACTAGTCATATTCTACACATGGAGACCACTAAAATCAGTAACATATGGAATTTTCTAACTTACATAATATGGTATAATAGATAAAAAGATAAACATAGCAATTTGAATCACCCAAAACGGACAAACGAGTCAAAAGTTATAAGCAAAAGAAGTTAGCGAAACCTAAACGCCAAAACTGCCATGTATAAGCTGTTAAGGTTCTGCCGTTTTAAAAGTGATACTTCTGGTCCGAATCATCAAAAAGTTAAAACATTAAAGTTGTCCGGAACAACGTTTTCCTTATGTTTTAAAGAAGCTCGGACCTTGAAAACGCATAAACATGCCATAATCTTTCAAAAACAGAAACTGCCGTAAATATAGTCTCACAACTATACTTTTCTCACAACTAAAAACAAACCAAGAGGCCTAATGGCCATAAGCCAAGACCACGGCTACGGCTAAGGTCAAAGCTAAGTCTCAAGACCATGGTAGTCAAGACCAAAGTCACGGCAAGGCCATGGCTAAAGCCTTAAGGCTTGTTTACCCAAGACCATTAACTAAGGTAATCATATTTATGAAACGACGAGAACTTGTAAGAACATGATAAACTTATTTATATAACAATCTTCACTCAAAACATATGTTGTATCTACTAAGTGCTACAATAGTAGGGAGCTTCATGTGAGGGGTTCATTTGAGTAAAATGTATCGACGAGTTGCTGGATTTACGATTTAAAGTGTCCTAGCTCCTCGAACGTTTACTGCATGACCTCTGAATTATGATGGCCCGAACGGTAGTACGATATCTATAAACTAAATATGTTTTCACATATTAAAGATCATTATATAAATATCAAATGATAATTGACTACATCATGATCAATATAGGAATATATATAGGATGGTTTATGATTTCTTAAACATTATTCCAAACCTAAGTCGCAACATTTCATTTTTAGGTTGCATGTAGAAGTCTTCCGACTTATCCATCACATCCGTTAGTACTTAACATCATCAACTCTTGGTGAGTTCATAGCCCCACTTTCTATTACTTAACTGTTTTACAAACCCTTGGGGGAGATACATGCTTTATTTCAAACCGAACACATTGCTTTCAAACTGTATGCTTATCTGATTATTTTATTAGCACTAAGTTACCGCATTTGCCAAACATAAGTCCCTAAATCATGAATCATTAATCACTATGTGAGAGTGGGCGCGAATATTGTGAATAGATCTATTGGGATTGACGAATCCCGTTTGTTTTGGCCCGTTAGAGGCAAACAAACGCACTATATTTGAGTAACATTAGGTAAAAATGGCAATTTTACCTATTAGGGCACGTACCAACAATTTATCCAATTAAATTTGGAACACGTTAACGCCTTGATTGCATGATGCTTAGTCTAATAATAACCGTTTTGTTTTCAAACCATTGGTGTGAGTCTAATTAACTCACACTACCAACATAATGTGTTCAACCATTTTAACAAACTCTATGAATTTCACTCAACCTTTGTGTTGACAGTTTTAAGCATGTATTTCAGGTCCATAATGTCGGAAGCTGGCACGGAAGAGCAAGGACTAGATCAAGAAGGCTATAAATATTTTATCATTCATAAAACATCAAAGATTTTATATTGATGTATTTTGTAAACTTGGAACCATCTGGGACCTCATTTTTGTAAACTCTGATATTTATAAATCGAATGATAAATCTTTTAAAACGACTCCATTAGATTTCGTTTTCTATTGTTATGACTGTTGTGCCATGAAGTAACACCCAGTTTGAATTCCGCTGCGTATCACGAAATTGGGGGTGTTACAATTCAGAGGCATGGCAAGGCATGTGGTCATAGACTTTACCAGAAGTGTTTTTACACAACTATGATATTTTGTATTGGGACAACTATTATTAATGGGCCAAAACTCAACTATAATTTAAACTTTTATTATTTAAATTAATGTACTTTTAAAACGGATCAGGTACACCGTTCTCTATAATGTTTGTTGTGATTCATGAAGTAGCATCTCAGTGATATCATTTCCACTGCGCTGTTGTGGGGGTCTTACATTTAGGTATAATTAGCGGTGTCAAAAGGCAGACCGGATCCGACCTGAATCCGATTAAGCCTATTTGGGTCGGGTTACTCGGGTCAATAATTTTATTCGGGTAATTCGGGTCAAGCCAACTAACCCGAGTTCTAAATAGGGTCGGGTACAGGTATGTTTTTTTAGCCTCAACCATAATTGACCTGACCCAAATTGATCCGAACCCGACCTACCCGACTCGACTAACACTTTTAATGTAAACATTAGGGGTATTTAAAAAAATCCGAGAAACCGACGAACCGAGCTGATCCGCTAAATCTGAAACCATAAAAACCGATAATTGAAGACACCAAAATCGAGAAAACCCTCAGAAAAACCCACTTGTCACGGTTCGGTTTCGGTTTTTACTTTAATTATCTGCGATTACCCGAATCGAACCGTATATAATTTACATGTAGGTTTTAACAAACCATTCACAAAAATGTGCAAGTATTAATTATATTGTGGCACTACTTTTATCTTATAACGCATTTTTACTTGTCTATTGTGATCATTTACTAACGTTCATGAAGTACATATGATTAAAGTGATCTACCCTATATACGTCAATTAACTAGTATTAGTTATTTTGTTACATATGATAATTTGAATGCTTTTATTGCGATGGAACAACTTTATTATGACTCTAATCTCTTCAATGCTATTTAATTTTACTACATGACATATTACGTTCTAATTTATGTTATTGTTCATCTGATTCAATTCGATTAATATTTTAGAATGGTTAACCGTGACTCGAATCGCGGGTAATCGCTCATTTCGGGTAATGTGACTACCTGCATTTTTTTAGATTAATATTTAGCCCAATAACACGGATTATTTGACTTTGAACACTTACGTGCATAATTTAACTCATAACCGGGAGGTTATCCCGCGTATAACCAAAAAATTCATTGAACGCATACCGACACTAGACTTAATTTAGTCTACTCATAACAAGCATACTACGAGCACATTACATAAGTCATATGAATTTGAATTTATTATTTTTACATAAACCATCTACATAATATATTTTTACCATGCAATGCATAATATATCACCACCTTTGCATTTATACCCCTAATATATACATCACATACACTTTAATCCCCACTAAGTCTTTTCATTTTCAAAATCATCACTAGTTACTTTCCCTATCATTTATCCTCTTAAACACACATGTAATCTCAGCAATCCTAAAAGCCTATCAAGAAAATCCTATCATTTACATGCTAACTTCTACTAATCACCAAAATCTCTTATCCCTCCCCCACCCTTATCCATGGCCGGTCACACCTCCCTCCTAGTCACATCCTACTAATTTTGTAATCTTCCCTAATTAAGCCATGTACACTTTAGATCTTGATTTAAATCCACTAACCATTACCACTTTGGTTTTATAAAGAACTAACAAGATACACACATCCATTCCATCAAAATTAAAAACATACTTCTCTTGTTTCTCTCAAACCCCACGACCCAACATTATTTAAACACACAAATTTAGTTTTTGATTTTGTGTAAGTGTTTTACAAGGAAGGAAGGTTTAGGGTTATAAGTTTCTAGTTATTTCAAGATTTGAAAGGAAGTTTTGGGAGAGCTTATTAGGTATAAACAAGGGTTTCAAAATATATAAGTTAGGGTTTATTTAATTGGGTGTTGCAAGATTTTGGGTTATAGTTAGTTAATTGGTGCACTAATCTCACTTACTTCATCACCTTTGTAAGAACACACTCAACTCACTCTATTTCATATTACATACATACATTATTTACATATATATTTTTCACCATCATATCATGTTCGTGTAAAAATATTGTTATTCTTAAAAGAAAAGATGCAAATTAAGGGTGAGCAAACGACCCGAACGGACTGGACCGGACCGACCACATTCGTTCCGGTCCTCGGTCTAGGCTTTTGGGCTAATTCAGTCCTCGGTTCAGTCGATCCGGACTGGTCCGGACCACAAACCGACTATTTTGGCCTTGTTGGACCGGACCGACCGACAGACCGACCGAGACCGGACCGGACCGACCACATTCAGTCCGATCCTCGGTCTAGGCTTTTTGGCTAATTCGGTCCTCGATCTTGGCGGTCCGGTCCGGGACCGATGCTCACCCCTAATGCAAATATGTATATATATTAGTGTTCTTGTGTTATTATTTTTACTCTTGTTATGTTCATATAGATTTGGCACTAAAACCATGTTATTATACTTTTATATATGTTATAATAAAGTTTTGGGTAAAGGTTTTAGGAAAGAATAGGTGAAATTTTTGAATGTGGAAAGTGAAAAAATAGGTTTATATGTAGAATTATATAGTTTGAATGTTGGTTGTTAGAAAAGTTAAAATCCGGAAACATAGGTTAGAGATTTGCAATAATGGATTTGAAAACTGGATAGTAAACTTAACAACGTTTCCGTGACCACTTGAATCACTAAAAACGGACTTATAACAAATAAGTTACGACTATTTAAAAATGGGATAAAATATAACAAAGTGCAAAAACTGCGTAAAATATTCTAAGGGTGCGCTTGGTTTAAATTAGGTAATGGAAAAGGGAAAGGCAAAAGGAATACTAAGGAAGGGAAAAGGTAAGGAAATCATTCCCCCCAATTTACTGAGTAATGGCCCATTACCCACTATTAGGTAATGGGTCATTGCATTATAGCCAACCAAGCATCATTAATCATTATCTTTGCTATTACTTACCTCTCAATACCCTCAACTAAGCACACCCTAAGTGTTGAAATAATTTTTCTGAGGAGGCATGTTTAGAGCCGTTTTTAATGAGGGGTCGTTTGGTTTGTAGACGGGTTTAGGATTTGGATTTGGATTTGGATTTGAATTTGGATTAGGATTTAGATTTGGATTTGATGTAAGAGAGAGAAAATATATAAATATGGTATAAGGTTTAAATAGTGGGTCCCATTTATTTATATAAAAACAAGTACAAATATTTAAAAAAAATAGAAACATGACAAAAAAAAATAGAAAGAGGACAAACAAAAATAGTGATGTCAGTGATATCTATACAAAAGTTGGGCACAAGGTGAGAATTGGATGAACCCCACATTCAAAGGTGTCATGTACTGTTCTAATAACCACGAGTACATAACAAACAACATATTTCTACTTTGACTCCTTTCCCTCCCACCAAAAGTCACATACCAAACGGGCCCTGAGTTTAGATTCCGAATCACAAAATTGTCACAAAGAGTGTTTGGTAGTACTCACTGCCTAGTTTTCAGAAAGTCCAAAACCGAGTCAAACGGAGTTATAATGAAAAAGTTATAGCCTTGTAAAGTTGACAAAAACATCATGTTTTTATTAAAAACAGCATGACCCCACTACTTGAAGGTCATTTTTAGGTGCGTTAGAGTCCGTTTGAGACATAGGGTCAGTAAAACGCTGTTGTAGTACTCCTAGGGAACGTTATACACGAATTGAAATAGGTTAAAAATATTTACAAACGAAAGAGACACAAACTGTTAAAGTTGGACAAAAACTCATATTTTGAAAGTTGTTGAAAAATAATAATACTTACTAGACTTAGACGTAAAACATATTTTTCTTATAAAACTTAAACACAAACATGTATTAGCAATAAAATTTTATAAAACACATATGCATATCATACATAACATGTATAAGACCTAAAACACCTTATGATTTAATTTCGACTGCAGTTAGGACTTTCGCACCTCGTTTTTTGTGTCATCATTTTATTACGATATTTACCATTTGCTTGAGGTGAGTTTCAGAGCCCCACTTTTACATTGTTTATAAGTATTTTAAAATACTCGGGGTGAGAATACATTGCTTACTTTTACATACGGACACAAGTACTTTAAACGATTATGCATACATAACCGAATGAACCGGCCAAACTCATATATACATACATGACCGAATGTACCGGTCAAACCATTACCTGTTCATGATCGAATGTAACAGTAAAAAAAAACATTAAATATTATGATCCACCTTTACAAATACTTAAACATATGAACTTACCAACGTTATGTTGACATTTTTAGTATGTATTTCTCAAGTGTATAAGTTGCTTGGTTTGACATACATGAAGTCCATTTATAGAGTCTCCATGGGCGGTTACATTCACGAAGATTTTGTGCATGAACTTATATCATTTGATTATACTTTAAAAAATTATTTTTATGTAGCTGTGAAACTTGAGAACTTTGTACTGAAAACCGTATGTAGATTTAATGAATCAAATGATGTATCTTTTCAAAATGGCTCATATAAAGGTCATTCTTTATACTTGGTAACTTTGTACTTTAAAGTCACGCCCCCGGTTACCATTTCGTTGTGATGTTTTGGGGGTGTGATACGTAACCACATGTCCGGTTACCCGCCTAGTACGGTTCGGTTTCGGATAGTAAAATGAACTACCCGCCCCCGATGGATAGTTACTATCTCTAACCGAACCGAGCCAAACCGCCCTGTGAACACCCGTAGTAAAATATTGAAGTAAGTAATTTTTTTTTTATCATTTCACTTATACTCGAGTAGACCAGAACCCGAATTGACCCGCCCCGCCCAAATTGACCCGAACCTGACTAACTCGATTTCTAAATAAGGTCGGGTTTGAGTATGTTTTTTTATCCTCAACCCAAAACCCGACCGGGTCAACCCGAATAGCATCCCTGGGTACCACCCACCACATAATAGTTATCCTACGGTCATCGACTATTCGTCGATGATTCGGAGAAATCCCGATCTATTTATCTTTTATGACTTTATTGTTTTATTTTGTAGTATTTTCTTTTTATTACATAAACCCTAACTTACAAATCCCTAACCGTCATAACACTGTTGATTTATCAATCGATCAGCTAAGTTTGTCTCATCAAACTAACTCCTTGTTTTAAAGTTGGAGATCATTCTTGTCTTTGAAAATAGTTGATCACAAAATTGCTGCTCTTACCTAAGGCAAAACAAGCCATGACATAAAAAATAAACGTCACAAAAAGGAGGTTTCGCCAAGCAATATTCAACTTTGTCGCCGAATACAACTCAACATCTTTGCGAAAAGAAAGTGCAAAATTCAAAGAAGAAGAAAAGCAAGAAGATTTCAACATTCTATCCGGTTTGTGTGTCCGAAAATCTCTCATTCAAATTGCGAATGAGTGCTAGATGACTAGGTTAAGACCCAAGCCTAATTGTAAGCTTATGGTCAATTAAGTATGGGATTAGATTGCTTGTTTATAAAGCTATACTTTGAATATAAATAAATGTGCGATCTTTCTTATGCGATCACTAAAACAGCATCGGTAATATCTATTTGTTATTTTACAATACATATATTTATATCTTAGGCGGTGTTTGTTTTTTAAGAGGCTCTAAATCTCAATCTGAACCGCACATCTGAATCTGAATCTGAGGCGTAAATGTCTGAATCTGACCGCATCTGAACGGGAAAAAAACTCATGTTTGAACCGCACATTTGCTTGCTCGTACTAAATTTTTTTGGTTATTTTTGTGTCAACAAGAGGCATTAAGACACCCCTCTCAAGTCTAGACCATTAAGATCTTACTGCCACTGACCGCGTCTGAACGGGAAAAACAAACAAACGGTCTGAACGGCCAAAATGTCTGACCGCGTCTGAACGATTTAAATTCAGAGATTGTTAAGAGCCCCTTTTAAAAAAACAAACAGAGCCTTAGTGAAATGGAAATTGGAAACGCTTTCATGGTCAAAGAGTATGAGAGAGGATGGAAGAAATGTAAATGGGGTTTAGATAACATGCAATGATAGATCAAGGTTAAGGAGCAAAATTATCATAGAAGTCCGAATGTTTGAAAGCACGGACGCGCGTGAGACAATAGTAGGGAGGGACCAATAGAAAGAAGCGATAACGCAAAGCCAAAGCTAGCCAAATATTTCTTTGCTAAAAACAGGATACAGAAATAAGTAGGGGTGTGCACGGTCTGAAAACCGGACCGGACCGGTCAAGACCGGACCGGACCGACACCCGAGTTCGGCAAAAATCTTTGACCGAGACCGGACCGAATGTGGTCGGTCCGGTCTCGGTCCGTGTCGGTCCGGTCAGTCCTTCGGTCTGTCCGGTCCAACAAGGCCAAATTCGTAGGTTTTGGTCTGGACCGGACCGGACCGAGGACCAAATTAGCTCAAAAGCCGAGACCGTGGACCGGACCAAATGTGGTCGGTCCGGTCTCGGTCCGGTCCGTTCGGGTCAAATGCTCACCCCTAGAAATAACTACAATGCAAATATTTAAAAAAAAATAACTGTTTCATCATTTGGTCATAAAGTGAACAAACTATACACTACGAATCACATGCTAAAACATCTTTTCACATTTAAAAGTTTGTATGGTGCTAACCTAATAGGGAGTAACTTGTATAGATTATTACTCCGTAGTAGATAAGTACTCTCTCCGTCCCATATTGACTGTCCACTTTAACTTATTTAAGTTTTTTATTTCTAACTTTGACCTTAAATATTTTTGTTTTTGTTATATAATAATTGATATAAAATATATGAATAGATTGAGTTTTTAAATGTATTATCATTGGTATAATTTTATTAAATATTATATAACACAAACAAAAATATTTAAAATCAAATTTGAGAAGGAAAGACTTAATAAGTCAAAACAGAACAATTAATATGGGACGGAGGTAATAGTTAAATTTACTGTATAAACAAAGGTTTATAATACTTAAGATAAAAATATTTAAGTTTTACAACTTTAACCTTATACCTATTACACTTTTTTTTATTTTTTTTATTTTTTTTATTTTTTCTTTTTTTTCTTTTGTCTTTTCTTATAGTACAAGGGTAGAAATGTCTTATTTGACCAATTTCTTGTACAAAACAACCTCTCTTTATATTGTTATGGATAGAGCCAAAATGGTACTGTATATGTTGGGTTTGTTAGAAACAAAAGCAAGTACATATGTACATTAATACAATGTACGTACATGACGTGGGTATAAAAGACCCTCTACGAATAAAGTCAATAACTAGTCCAATACAAACAGCAAACATGCAATGGCCAATGGGTGAACAAGTTTTTTTTTGTTGTTCTTTTATTTTTAACGACAAAAGTGAACTTTATATAACTTGAAATAGTTGAGTAGATGGTCTGATGAGGAGATCAAGACTAATGTGATATGTCTTGGTGACTAAAACAATTGCAACAGGATCAAGAATAAAAAAACCTACAATTTCTATAAAATTCAAGGTTAGTTGAACCTAATATGAACTCACTAGACGAACACGAACAAAAATTTGATTCCATGGCCCAGTGAAAGCTCTTAATCTTGATTCTTGAGACTACGTTTGCCCAACAAGATACTTTGTGATTGAAAACCAAATCGTTTCCACGACCTAATTAGTTTCCACGCTTTACGAGCATTCACCGATATCCCTTCATTCCAATCTCGAAGGAAAGCATAGTTTTAGAAACAAGAAGACCCAAAAATACATGATGATTACATCATCTGGAAGGACCTTTATGGTAATGAGTAGTCGTTTTCTGTGCATGCTGTGTGGGATGCTATTAGCCTAGAGGTAATGAAGTTGATTGGGCTTTTATTGTTTGGTTTCAAAATTTTATTCCTCGCCACGCTTTTCTTGTTTGGTTCATCATGAGGAAAAGGCTAAAGACGCAAGACACTTTGAGAAAATGGGATGTTGGCACCTCTACCAACTTAAACCTGTTTATGTGTCCTTTTGCCAAGCTCGTTCTAGATTCTCACCGTCATATATTTTTCGAGTACTCTTTTCCTTCGCAGGTGTGGTTACTGATCCGTTCTAAAGCAGATTTGTATGGTGTAGGCCCAATATGGGGTGATATTGTCGAGTGGATTAAGCCTCTTTGGTATAAGTGGTCCGTGGTTAGTGTTGTTGCGCGTTTGGTTCTTGCTGCAACGACATATTTCATTTGGCAGGATAGAAATATGCGTTTGTTCAACAATCAGAGTCGGTCTATCTCTCAAGTTCATGATATCATTGTGTACAATGTAAGGCTTAAAATTCTTACTTTTCGATTTAAGAAGACTCCGAATGTGGTTCAAATGTTGGATAAGTGGAACGTCATAGGTGTATTTTCTGGAGACTCTTCTCTCACAATGTAGTGTGTTGTTAGGCGTAGTTGTTGGGCTTGATGCTTTTTTGTTGTTTTCTAGTCTACGTCGTGTTTGTTTGTTTGATTATCTCATGAAGTCGGCATGTCTTTTCATGTAGTTAGCTTTACGCATATGAGTGTGTTATTGTTTTTCAATGCGGTAATTCCGCCGCATTCATGTACTTGCTTGTTTTTTGAGTAATAATTTTATTGGGGGTAAGAATGCCCTTTTACCCCCTAAAAGAATATATTCGTTTGATTAGACCATATTTAATGTTATGAACTTTAACAAATTCATAGCATTGACACATCATATCTTTATAAACTAATTACTTCTCTAGTGCTATGAACTTCACCAAGTCCATAAACATCACTATATAAATGATTACAATCGTAAATGGACTCACTATTTTTACTCTCTAGTTGATAAACACGAGCTTGTGTTTCTTTTTCTCCTCTATATATTTGATGCTCCAATGAAGGTTTATACATATGAACTCCACCTAAGCTTCATATGACATGAACATGTCATATAAACTTCTATTAGAAATGTTCTTAATAACTAAACTTGGATGTGTTAGTTTTTTGTCAATCTAGTTTACGAAAAGAACAAAGATCATAGATATTTTTAAACAAACTTGAGGAGAAATACCATTTGTATTTGCATAAACTTGAAGAACAACAATAAGCGGCTTAATTTAACTTTTATTTTCTTAAGCAATTAAGCGGTTTAATTTAACTTTTATTTTCTCAATCTCTAATGCAATGGTCAAAGATAACATAAAAATGACTTGAAAATAGGTTAATGTATTAAAGGTACATGTTGATAAACGATTATTCGAGTAGAGGAATTTTCATTTGCTTACCTTTATTTTGATGCTTACCAAAGGACAAATCCTCACCATCTATCTAAATTAATCTAATGGTGGGGATTAACCTAAGATTTAATGAATAAACATAAGTCCATGTTTTTTTGTCTCTCTTTTTTATTCATTTTTTTTGTCTTTTTCTTTTAATTCACGTTTTTTTTTTTAAATTCACTTTTTTTTTTCTTTTTTTTTCCAGTTTTTTTTTTTAAATTCACGTTATTCACGTTTTTTTTAATTCGCGTTTATTTCGCTTTCATACGTTTTCGTCCGTTTTCATACGTTTTCGCCTGTTTTCATACTTGTTTTTACGCTTTCATACGTTTTCGTCCATTTTGATACATATTCATCCATTTTCTTACGTTTTCATCCGTTTCATACGTTTTCGCCCGTTTTCTTACGTTTTTGTTCATTATTCATACGTTTTCGTCCATTTTCGTCCGTTTTCATACTCGTTTTTACACTTTCATACGTTTTCATCTGTTTTCAAACATATTCGTCCATTTTCTTACGTTTTCGTCCATTTTTAAATGTTTTCAGACGTTTTCATACGTTTATGAATATCACAAGTGATATTCTGTGATATTATGTGATATTCATATGATCACAAGTGATATTCTGTGATATTCAGAATATAACTTGTGATATTCTAAATATCACAAGTGATTTTCAACTAATGTTTTGTAACATCAAAATCACAATTGATATTCAGAATATCATAAAGTGATATCCAGAAAATCACAAGTGATATTCAGAATATCACAAATATATAATTTGAATAGCAACTACATAGTTTGGGGGTAATTGTTAAATCTTATTTTATTTGCTTATGAGCTTATGTGATTTCGGTTTATGTTTCACAAGCTTAATTTGCTTATTTTGAAACTTATAAAAATATGTAAGTTTATATTTACCACGTATAAAGATAAAATGGTCAAATTTTGGTTTAAAGTTCATACATATTCGTCCGTTTTCATACGTTTTCGTCGGTTTTTAAATGTTTTTGGCCGTTTTCATATGTCTCTGAATATCACAAGTGGCATTCTGTAATATCACAAGTGATATTCTGAGTATCACAAATAATATTCTGAATATCACAAGTGATATTCTGTGATATCCAGATGATCAACAAGTGATATTCTGTGATTTTCTGAATATTACAAGTGATTTTCAACTAATGTTTTGTAACATGAAAATCACAAGTGATTACCAGAATACCACAAAGTGATATCCAGAAAATCACAAGTGATATTCATAATATCACAAAGTGATATTCTGAATATCACAAAGTGATATTCAGAAAATCACAAGTGATATTCAGAATATCAAAAAGTGATATTCTGAATATCACTGATATTCTGAAAATCACTTGTGATAGTCAGAAACGTATGAAAACGTAAGAAAACGGACGAAAACGTAAGAAAATGGACGAATACGTATGAAAACGGACGAAAACGTATGAAAGCGTAAAAACACGTTTGAAAATGGATGAAAACGTATGAAAAATTGACGAAAACGAAAGAAAACTGATGAAAACGGACGAAAACGGATGAAAACGTATGAAAACGGACGAAAACATATGAAAATGTATGAAAACGGACAAAAACGTATGAAAATGGACGAAAACGTATGAAAATAGACGAAAACGAAGAAAAAAACGCGAATGAAAAAAAAACGTGAATTAATTAAAAAAAACCCGAATTTAAAAAAAACGAATTAAAAAAAGAAAAAAAAAAAAAAAAAACGTGAAATAAAAAAAAAAAAGCTAAATAAAAAAAAAAAAAAGACAAAAAAAAAATGTGAAAAAAAAAAGAAAAACAAAAAGACAAGAAAAAAAAAAAGGACTTAGGTTTGCCTTTTAAATCTTAGGTTAATCCCCACCATTAGATCAAACTAGATAGATGGTGGTGATTTGTCCCTTGGTAAGCATGAATTTATAAGTAAGCAAAATAAAGTGACTGTATTAAAGTAATTGGTTGGGGAAGAATGAAATATTGCAAAATTGATAGTGTGTAATGAACGTTAAAGATAAGTTGATATTAGCTTTAAAGATTAAGAGTTAATGGATTAAGAATGTGTTTAAATTCTCAAATGTTTTATTCTACAGTATAATTTTTTCTAGTGCCACTAGTGTTTAATTTCCTCATAAAAAATCATTTTGTATAAACGTACGGATTGTATTTAAAAACATGAAAAGGAAAATGAAAAGATAATGGAGGGTGGAGCGTAGAGTGAGATAAGACGTATGAACGGTGGCAGTGAGTCCACATCATCATTGCCGAAATTTGAGAAGCCAGAAACCCTCGAACCTCGCCTCCTCTTGGCCGACACTCCTTTCCCTTTCTTACCGGCCCTACCCTTTTGTTTGGAAACATTACCACTTACCCCCTTAACACTTAAGACACATCTTTAAAACACCATAAAACTATCAATACTGTTAATACAAATATCGTCATTAAACGTTATTTATATTTTTGATCTTTACCTAAGTTTTGTTAACGACAAAAGTAAATTTAATTTGTATAAAAGCTTAAAGCTTGTCAAGTTTAATAGATATTAAAACAAGCTTTCTCAAACAATATCTTCATCATTCAAGCATTTACATTTATTATTCATCATATCTTAATATGACTCTAATCATTATGTATGATAGTAGTTTTAGAATTTGTTAGGTTCTTAAAACCAAACACTACTTAAGTACTTGCATATTTCTAAAAATAGAAATACAACATATGACATCATGTGATGCATTATGGAAATCATTGGAAGATTTCATTAGATATTTTGTGTAGATTTGTACTCTTCATATCCTACACAATCTTGCATAGATATGGTTGACTTTGGCAATATATTGAAATCTTGCTGTCAGACCTGGCGGCACCAAAATCCACAACGGGCGGAACCCTTTTAGGGGTCCGCGGTCCGTGGATGCTGCTGATGGTTTTGGCTATAAATAGCAAAGCCAAACCAAGTAGTTTTTCATCCCTTTCTATCATACTCTCTTACATATCTTCTCTCTAACCTTTCTAACTAAGTTTCATATCATATTAGTGATCTCTTTTGTAGCAAAGAAGATCAAGTCACATTCAAGCTTCAAACGAGAAGTTGGAAGTCTTGTTTGTTTAGTGTTGTATGATCTTGTGTTGATTCATACTTCATTGTTGTATTAAACCATCATAATCTTGTGAGTGTGAGTGGTTAGTATTTTAGTCCTCAAAATACATTGTGTGTGGGAGTGGTTGTACCCTTGAAAAGAACTCGACATCTAGCTTAGTGTCGGAAATAGTGTAAGCGAAGTGTAAAGGTTTTCTCCGCCGGTGAAAGGAGCTTGTTGACTAGTGAAGTTAAACTCTCGAGTGTGAGACTCGGGAGTGGAGTAGGGCAAGGAAAAAGAGTCCTTGTAGACCGAACCACTATAAACAACTTGTTGTGGTTTGATCATTTCTTTCCTTATTTACTCTTTACATATTGCTTGCATATTTCATTAACATATCTAAGATCAATATCAATTGATCTTTCAATAAGTTTCAAAACAAAGTTGTTAATTGGTAAACTATTCAACCCCCCTTCTAGTTTTCTACAATTGGTACCAGAGCCTCGTTGCTCAAGAATTTCTAAAATAATTTGTATTTTATAAACTTTAAACGATCCATGGATTCTGAAAACTTTAAAGAAGGGCAATCTATGCAAAGACCACCACTCTTTGAAACCAATGGATTTATCTATTGGAAAAACCGTTTTGAAACATATGTAAAATCAAAAGATATAGATATTTGGTTTGTTATTGTTAAAGGGGATTTTAGTTCTACAACAAAGGATATTTCTGTTGATGAACAAAAGAAATTAGTTGCTAAAATTAATGAAGCTAAAATGATGCTTTATAATGCTTTACCTAGAAAAGAATATGAAAGAATTTTTATGTGTGAAACCGCCAAAGATATTTGGGAATCTTTGATTGTTACACATCAAGGTAATCCACAAGTCAAGGATAACAAAATTGATCTTCTTGTTCAACAATATGAACAATTTGTTATCCCTGAAGTTGAAACCATTGATTGTGGCTTTGCTCGCTTTAATACTATTATTACATCACTTAAAGCACTTGATGAATCTTTTCGTAGTAAGAACTTTGTCAGGAAATTTCTTAGAGCACTCCATCCCAAATGGAGAGCTAAAGTAACCGCTATTGAAGAATCAAAAAATCTCTCAAAAATGTCACTAGACGAGCTAATCGGTAACCTCAAAGTACACGAAATGGTGATGGAGAAAGATTCGGAGATCATCAAAGGAAGAAGGGAGAAGATCAAATCCGTTGCTCTAAAAGCAAAGGCGGAATCAAGTGATGATGACGAATCTTGCTCCGGTAGTGAAGATGAGGAGTATGCCATGGCCGTTAGAGATTTTAAGAAGTTCTTTAGAAGAAGAGGAAAGTTCGTAAGACAACCTCGAGAAGAAAAGAAGCCATTCCGAAAAGATCGGGATGACAAAAAGGGTAAAGGTGAAAGAAAGTGTTTTAGATGTGGTGATGCAAGTCATCTCATAGGAGAATGTCCCAAGCCACCTAAAAGCAAAACTCAACGAGCTTTCGTAAGTGGTGCTTGGAGTGATAGTGAAGACGATGAAGAATCAAGCAAGGAAGAAATCGCTCTAATGGCACATGAGTCAAACGAGGTACTTTCCGACTCTTCTTATTCTTCTATTGATGATGACACCTTGCAAAAACAATATAATCAATTGTGTGAGCTAAGTCTAAAAATCATAACTAAAAATAAATTTTTAAAAACCAAAAAGGAATTTTTGGAAAATGAAGTTTATGAGTTAAAAGGAAAAGCAAAACGACTTGAAAAAGGAAAAGCAAATGACGATGGTTGTAAATCATGTCAAGAGCTTAAACTTGAAATAGAAAAACTAAAGCTCACACAAGATGTTCTAATCGAAAATAATTCTAAATTCAAAAGGTTTAACAAAAACATCGCTCTTGCCGATGAAATAGTTAAAATCCATAAAACACCAGGAGACATGAATGGGCTGGGATTTAATGAAGTATTAATTCCAAAGAGTCAAAACAAAACGGCCGAAAAAGACGAACAATCTGTCAAAACTGCTGCAGTACAGCACGGACCAGACGGAACCAAAATAAGGGTTCTGTCCGTTGAACAAAATGGTGCCGTGGGTACTTCAGCAGGACAGAATGTTCGTAATACGGATCGCATGAATTTGTAAAAGTAACAAAGAAAACCAATGATAATGTTAAACTCAAACCAGCTATTACATCAGGAGTAGGACTTGCTAAAATGAATTTAGATCAAAAACTACTCAACAACGATATAAAACACCTTTTGCCAAACGCCCTTTTCCTAAAAGCAACCACAACATACAACCCAACTACCAACACAACGGTTGGAATCAAAACTTTCCTAGACCATATCAAACTCCAGATTACATGTCATGGAACTCTTATTCATCGTTTCCATACATGAATCAAATAAATGGTATGTTTAACCCAAAAGACCCATGAGATATTGGGGACCAAATGTTTGAGTTATTTGCTTCTTAGGTATGCTTGAAAGTTGGATTAGAACCTGATGAATGGATAAAAGATAGTGGTTGCTCACGGCACATGACGGGCAATAAAAGTCTCTTCTCATCATACCAAGAGTATGACGGAGGTAATGTCACTTTTGGTAGCAATCCCAAAAGCAAAATCATTAGCAAAGGTACGATCGCTCATAACTCCCTAACTATTGAAAATGTTGCTCATGTAGATAGGTTAGGATTTAATCTACTTAGTATTAGTCAATTGTGTGATAAAAAGTATAAAGTACTATTTGATGAAAATGGTAGTAAAATACTAAAAGATGGTATCACCATAGCTAAAGGAGTTAGGAAAAATAACATATACGTCATGAAAATAGATAAAACATCTAATAACAAGCTTTGCCTAACAACGTTAGAGATAGCTCATCTCTTTGGCATAGACGCTTAGGTCACGCTAATATGAGACCTATACAAAACCTATCTTCAAAAGAACTAGTTAGGAATTTACCAAAACTAAAATATGACCAACACTTTTGCGACGCTTGCAAAATTGGTAAACAAACCCATAGTAGTCATAAATCTAAAAATTTGGTGTCCACATCTAAGTGTCTAGAATTATTGCATATGGACTTGTTTGGTCCATCCGCTATAAGAAGCTACGGAGGCAACTTATACACTTTGGTCATAGTAGATGATTACTCAAGGTTTACTTGGACGTTGTTTTTGAAAACCAAAATAAAGCTTTTGATAAATTTGAAATTCTTAGCAAGAAAATTCAAAATCAACTAGGTGTTAAAATTGTGTCGATCCGAACGGATCATGGTCGTGAATTTGACAACGAAACTCAATTTGGAAACTTTTGTGATACAAATGGTATAACACATAACTTTTCGGCTCCAAGAACACCTCAATCAAATGGAGTAGTAGAACGTAAAAATAGAACAATTCAAGAAATGAGTAGAACAATGCTTAATGAACAAAACATTCCTCAAAAGTTTTGGTGTAACGCTGTTGACACTTCTACATATATTTTAAATAGAGTCTTAATACGTCCTTTTTTAAACAAAACACCATATGAGCTTTATAAAGGTAAAAGCCAACTTTAGGATATTTTAGAGTCTTTGGTTGTAAATGATTTATTCTTAATACTAAAGATTATCTCACCAAGTTTGACCCAAAGTCTTATGAAGGTGTATTTCTTGGTTATTCTCAAACTAGTAAAGCTTACATTGTCCTAAACAAAGAAACAATGATAGTCGAGGAATCGTTGAACATAACATTCGACGAAAGTCCACCTCCCTCTAAGACATCACCTTTGGTAGATGATGACTTAGTTGAAAGTCAAATGATAGAAAGTCAAGAAATAATTAATAATAACAAGGAAGATGAACCATTAAATAAAGAAATTGTAAACATCAAAGAATCTAAAAGTCATCCGTTAGACAAGGTCATAGGACAACTAAATCAAAGAACCTTAAGGTCACAAGCCCAAAATCAAAGTAATTATTTTTGTTTTGTATCCACCATTGAACCGAAAAACATAAATGAAGCAATAAAAGATGAATCATGGGTAATTGCCATGCAAGAAGAATTAAACCAATTGGTTAGAAATGATGTTTGGAAATTAGTTCCAAAACCTAAAGATCAAACTATAATTGGAACAAAATGGGTTTTTCAAAATAAAATGGATGAAAATGGTATAGTATCTAGAAACAAAGCTAGGCTTGTAGCGCAAGGTTATAATCAACAAGAGGGATTGATTATGATGAAACTTATGCACCGGTAGCTAGACTTGAGTCTATTAGAATATTACTTGCTTATGCATGTGCCTATGATTTTAAATTATTTCAAATGGATGTTAAAAGTGCATTTCTTAATGGGTTTATTAACGAAGAAGTGTATGTTGCTCAACCTCCCGGTTTTACCGACTTTGAGAAACCACATCATGTCTTCAAACTCAAGAAAGCATTATATGGTCTTAAGCAAGCACCAAAAGCTTGGTATGATCGTCTTAAGACTTTTCTTGTTGATAACAAATACACTATGGGATTAGTAGATAATACTCTTTTTACCAAGAAAAGGAATCACATATTATCATTGTTCAAATATACGTTGATGACATTATATTCGGATCAACTTGTCAAGAGCTATGTGATGATTTCTCTAAAATCATGCACGACGAGTTTGAAATGAGTATGATGGGTGAATTAAACTTCTTTCTAGGACTTCAAATTAAACAACTAGAAGATGGCATATTCTTTAACCAATCTAAATATATAAAAGACATGCTTAAAAATTTGGTCTTGAAGATTCCAAACCAACTAAGACACCAATGTCCTCGGACACTAAACTCACCAAGGATGAGGAAGGTGAATCCGTAGATAACACTAAATATAGAGGAATGATTGGTAGCCTACTCTATCTCACGGCTAGTAGACCCGACATTATGTTTAGTGTTTGTCTATGTGCTCGCTTTCAAGAAAACCCAAAGGCATCACACTTAGAAGCCTTAAAAAAGATTTTTAGATACATTAAGGGAACAACGTGTTTAGGATTATGGTATCCCAAAGGAACGGGTGTAGAAACCATAGTGTATGCCGACTCGGATCATGCCGGTGACTATGTCGATAGAAAAAGTACAAGTGGTATTTGTACTTTTGATGGACATTGTCTCACCTCATTGTTTGCAAAAAAAGCAAACGGCTTTAGCCATCTCAACTACTGAAGCCGAGTACGTCTCAGCCGGAAAAGCATGTCAACAAGCTCTTTGGATGAAGCAAGCTCTCGTAGACTACGGAATTCATCTCAACGACATTGCAATACTTTGCGACAACAAAGGAGCCATCGATCTCAGCAAGAATCCCGTTCAACATGCTCGTACAAAGCATATTGAAATCCGTCATCACTTTCTTCGCGACAATGTTCAAAAAGGAAACATCTCAATCGAGAAAGTATCCTCCGAAGACAACATTGCCGACATCTTAACTAAGCCTCTTAAACGAGAACCTTTTAATCTTCTTAGACTTGGTTTAGGGTTAATGGAACCAAACATGTAGGATAAACATAGCCCAAAACATTAGAATAGTCAAAATAAAACAGTTTTGTTTTGTATCTGGTACTGTAGCCACGGCACCAAACGATAACACGGACGGAACCAAACATTTGGTACCGTCTGGTCCGTGGTGTCTACAGAAGCAAAACAACTACCTACAAAACATCTTCTTCCTCAAAACTCACTTTACCAAAACGTGTAAACATTAAACCAAGCTCATTATTGACACCTTCCCACTCACTAATCACTGAAGATAACATCATTGTAAGTATCCTAACTACATTTTATCTCTTAATTCTGAGTCTAGGATTCTTATTTATGCACAAAACCATTACAAATCATTACATGGGGTTTTATGTATGCTTTTATACTAAATATGAATTCAATTGGCAAATTGCATAACTAGTCATTGAAATTAGGTACTACATTATCATATTGCATAAACAAATCATGCTTCCCACTAATCAATAGATAATGACTATAAGGCCTTATTCAAATAACCAAACACCCCATGTCAAAAATTTTGAAAAGCTTCTCACTTGTAGGAAAACAATTTTTTCATTGTTAATACAAATAGAAACGTTAGACTTTCATCACTTGCATGCTCTTGAATACTAAAGGTATTGCATAACTAATATGCATTCCCGGGTATATTCAAATGAAGCCACATTGAATTAGGAGCATTTGGGTTATCTCATGGTATTTGCCAAACACCCCACTAAAACCATTTTTGTACATAAAATGAGTCGAGATAACCGCAACTCCAAATCGTTTTCATATAGGCACACACTAGAACCAATACGTTAAAGTGTAGTCTCATTTTTTTTAACCTATTAATTCTTTCTCTTAGGAATAACCATGGTAGCCGCAATATTCTATGATCACAAGGACACCCTTGCTTACATTCCCAAACATCACAAAACCAAAGGACTTTCCAAGGAACAAGTAGAAATCTTTAAGAGTCTAGAGTTAAGGTATTTCCATGAGGGTAGAACCATTCACCCATCCTTCCTTGAGAATACCAATATCCGTGAAGAACTAGCCGCCATTCATTTCGATTGTCTCCTTGACATCGATGAACCAATTTGTCCTAGGTTTTTGTTAGAGTTCTATGCTAGTGTGACCGGCTTTAATGATGAAGACGATGATGAATTTTGTCTTAGGTTTAGAATCAATCAAAACGACTACACCATCAGCTTAGCCAACTTTACTCAAGTGCTAGGAATTCCCAACCGAGGGACTTGTGTCTACTCGGATAAGTGGTCACTCACCGTTCTTGATGCAATCAATGACCGCACTCCTCCCTACCAAACCCGTTTGGCCGATAAGGATGTTATCCGTGAACACCTATTTAACCCAAGGGGTGATACAACCCGAGTTACCCGAAAGGGAAAGGAGGTAAACCGAGATCCATATGGAATGGAGCTAAATGAACTTAAGCCCGAATTTAAGAAATGGGAGGAGCTACTTAGAGCCAACGTCATTAGCACCATAGGAAATAGGGATCACATCAACGCTTGCCTTTGTCACATGCTCTACAACTTGTCCACCCGTCAACCATTCAATTTAGCTTACTACATCGCTAGGAGAATGATTGATATTCCAACTCAAGGATCGGTTGCTCTTCCATACGGGATGCTTCTCACCCGTCTCTTTAGAAACTTTGCACCAATTCCACCAAGCCCAAAAGGAATGCACCTTTACTATGAGCTCATCCCTCACATCTTTGTACCTTTAAGTGATGCACGAGTTGCTAAGAAAAAAGGCAAGAGAGCAAAACCTCCAACTCCATCATCATCATCATCTAATAGCTCCGAGGATGGTCTTCCAAGCTCTCATCTTCAACCTCATGAGTATTATGCATCTCTTCCCGAGATTGAGAATGAATCAGCAGAGTTCAAGCAAACCAAGGGGATGTTCAAGTGCCTTGGTAGAATGATGACCAAAATCTACAAGAAGTTGGATAAGTGAAAATTGTTTTTAAGGAGCGTTTGGAACAATACTTTATCTCTCATGTTTGATACTATTTGCTTGTTTTTATCTTGTAATGTATGCTAACAATCTTATGCAGGGAGATAGCACAAGTATGCTATCAAATTTTACCCATTTTCACTATAACGTGAAAATCACTTAGCCTTGCTCAAAATCCATGCTCCATTATGTTTATACTTGTGTTATTTACTTTTCCTAACTAGAAATGTTTAGTGTCACAAGTTTTGAGAAAAATTTCAGGTTTCGGAAAAGTCCCCAACACCTAAAAATGTACTCTGTCAAGTTTTCTGCACTGCATGGATCAGACGGCACCAACGTTTTGGTTCCGTCTGTTATGAAAATTGGTACCGCCGTACCTGTACAGGCGGACCAGACGACACTCTTTTTAGGGGTCCGTCAGTGTAAATTTTTGGTGCCGTGGATCCTCCAGGTAACTTTCTGAATTTCGACTATTTCGTGATTCCAAATTACCATCCATTGCTTATAAGTCAATCTTAACTAGTTTATACACTTATTAGAACTAGTATAATTCACTTAGATATATAAGAAATCCATTTCCCACCAAAATTCAAAAATTTGAAAAAATCCACCCAAGGAGCCCTTTGGCAAAAAGGAAGGAACCATATTTTTGGTACCTTCAAATCCGTGGGTAATCTGATTGTTAGGAAATTCCACTCATTAGAACACATTTATTGCAAATCTTTTATTCTTCACTCCATCTCTCTTGTATGGCTTGACTTGGGTGATATGACTAGCATTCAACCCACTTCCAAATCATTAGGAACCTCATCTCTTCAATGGTTTAACATCAAATCAAACACATTTCTCTAAGATTTTTCACTTCTATAAATTGAGAGGTTTTACCATGATTATCCTCACACCTTCTTCATTCTTACCATCATCTAGCAAAGAAAAACACAAAGTCAAAATGACAAAATCCTCTCCTAAACCTTGCAAGAAAACCGCTAGAATTAGCGTGAGGCCTTGTTGCTTCGTAAACTTAAGCTCCTCATCCGAGTCTTCTCCACTCACAATCTCATCTCCCATCCAAGATGATACAAGCCTTAACTTGGCTACACCTACTCAATCACACATTGTGATCACCACTCCACCACCTACAAAAACACCAACTTCACCTCCACCGGCACCCATCCAAACATCCAAAACACCCTTACCACCAAAGTCTCCAACTCTCATTCCTATGGAGTTATTTTCCACACCACCAACTTCACCAAATCCTTTCTTGGAGGACTTAGATGACTTGCCTCCTAGGCCAAATCATCCACCACCATTGCCATCCTTTGGCACAATTGAGCGGATTGCTCATGAGTCACCTCGGTCATCTTTTGACCCAAACGCCCCATTAGGGCCAAAACCTCTTCTCTTCCACCCCATTCACAAAGACATTCATGGTCCTTTGTATGGGGACCATCCACTCTCCACATCAATGTCCCCTCATCTTGAGGACATTGAGGAGTGCATGTGGGATACAAATCCCACAAGAGAGGAGATTCAAGCGGAACTCCACAACCTCCACCAATTCAAAGGCATGGTGGATTCTTACCTTAGTGAGACTATGCAAATGCAAAATGCTTTGCTAGCCTCCATCATGACCACCCCAAACATCCCCACCAACAACAACACATCTACCATTCCACCACCACAACCTCACCAAACATACTATCCTCCTAGGCATGGTTGCTCAACTTGTGAGCAAACGGCCCAAACCGTTGAAAGGACCCGGGTTATGGTCCATGACTTTCAAGAGGAAATGAGGTTCATCCTCAATCACATCCTTGAGCACCTCAACGCTCTTTCTCATCCACCATCTCATTAGGATGGTGATAGACTAGCATTTTTTCTTAGGATTATTTTCTTTTTCTTGTATTAAAATACATCATTGTGTTCTCTTTTCATGATCTTTATTCATGAAAAATTTTAACTAATGAATGGTGTTTATTATATTTTTGGTGCCATTACATAGTGTTTGGAAATGCTTGTGAATGATCATTATTACTAACATTTTTTTGTAGCTTTATTTTCACAATCCATGTATCTTCCCATTAAGCACCCAATTTAGGGGGAGCTTTGATCAAGAGGGAGATAATGGCTCGGGCTCATTACATTCCGCATCGCCTCTTCTTTTTGTTGAGACAAAAAGGGGGAGAAAATATAGAACTTGCTTATATTTGACTTTTCTGAAAAAGTCAAACTGCATACTTTGACTTTCTGAAAAAGTCAACATCATGCATCAACTAGTGAATACTTTGACTTTATGAAATAGTCAAATATCATACACTTTGCATTATCATTTTCTTTTCAAGTTCTAAAACTAATATTTTTATAACTCTTGCACAAACTTTGTATCTTTTATAAAAATAAAATTTATATTTTGTCCTCAACAAAAAGGGGGAGATTGTTAATACAAATATCGTCATTAAACGTTATTTATATTTTTGATCTTTACCTAAGTTTTGTTAACGACAAAAGTAAATTTAATTTGTATAAAAGCTTAAAGCTTGTCAAGTTTAATAGATATTAAAACAAGCTTTCTCAAACAATATCTTCATCATTCAAGCATTTACATTTATGATTAATCATATCTTAATATGACTCTAATCATTATGTATGATAGTAGTTTTAGAATGTGTTAGGTTCTTAAAACCAAACACTACTTAAGTACTTGCATATTTCTAAAAATAGAAATACAACATATGACATCATGTGATGCATCATGGAAATCATTGGAAGATTTCATTAGATATTTTGTGTAGATTTGTACTCTTCATATCCTAAACAATCTTGCATAGATATGGTTGACTTTGGCAAGATATTGAAATCTTGCTGTCAGACCTAGCGGCACCAAAATCCACAACGGGCGGAACCCTTTTAGGGGTCCGCGGTCCGTGGATGCTGTTGATGGTTTTGGCTATAAATAGCAAAGCCAAACAAAGTAGTTTTTCATCCCTTTCTATCATACTCTCTTACATATCTTCTCTCTAACCTTTCTAACTCAGTTTCATATCATATTAGTGATCTCTTTTGTAGCAAAGAAGATCAAGTCACATTCAAGCTTCAAACGAGAAGTTGGAAGTCTTGTTTGTTTAGTGTTGTATGATCTTGTGTTGATTCATACTTTATTGTTGTATTAAACCATCATAATCTTGTGAGTGTGAGTGGTTAGTATTTTAGTCCTCAAAATACATTGTGTGTGGGAGTGGTTGTACCCTTGGAAAGAACTCGACATCTAGCTTAGTGTCGGAAATAGTGTAAGCGAAGTGTAAAGGTTTTCTCCGCTGGTGAAAGGAGCTTGTTGACTAGTGAAGTTGAACTCTCGAGTGTGATACTCGGGGAGTGGAGTAGGGCAATGAAAAAGAGTCCTTGTAGACCGAACCACTATAAACAACTTGTTGTGGTTTGATCATTTCTTTCCTTATTTACTCTTTACATATTGCTTGCATATTTCATTAACATATCTAAGATCAATATCAATTGATCTTTCAATAAGTTTCAAAACAAAGTTTTTAATTGGTAAACTATTCAACCCCCCTTCTAGTTTTCTACAAGTACTCATTCAAAATATAACCATTATATAAATTTCAATCACCACTTCGAATATATAGATGCAATCAACACACATTTGTTTTCTCTCTCACGAACATAAACCCCATCGCCTACGTGACAATCCCCAATAGAACGAGCCAAATCAACCAAAGCTTGCTTGATTAGGGAGTAATGCAATCACTCTTGAGCCACTTGAGACGCATGTGACTCGCACATGACACCTTTCATCTAGGGACAGAGCCAGACACAAATATAACCGGGTGCACAAAATTTTTTGAACCATAATATAATAGAGTTAGAAAGTGGAGCAAAACGAAGATTTCATTAAAACGATAAATAAATGAACATATTACCTTCTAATTAGTGATTCTACGATCTCTCATAGCAAAAAAACGCTTACGTACACCCTCATTTTTAACATTAATAAGTTCTTCTTTCTCTATAGCACGAGTTAAAGCGCCGTTAAAATAATCATCACCCATCCGATTACGCAAATCAGTTTTAATGAGCTTCATTTTAGAAAAAACATCTTTCAACCGTAGCGGTAGCAACAGGCAAGACTAAAGCCAACTTCAACAACCGATAAACCAGTTGTAATCGGTACCGAAGCCGAAGGAATATCAGTTGTGGATGTAGTTTGAGGTCCTTGTGAAGAATCAGTCGTGGCATTTTCTCTTGTAGTATCATTATCGTTATCGGGCGGAAGCTTTCTTTTTAGATAACTCCTAATTTTAGCCTACAATAAACAAACTACAAATTTTAGCCCACAATTTCATATCACTATTACATGATTATTAATCCTAACAATTGGTGAAGAATATAAATTATATACGCAGTAAAAGGAAAAAAAAATTACTTTAATTCCATAAACGCTTTTAATCAGTGCAAGAAAGACCAAAGAATGACTTCTAATCCCAAATGATTAAACTATTAATTTCAAACAACCAATCAAAACAGTGAAAACATAAAAAGATATAATAAAACAAATGAAAGATATATGTTATGACTTCGAGTTACGAACCTGTTTCATATTTGTGGTGACTTTCGGTTCAATTTTAGATTTTGCAAATTGTTAGCATTATGAATAAACTTGTTTAATTAATAAACCTTTTCATCTTTGGGCTTGTGCTTTAATTTATCAAATTTGTTTCATCTTTGGGCTTTTGTCATATTAGGGCTTTTACAAAATTTTATATTTATTTTTTAATTGTAAATGTACCAACTAAATAATACTAGAGACATATTTTGATGCACCGGGTGCATTTAAGATACATTTAAAAAAAATCTATAAATTTTTCAAAAATTAACACTATAGCGAAAAAATCCATGGGGTGCACGTGCACCCGCGGGCACCCCCTTGGCTCCGTCCCTGCAGTTTTATCAACTACATCAACATTAAATTGCTCTTTGTCTTCCCTAACTACTTAAATTCATAAGCTCTATATAATTAAACTCTCCAACACTTATTCACTGCTCAAACCTTCATATTATTCACCAACAATTACCTAACATAAAAAATTAAAAGCATAGAATATATAAAATAACAAACAAACATTAAAAAATAGTCTCAGTCATGTGATACAATTGTAGAAATCAAGGAATACTAAAAACTATATTATTATCAGAATCAATAAATAACTGAGATTACAAATGATTTAACATAAAATATAAAAACAAAACCTTAAGTGCAACGGGCCTAAACAAGTGGGTCGGGTCTATAGGCCTTGTGGAAAACTAGAAAGGAGGGGGGGGGGGTTGAATAGTTTTAGAAATTAAAACTTCGTTTTAAAATATTTAGATCGACTTATGTGAATCCATTTGGATGTGTGTGTTGGACATTGATAGATAAATATATAAATGTATAATGAAAGATAAAGAGTAAGAAGCACATAACCACAACACGAGTATTTATAGTGGTTCGGCTACAAGGACACCTTCCTTGCCCAACTCCACTCCCCGAGTCACCTACTCGAGAGTTCGTAATCACTACACGACACCAACTCCTTATGGCGGAGAAGCCTTCACAACGTCGCCTACTCTTTTTCCGGTACTAGGGTAACCATCGGGTTCTTTAATAAGGAGAACCACACCTACCACAACGTCGCCTACCCTTTATCCGGTACTAGGCTAAGTACTGAGTTCAATTACGATGGAGGAACTACTACCCAACACTACAAAAAACCTAACCGCAAAGGAGACCCACTCCTTATTACAACACCATCAAGGATATCAATATCCTTGGAAACAAACTATCACTATTTGTATAACGATGTACCTCATCGATTATACGACCTTGGCATCCTTCACTAATGCCACTTGATTTGACTCCTAGGCATCTTTCATTAATGCCCTTGGCACCTTTCACTAATGCCTTCGTCTTGACTCCTTTAGCATTCTTCACTAATGCTTTTGACATGGACGTTAAGCACCTTTCACTAATGCCTTCGTCTTGACTCCTTTAGCATTCTTTACTAATGCTTTTGACACGGACGTTAAGCACCTTTCACTAATGCTTTCGTCTTGACTCTTTCGGCATCCTTCACTAATGCCTTGGATACAACACTTCTATGGAGGAAGAAAGAAGTATCAACAAGAGAACCTCAGTAGTCTTGATGATGACGAAGCATGGCAACTCATGGACTTGAGTTTTCTCGATTTCAAGAAGTGGTGATCTCGCGTTTAAGAGGAACCTAGAGAATCACACAAAAACAAAAGACAAACTACATAGAAAGATCCTTTAGGATATGTGGTTAGAAGGTTACAATACTTGGGGAAAGTATGTGTGGGAGTGCCAACCCAAAAGGAAGAAATGGCTCACTATTTATAGAAGAAAAACAACTACTGCTCCACGGATCCCGCGGATCCCTCACTTGAGGGATCCGTCCAGTGTATTACTGGGGATCCGTAGGACGCTCCCTTTTGCCCATGGGTTTTGGGTCATGGGTCATGGATCATGGGTATCCAAGTGGATACAATTTATCTACAAGATGCAATGCATCTAATCCATGATTTATGGATTAAAACCATGGGTCATGGATTAAAACTATGGGCCATGGATATTATCCATATATGATTTATGCATGATGTCATGCAATGGGTTATGGGTCAAGCTCCATGGGTATGGGTCATGGACTTTGCGTTGTACCCAACTACATTCAATGTATTTGGTCAATGGATCAAATACTTAAGTTTCTACCCAATTGTATCACCCATTATAATACATACTAGTTATGTATATATTCGCCCAATATGTAAGCACTAGTTGTTATACATATGTGTTACTAAATCATAAAAACACTTATACTTGTTTTAGTGTTTTATGTGAAAACGTAAGTGTGTTAGAAAACTATTGGCTCAAACCATTTTCGTATTTTATTTGTTTCGTTAAAATGATTTTACGTTTGTTATTGGAAAAACATTAGAAGATCTTAAAATATAAATAAACGTTTTTACGGCTTATTTGTATTAACAATCTCCCCCTTTTTGTTGATGACAAAACATAAAATTATTTTAAGGAAAAACTAAAATTCGTAATAGTTCGAATTGGAGTTTTTACTCTCTTCTCCTCCTTTTTGTCGAAACAAAAAGAGCGTCGAAAAGAAACTAACACAATGTTTTAAGAAAAACATGTAAAGGAAAAAAATATAGAGAGCAAGTGACGGGAAGAGTTCTCTTCTTAACTCCCCCTTGACGAGTCCATCCTTTTGTGAGGGCGTCAAGTAAATAAAAACTACTAAGCTAATGCATTGCAACTATGTTTGCAAATGGTTTTGTCTTAGTGACGATAATGCCCCCCTTGATGATTGCAACTTTGCAAAGGGACGTCATGAAATTTAATCCAAATGAGGATTATATTGCAAATGGTTTTGCAATGTATTGTTTGACACAAAGCTCCCCCTAGCTTAGGGTGTCAAAGTCTTCATGTGTATTTTAAAAATCCACAAAACAAAGGTTAGAAAACAAGTATATAGTGCATACTTTCCTGCAAATAAGACTCAAGTTAGTAGAAAATTGGTCTTCTGTTGCACAGATCCCACGGTTCCCTCTTTGGAGGGATCCGTCTAGGCAAAACTCAAGGATCCGTCTATCTGATAACAGATTTCAGCAATGGTGATGTAACAAATAATGTTAACATCAAAGTGAGATATGTATTCAAGCGACCAACATATACTCAAAGCAATATGGCATATAAATTATCATTCAATAAAACATAAGATATGATCTAAATATCTCTAAAAAACTAAGAGAATAATTTAGCCATGTAATACATATTCTACTAATACTAATAAGTGACCAAAACTTAAGAAGCAACCATGTGCTTGAGTCTAAGGATGAATAGATTTGTTTGATTTGGTCCAATCTTTAAAGAAGATGATTAAACATGAAATGGGATTCCTAAACGATCTAATTTAAGTTTGAGACTAGGACACCATTTTAATCCTTAGGCTCATGGTTGTTTGGGTTTGTTGACCTCATCAAAACGTTCAAGGAGGTGATAAAACATGAAACGTTGCTCCTCACGTAGTTCATGTATCAACCCTTCAACATGTTGACAATGATAGCAATCTTTGTCATGGTTTTGAAAAGGTGATGGAGCGGCTTGATGTGGAGGTTCAAGTGAAGAAGGTTGGGGATCCTCAAATGAAGGAGGGTTTGGTGGAGGCACATTAAATGGTGGCTCAACAAGGGTTGATGGTGGAGGTAGGGAAGTGTCAACTTCTATGTGGTCGGGTGGTTGACTTTGATGTCTCCTCATAATCCAAAACGGACCATTAGAGGGAAATGGAGAAATGGATACCTGTGCAAGTGTTGATTCAACACCTTGGTTTTGTTGTACAATCTTCTCTAGTGAAGAGTGTGTCGGTAATGGTGGAGGATGAGACGGCCTAGGGGGTAAGTCCTCTAAGTTGTAGGAATGTGGAGATGATTGTGAAGTGGTAAATGATATGGCTCTAGGAACCAATGATGTTGGTTGGGTTAAAAAGGGTGTGTTTGGTTTAGTAGGAATTGTGGACTTTGGTGATGATATTTTTGTTAGAATAATCCTCTTGGGAATTGGTTTGATTGGTTGAGTTGGTGGAGTGGAAATCCCAACATTTGTGGATTTAACCGGAGATGATTCAGTCGAGGAAATTTCGTGTACAACACGAGCAATGTTAGGAATTAGAAATTCCCAGTATTAAAGAGTCGGTCACCTCAAGTATATGTAATCGTTAGAAAGCTCGTAGTCATAGTAATATTTAGTTAAGTAGTATTTAGTTAAGTAACACCGTGGAGGACGGACGGGTCTTTACCCACTGTATGCCTGATCCACAGCCCGATGTGTGGCGATTTATGTAAGACTATAAATACTCTCTACCTCCCAAGGTAGAGAGTTGGAGCTCATAATAATATCTTTCACTTTCTCTCACTAAGTTCCCTAAACCTCTAACTTTCTCTCTCTAGAATTCCATCTATATGTTACTTTGTGTTATGGTTTGATGTGTATGTGAAAAGTTATATCCAACAATTGGTATCAAGAGCCATGGTTAGATCATATCTTGCACATCTTTGGATTTCTAGTGGTTTTTAGGTGGTTTTTGAGTTTGAAAAAGTTTAGTGGTTTTTGCATCATTTGATTGATTTCTAGTGTTAAAGTTTCGATTTTGGTTGTACTTTTGTGTTTAGAATCATCACAAGTGTTTAGGTTTTGATCTAGAAGGTTTGAATCATCTTGGTTGGGTTGTTTTTGGATTGAAAAGTGGTGTTTATGTGTTTTTCATGCTAGCGACTTGAGCCACGGAAAAGTTTCTTCGTAGCGACTTGCTTCACATTTTTGTAGCGAGTTACAGGTTTGTAGCTAGCGACTTACCTAGCGATTTACAGTACAAGTAGTGGACTCTCCACTACGGGTAGCGACTTGGTGGTAGCGACTTGGTCTGTAGCGAGTTGCTCTTTAGCGACTTGTATTCCTAGCGACTTGAGTAGCGAATTGCTGCCAAAATTTCGCTAGCGACTTGAGGTTAGCGAGTTACTACTTAGCGACTTGCATTTGTCTAGCGACTTGGGAATCTAGCGACTTAGTGGTGTAGCGAATTAAGCGTTAGCGACTTAGTGCATTATCTTCTAGCGACTTAGTGCATTATCTTCTAGCGACTTAGTGCATTATCTTCTAGCGACTTAGTGCATTATCTTCTAGCGACTTGAGTGATTGTTTACGGTTTTCTCTTGATTTAGTAAAATCCCGTGAAAGAATCTATTTCCCGGTTTAATCATAGAGTTATAAAATCCCGTATAAACTGTAAACATGTCTACCAACGTTCCTACTGTCATCTCCACTGTTGCCGAGGATGTTCAAGCAGCTGGCTCAGATACTCGTCCACCCATGCTTGACAGAACTGACTACGATTCTTGGGCTCAACGAATCAGATTGTACTGCCTTGGGAAGGAAAATGGTGTCAACATTCTCAAATCCATTGATGAAGGACCATATCGAGTTGAGACGACTAGAGACATACTTGATACTAATGAAGATGGTACTCCTGTTTACGGAATGGACAGACCTAAAATGTATGATGAGCTTGAGGATAAGGAGAAAAAGAGATTCGATGCAGATATCAGGGCTTCAAACATTGTTCTTCAAGGTCTTCCTAAAGACATCTACAAGCTGATCAATCATAACACTGATGCAAAGGCAGTATGGGATAATGTTAAGATGCTTCTCTCAGGTTCAGAATTAACTATGGAAGACAGAGAATCCCAACTCTATGACGAATTTGAACACTTCAAGATGAAACCATATGAGAGTGTCTATGAGTACTATGTGAGATTTCATAAGTTAGTGAATGACATGAGGAACATCAGAATGACTATGCCTAACATTCAGCTGAACTCAAAATTTGTGAACAACATGAATCCCGAATGGCACAAGTTTGTCACCGCTGTGAAGCTCACTAAAGGATTGAAGAATACAAACTATGAGCAACTCTATGCCTTCCTCCTTCAGAATGAGAGACATGCTATGTTTGAAAAATTGATTCTCAATCAGTTCAAAACCAACCAGGGAGAGACAAGCTCGTCTAATGACTCAACTGCCTTCTACTCAAACATCGGAATCACAACCAAAGCATCACAAGTCATACCCTTGGGTAATGGTAATCACAAACTCATTCCTGATCCTATGTTCAAACAAGCTGATGCTGATCCACACGTGGGTAACTTCATTAATCAACTAGCTCTTCTGATTAGTCAAAACATGAATTCTCTCCCACAAACCAACAACAACCTCAGAACAGCATCTAACCCACACAATCAAGCCACTGTTAAAGATGGAAGGATCGTGGTGCAACCAGTTCAGGAAAGACAGTATGATCAGGGAAGAGGTGGAGCTGGTAGAGGTTATGTTGGTAACCAGAATCGAGGAAGGAATGGTAACCAAGGTCAAGCTAAGCCAATCAAATGTTATAACTGTGGTGGTGAGGGACACATTGCAAGGAACTGTACATCTCCAAAGCGTCCACAGAATGCTGATTACTTCAGAGATAAGATGCTGCTGGTACAAGCTCAGGACAATGGTGCTACTTTGGATGAAGAGGAATTGCTGTTTCTTGCTGAGGGCAATGCCAAGACCTATGATGCAGATGTGGATGAGCAGCCTATTCAGGAGATAGGTCACAATCATCAGAATGCCTTTCAAGTCGCTGATTGTGATGCATACGACTCTGATGTGGATGATGGACCTACGGCACACACAATTTTTATGGCTAGCATTTCTCCAATGGTCTCTCCCAAGGTCTCTTCTTCACCACTAGCTGGCCAATCCAGAGACAAACTCATCTCAGAGGTATTAAAACTATACGATAATGCTGATGTGCAAAAGATGCATGACAAAGTACATTCAACTGAAACTATTGAATCAAATGTTGAAAATATGGGTAATATCGATATTATCCCATACGATCAATACGTGAAACAAAGTGAAAGTGAAGGTGTACCAAGTGATGCATCTTCTGCAGTCAACAATGACTATGTTTTTGATGAATACACTGCATCTGCCCCTGATGATTCTGTAATTTCTGAACTAAATGCCTATAAAGAACGTGTTGCTATTTATGAACAACGTGCTAAATTTGAGTTGACCACTCGTGAGCAGGAAATGGATGACCAAGTGCGTACAGTCATTAGAAAAAGTAATTTTAGAGAAGAAGTATTGAAACAAGAATTAAATTCCTTGCAAGAAAAACTTTCTAAAACAGCTAAGCAAAAACAAGAACTTCAAGAAAATGTGAAAATGCTTAAGCAAGAATTTAATGCAAAGGAATCAAAACTCTTGAGAGATTTTTCTAATCTGAAAACTTTGAAAAACAAACTTGAAAACAAGTTGTACATACAAGGAAACACCATTCAGACTGCTCACATGGTCACTAAACATAGAGTCCTAAGCGATAAGCATAGTGTTCCCATTATAGATAAACCCAACCCTGAGTACGGAAAGATAGCAAAAGCAGCTCAAAGTGTGATCTATGATGGCAATGAGATTCTTAAACCTAGACAGAAACCTAGTTGCGTTGAGTGCACTGAGGAGGATAAGAAATCTGATGAAGTCACTAGGGAAAGGATGAACAAAAAATTAGATGATCCTAAATGCAAAGAGAAAAAAATAATTATCACTCCCCATGACTACAAAAAGGAAAACTGGATTTCCTTGAACATGTTTAAGCCTCAGACATTGTTGACTCCCGAACAAGTTTTCTGGAAAAAGGATTTAGATAAGCAGAAAGCTGATAATATTGTTGAAACAAACCCTCCCCTATGGAAAATGCCTAGAGCGACTGTGTATCCTCCTAATACACCAATGCATCTTGTTCCTAGAAAAATTGCCACTAAAAGCAAGACCTTAATTAGCCAATATGTTATATTTCAACTATTTGTTGATTTTGAGAAAACTTGCAAGAAAAGGATCACACCCACTGGTATAACGGAAGGAGAAAGGGGTTTTGAGCAAATGAAAGAATGTTATTTAACTGAGGTCATGCCTTTCTTTAAACTTCTGAAAGATCACTTTGAGAGTCTTAAAAGGGGATAGAAAATGACATCAAGGGAATGGAAAAGGAATTTGATGCAATGGTAGTTGAAGTTAGTGATTATGAGCGTGCACTAAAATATAATGAGATTGAGAGGAAGAACTTGCATACATTAAATGAGACTCTTATTACTGAATGTGTTGCTCAAGATATCTTTTTCACTGCTTCAAATTGCTCTATTAATGCTTCCAAATTTCATGAACTATCTGTGGCCCTGAAAGTCTCCCATGATCGTGTCATTGAGCTTGAAAAAACTAATTCTAAACTAAACGAGAAAATTGAACTGGATGATCACGACAATTTGGTTAAACATTTTTCTAAACTGGAAGTTGAGCATTTTAATTTACAACTAAAATATCAACATCTTAAAGAAAATGTTAAAACTTCAAATATCAAGACATCCTCAGATGCTCCAGAGTTTGATGCAGTTTTTCAAATTAACAAACGTGATGAACAGATTCAAGCTCAGTGCAACACGATCAGAAAGTTGAAAGCCCAAATCTCTCAATTAAAGGGTCAAACGAACAATATGACAGGCTCCCAAATCCCTCCTCCTTTAGATTCTCAGAATTCTCAAACTTTTCATCTTCAAAACTTAGTTGATGCCTTACAAAAGGAAAACGAGAGTTTTCTAGAAGAAAATGAAAAAGTTAAACGACATTTTAAAGAGTTATATGATTCAATAAAAGTCACCCGTGACCAAAACAACGAAAAAATAACGTCTCTACAAAAGGAAATTGAGAATCTGAGAAGTCAGGGAAATGGGAAACTGCCACTTGTTTTCAATAAGAATGTTGTCTCAAAGTCACCCTTAGACTGCAAATACACTGTGACAGTTAAATATATTCCTCCTCATCTTAGGAATAATGAACATGCTTTTCATGAATACTGTGCTCACCTTAAGGATAGTCTAGAATGTCTCCGTGAGATTGTCGAAGAGGATTTCATTAACAAACCTCTTGATAGTGAAATTAGGTTTGCTTGCCTCCAGGCCAAACGATCTCAAGAGTTGCTAGAATGTGTAATTGCCACATGTCCAAAATCCTTAACCTTAGGTGCAAAAGGCAAAGCTGTGATGCCTTGTTCTATGCCTAGTGCCAAGCAGGAAATCCGTTCTATGCCCAGTCTTAAAAAAGGAAACACTAATGTGCCTTCAAGTAGTTCAGATTCCAGATATGTTAGTGCTAAGAAAGTGAACTTTAGTGTGCCTGCAAAAAGCTCAAATCACAGTCTTAAAGTATACACTAATGTGCCTTCTAGTACTTCAGATCCTTGCACATCAAGTTCAGGAATGCAAAAATTAGATCAACCAACTAATGTTCCCATTCCCTCTACAGGAGTAATCAGTGACTTTAAAGCGAGCAGGTCAAAGTCTCAAGACAATACAAGGAATGATAGGACCTTGCAAGCTAAGAATGTGCATTGGAAGAGAGTAGAAGACCAATCTAGGAACTTTAAGCTTGAGTTGAATAAAACGAATCGTGTTGATTCTAGTATTAGCCTTAGGCGTACTGTAATTAATTCGAATTCTGATACTATCTGCAAACCTTGTAATGCTGTCTGCTTGAATTCTGTTGCTAATCATGAATGTGGTGTGAATGCTTTGTCTAATGCTGTCAAATGCCCAGTTAAAATTGTTAATGCTAATAATCGTGCAAATAAGGCAAAAAGGCAAAAACGAAAGACTGTTAGAAAACAGTGGAAACCCACAGGAAGAACTTTTATAAAGATAGGTTATTACTGGATACCTTTTGGCCATAAGAATAATCAGTTTTGTTCTCAAACTGCTAAGATTATGCCCACTAGAAAATGGATGCCTACTGGTAGAACTATTCCCTTAAGAAGTAAACATACTTTGAATAGGTCAAATACAGACACCAGCATTGCATCTATTCCCAATGATTCCATTGCTTCTACTTCTGACATGGATGTTTCTGATTCTGATGTGGGTGTTCCAATTACTGTTACTAACCAAGTGGAACCCATTCTTGCATGGGGATCCCAATTATCCAGTTATCCATTCTTGTCTGTGTTCAACTGCAGATCATTCAAATCGTTCTGTGGTACCTGGACTCAGGCTGTTCCAAGCATATGACTGGAGACCGGTCGCGGCTCATGAACTTCGTGAGCAAATTCATAGGGACTGTTAGATTCGGTAATGATCATTTCGGTGCAATTAAGGGTTATGGTGATTATGTTGTTGGTGATAGTGTTATCTCTAGAGTATACTATGTGGAAGGTTTGGGTCATAATCTGTTCTCTGTTGGTCAATTCTGTGATTCTGATCTAGAAGTAGCCTTCAGAAAACATACCTGCTTTGTTAGAGATCTTAATGGCAAGGAACTGTTAAAAGGAACTCGTGGTTCAAATCTTTACACCATCTCCATAGATGATATGATGAAGTCTTCTCCAATTTGCTTACTGTCAAAGGCTTCTAAAACAAAGTCATGGTTATGGCATCGACGTCTCAATCACTTGAACTTCGGCACCATCAATGATCTCTCCAGAAAGGACTTAGTTGTAGGTTTACCTCGACTAAAGTATGAAAAGGATCATCTTTGTTCAGCATGTCAATTGGGAAAAAGCAAGAAGTATGCCCATAAACCCAAACCTACTAACTCTGTCACAGAAGTTCTTCATACAATTCATATGGATTTATGTGGACCAATGAGAGTGCAGAATATCTTTGGGAAGAAATATGTGTTAGTTATAGTTGATGATTACTCTAGATTCACCTGGGTCAAGTTCTTAAGGACAAAGGATGAAACTCCTGATATCATCATCAAACTTATCAAACAGCTGCAGGTTCGACTTAACAAAACCGTCAGAATTATCCGGACAGACAATGGAACTGAGTTTGTTAACAAACAACTTAGTGAATTCTATGAAAGCATTGGAATCAGCCATCAAAGAAGTGTTCCACGAACTCCTCAACAGAACGGTGTAGTTGAAAGACGAAATCGAACTCTTGTAGAAGCCGCTAGATCAATGCTGATTTACTCAAAAGTTACAATGTTTCTCTGGGCTGAAGCTATTGCCACTGCATGCTACACACAAAATCGTTCCCTGATTCACACTGTTCATGGAAAGACACCATATGAACTTGTCCACAACAGAAAACCTAATCTCTCTTTCCTTCGTGTGTTTGGTGCATTGTGTTATCCAACTAATGAGGGTCAAGACTTAGGGAAACTTAGGGCTAAAGCTGACATTGGAGTATTTGTAGGATATGCACCAAACAAAAAGGGATACCGAATCTATAACAAAAGAACCCGAAATATCATGGAAACCATTCACGTTACGTTTGATGAGCTGACCGGTCAAATGGCTCCTGGACACTCCAGCTCAGGACCCGCACTTCAAAACAGTCCCATTGGTTCATCTCTTGTTCCAAACTCTTCTCAAGAAACTCCATATGTACCTCCATCTGAAGATGATTTAAAGAAATTGTTTGATCCTATATTTGATGAACTGTATGATTCAATTACTAATGAGGTATTGATCCCTACAACAGAAGATGCTCATATTCCTGTGAATGAAGACAATCCTTCAGTCTCAATATCTTTAAGTCAAGAAGCACCTGCTGCTGATCCTTCAGTCTCATCAACAAATCATCATTCTTCAAATGTACATCATGGAAATGTTTCTGGCATCAATGATGAAGTTAATCCCTTTGCTACTCCTGAAGATGCTCCATTTGAAAACATATTTGCTACTCCTGAATCATCAGAACCATCTTCTTCAGAAGACATCGACTCAGCTACCTCAGTTCCTCAACAACTGCCACATGAACACCTTAGAAAATGGACTCACGATCATCCATTAGACAACATCATTGGAAATCCCTCTCGTCCTGTATCAACCCGGAAACAACTTGCAACCGATGCCTTATGGTGTTTCTTCAACTCCGTACTATCTAAGATCGAACCAAAAGATGTTAAAACCGCCATGAATGAAGACAGCTGGTTCAATGCCATGCAAGATGAAATTCATGAGTTTGATCGACTTGATGTATGGGAGTTAGTACCTGCTCCAGACTGTGCTATGATTATTGCCCTTAAATGGATCTTCAAAGTGAAACTTGATGAGCATGGTGATGTGTTGAAAAACAAGGCCCGATTAGTTGCTAAAGGATATCGTCAAGAGGAGGGTATTGACTTTGAAGAATCTTTTGCTCCAGTTGCTCGAATCGAGGCAATCAGAATCTTTCTGGCTAATGCTGCTAGTAAGAACATGGTAGTATATCAGATGGATGTGAAGACGGCATTTCTGAACGGAGATCTTAAAGAAGTCGTCTACGTCAGCCAACCTGAAGGATTTGTGAATCAAGAGCATCCTACTCACGTTTATCGTCTGAAGAAGGCTCTTTACGGTTTAAAGCAAGCTCCAAGGGCATGGTATGATACACTGTCAAAGTTTCTTCTATCAACCGGATTCAGCAAAGGAGCAGTTGATCCTACCTTATTCACCAGGAAGTCAGGCAAACATTTAACTCATGTTCAAATTTATGTTGATGATATTATTTTTGCCTCGACAGACCCAATGGAATGTGATCGTTTTTCTAATGAAATGAGTTCAAAGTTTCAAATGTCAATGATGGGACAAATGTCATTTTTCTTGGGATTACAAATTTCACAAAGTCCCGGAGGCATTTTCATAAATCAATCTAAATATGCAACAGAGATTTTAAAGAAATTTGGATTTGATTCAAGTGACCCTGTTGACACCCCCATGATTGATCGAACCAAACTAGATGAGGACCACTCAGGGATCATGATTGACCAAAAGAAATATCGTAGTATGATTGGATCCCTGATGTACCTCACAGCTAGTAGACCAGACATCTTGTTCGCTGTTTGCATGTGTGCTAGATACCAGGCTAAGCCTACTAAAAAGCACCTTGAAGCAGTTAAACGGGTCTTTCGGTATCTCCAAGGAACCATCAATATGGGACTATGGTACCCGAAGGACACCGGTATGTCACTAACGGCCTATGCAGATGCTGATCATGCAGGTTGTCAAGATACACGTCGAAGTACATCTGGAGGTGCTCAGTTTTTGGGTGATAAGCTTGTGAGCTGGTCTTCAAAGAAGCAAATGAGTACTTCTATTTCCTCTACAGAGGCTGAATACATAGCCATGTCATCCTGTTGTGCTCAAATCTTATGGATGAGATCTCAATTATCTGACTATGGCTTTGTATTCAACAAAATCCCTCTGTACTGTGATAATAAAAGTGCTATTGCTCTCTCATGCAACAACGTTCAACACTCAAGAGCAAAGCATATCGACATTCGACATCATTTCATCAGGGAACAAGTGGAAAAAGGTGTGGTGGAACTATATTTTGTGAGGTCTGAATATCAGTTAGCAGACATCTTCACCAAAGCTCTTCCAAGAGAACGTTTTGAGTTTATTCTTCCACGTCTTGGCTTGAAAAGCCTTCAACCAGATACTCTCAAACGTCTTCAGGAGGAAGACGAGGAGTAAAGGTCTATCTTCATCTATCTCTTGTATATATCTATTCGAAAAATCAAAATACAAAATTATAAAACCTTCAAAATCCATAAAAATCTGAAAAAATTCGAAAAAAATCTTCAAAAATATTGTCTTTTTGTCATGCGTTTTCTCGGTTCGATAATATCTACGGTCTTTGTGCTGTCATTCAAAGAATGACACGGGACTTTAGATGTTGGTCGAATTCCAAAAAAAAAAAAAAAAAAATCAAAAAATCAAAAAATTATGTTTGAGAGAAAGAGAAAAAATGGTTTATTGTCATTTTCAGGCAATAACCCGGTTTTAAAAGAAAGAACAGAGCCATGTTTTACCATGTTTTCAAATTCCATGCTCTGATTCTATAAACATTTATCTGCTGAAAACTAAATGCTTTGAAAAATAACTCGGTCTCTATTTTTGATAATCATCAGGACTTATTTGTCAAAATCTCTATCTCTCAATCAACAACCTATGTCATTGATTGAGGGGGAGAATGATTTCAATTAAATTAAAAAGTTATTTGGCATTAAATTGTTTTCAAAAGATGTACATGCATGTTTAACCAATGGAGTTTAAAATCTCAAAATCAGATCCTTATCAGTTAAAACGCTTTCATAATCAAGTCACAATTCTCCTTAAAAGCTTTCAAAATCAATTTAAATCTACAGAGATCACAAATCTCAAATGTTTTGATAATTGTGATCGGGGGAGAAGTTGTGATTTAAATAGGATTTAAACTGATAATTCGATAAATGGTTTCTTAAGTGATTAGCATGTTTGCCTCCCCGTAAGTGACAAACGATTTCAAATTTTCCATGCACACATTGAGGGGGAGCATCTATCTTAAACCACAATGATTTGAAACGTGATCACTTATCTCAATGTGCAGGTTCCCTCTAGTATGTGCAAAACTCTTTTCAAATCTCGAGGCACATATTGAGGGGGAGCAAAATCATGAAAACCTCATCCTTCCCCAAAATGCTTTATCTACTTGATTCGATTAGGGAAGTGATGTTGATATCTTTTAGAAAATGGTAATCAAAGAAGTTAATTCTTTCTCTTGCCTCCGTGTGCAAAACATTTTCAAATACTTGATGCACATGTTGAGGGGGAGTTCTTCTTCTAAAAATATCAAAAACAATTCAGGTACAAAATGCTTTGATAATATATCACAAGTATCTGAATTGATTTTCAAATGGTTTTCAATTGGTTCCAATGGCAGATGAACAATACCAAATAGACCGACCAACTTTACTTTATGTATGGTGATATAAGGATGATAAGGTTAGGTATTTGTTCCCATGATCCGCCAGAACCGGAGGGATCTACCCAGGGACTATCCACTAGTTAGTGTAGAGTTCTTAGGTATGATGATAAAAGGAGAAAATGAGATATGGGAAGAGTGCGGACTAAGACTGAGCTAGTACTGGAATAAACCCAACAAGGTTCTAGCTATGAAGTCTCGGTAAGCACTGAAGGGGTTGAAGAATTAAAAAGAATTGAATGAGAAAAGGGTGAAAACAAATAGCCCTCCATTTATTCAACCTTAGGGCAGAAACCGGGTTCAATTCATATGCTACTGATGGTAACATCGGTATTGAAGACAAGACGTCATGGACCCAGTGACGCACTGCACTTCAACTTCCCAAACCACTCAAGTTCCTCTTAAAAGGACTTGTTTCATTCTCACGGGGAACCGACATTATCTATCGACTTTCTCTTAGAGATTGTTGATATTGAAGGAGGAGACCCTCTCCCTAGTCTCCGATATAGGATCCAAATATGCACAAATTGAGTCTAGAGCCACGAGATCATCAATAAATCTCATTAGGACACTTTCAATGAAGACTCTCTGTTTCACACAATGTGGAAAGAGAGATTATATCTTGAGTCCTACGCATTATCCTTGTGGTATTGCCAGAACATCTGAGTGATATGCAAACATACTCACAATGAAGATGGAAAGCCTTCTGGAGCCAACATCTAACAAGCTCCTGGTAGGTGGCATGTGAGATCTATTATACAGATCAACCATGTGACAACTGAACAGAAACAATGGGGCGATTCATTCTTTTGAATCAATCCTGGTTCAGGTTATGGATTGACGGATACCTTTGAAAAACCGGTCTTTGTGCTTTAAAAACTCTTTTCATTAGCATGTCGACCGTGTACTAATTTTTCAAATCAAAAGGTGTTTTATGATTGATAATTGATTTTCATTAAAACCTTCGTTATATTGCAAAAACAATTTCTATTGAGCAATACACGATTGTTTTTCAAATCTCTTTTCATCAATCAGTGGACGTAAATTCGCTGGTTCACTCACTCCGTGTTGTCTTCTTTGAGACGTTCCGGTTTGAGAACAGCTAGAGCAGCTGCGAAACCCTGTCAAGGAAATTCTTCGGAATTATACCTGATCACAGGCAGTACTTGTACTGATCAACGGGGAACCGTGGGCCGTGTACCTCAATTCATCGAAAGTGATCAAAGACACTTTCGTGCGCTTTATTGCTAACTGTCTTATGCAGGTACACCCCGACGTTTGCAGCTGATCAGAATGAAGCGGTCAATCCATAGCCGCATGCTCACCTAACACATTCATCTCAAAAGAAATCATGATTAGTGCATCAATGACTCTGATATTTTTACTCCATGCTTCTGCTACGCTGCTGCCAATATCATGAATCAACAAATGCTTCCGCTACTCTGATGAGAATATATCATGATCCAGAATGTGAGCATGTCGGTCCGAATGTCACAACATCACATAATACCAACACCACAATGGATGTATCAGAGATTTTCTATTAGCTGATGATCTCAAAAGCTGGCTCAACATTATTATCACGTGGATCAGTAAAAGACCTCCACTTGGATTAACCAAACATGCAATGAGTGGAATCAATGACTACGAGCTTCGGAGCAAAGTACTACATCAAGAATGCAAGATCAATTGTTAATGTAATATCTGATTGTATTCAATGTCATTTTAGTATATGTTTGAGGTGACCTCCCTTAGGGGGAGATTGTTAGGAATTAGAAATTCCCAGTATTAAAGAGTCGGTCACCTCAAGTATATGTAATCGTTAGAAAGCTCGTAGTCATAGTAATATTTAGTTAAGTAGTATTTAGTTAAGTAACACCGTGGAGGACGGACGGGTCTTTACCCACTGTATGCCTGATCCACAGCCCGATGTGTGGCGATTTATGTAAGACTATAAATACTCTCTACCTCCCAAGGTAGAGAGTTGGAGCTCATAATAATATCTTTCACTTTCTCTCACTAAGTTCCCTAAACCTCTAACTTTCTCTCTCTAGAATTCCATCTATATGTTACTTTGTGTTATGGTTTGATGTGTATGTGAAAAGTTATATCCAACAAGCAATTTTCTTGGGTGGTTCTTGGGTGGATGAGTTAGCACTAGGAGCTTTCCTCATGATGAAATGGCTAAAGAAAATGTTTCTAAATGCTGAGAATTATGTTGGGTTGATGACTAAGCGATATACAAAATGACTTATAAAAGGGAAGGATTGGCAAGGAATTCAGACTTAAGCACTAAGATCTTTGAAGTGATGATTAGCATGCACAAGAGTCAACTTCAGAGTTGTACTGATATAGGGACTTAATAAGATGAGGTGGAGTTCAAGTTAGCAAGATTAGCTGAAATGATTGTTTAAGCTAGACTTGACATGAATCTGTCACCGGATCCCACGGTTCTCCTTGAGGGATCAGTCTAGGCTAATCCTAGGGATCGGCTATAAGCAGCAAAGAAGAAAAGGGAAAAGATGATGTTTATGAAAGTCTCACATAGACTTCCTTGAGTGTTCAGTCTTCCTAACGTGTCTAATGAAAGAGTGCATAAATTATCACGGGTAATGAGTGATGTAGCTCATGATTGCTTTTATGGAAGGAAAAATGAGACTTTATGATCACCAATGGGGTTCAAGGATGACCCTAGGATTCTGATGGTGTCAAGTCATAATAAATGATCCTAGAGATAAGATGTAAACTTGAGAGAAAAATTTGAAAAATCCTCACAAAATAAAAGAATTGAAAAACTAGTTTTTGACCCATTTTGAGATAAGGATTGACTAGAAACAATTCCTAAAATGATAAGAGACCACCTAAGTGTTTTGAGATGTGTGAAACAACTGTGTAGTATGAAGCGGAAAATGGTGAGTTTTGATGAGTTGATAAATCAAAAGCACTTTGAATTTGATCCTAGATTAGATATGGGTGAGTGTGAAGCTTTCTAATGCTTGAAGAAGACTAGGGGGTTCTAGGTCTATGTTTAGTAGTGTGAAGTGATCTAGGAGCTGGTTTTTTTTGATGTGTGGGAATCTTGTATGCTATCTGTTATCACGGCCCACGGTTCCCTCAAAGGAGGGATCCGTCTAGTATAATTTTAGGGATCCGACAACTGCAGATCAGAAACATCACAGAAAGAAATCAAGATTTTGCACCATACTATATACACTAATTTCTATTAAGCTCTACTCCAAAGAAAAGCAACACAAGCATGATATCACATAAATTATATCATAGATAAGAGTAGCAATGACAATATCCAAACTAACACAAGCTAGTGTGCTAAAACAAAACATAAGCATTCATACATAAGCCAAATGTCTAAAACACAAGCATAATACCAGTCTCTTCATTAATCCTTTCTTTTCCTCTTTCCCGACTTCATGACGTAGTTAGCTAGGTTTTGGATCATGCCCTTTAATTGTTTAAATTCTGCGGTCTCGTTTGGAAGAGTTGGAAGTTGTTGATAGTAGTCAATGGGGTCCAAGTCGATGTTAGCTTTGGGGTTGACATTTACTTCTTCTTCTTCGTCTGAGGAGTCCAGGAGAGCCTTAGGTTTCCTTCTATTAACCATGAACCATTTAGAGGGTTGTTTGGTAAGAGGTACCATAACGTGATAGGAGAGAAAATGATCATCATTGATCGGAGATGGTTGCATTGTACTAACATACTCACGGAGTCGTGTTAGTAGCATACCATACGGAAGTACCATGTTGGCAACTTTGAATACCCCGGCCATTCTTTTCACCATGTAAAAGGCGAGATTAAATGGCCTTTGGTGAATAAGACAATAGATCATTTGCACGAGACATGCATTTGGATGGTCTTTGTTTCAGACCAAGCTAATGACATTTTCTCTAAGAATTTCTTCCCATTTTCTAAAAATGGGGTGCATTTCGTTAGAGTTCCATTGAAATAGATCACGGTGTAGGCTCTTTGTTGCGGTTGGGTGAAACGAGATTGGTCGGTTAACCTTGAAGATAGTGTCTCGAACGGTTGCGGGGATCATAAGAGGAGTATTGTAGATAGGTTTGGGATCAAGAGCAAAAGATTTAGTGGATATTGCTCAATCTTGAGAGTACATACAAATTCCTTCACAAGGAATTCGAAGGATTTGAGCAAATGTTTTGAGAGGTAGTGTGAATTTTTGATTATTGATGGTAAAGGCGATTGAAATGGTATCATCGGTATTTCGAATGATCATAACACTTTTGTAGAATTCAAAGATGAAAACCAGAAAAATTTGTTCATCAATATCAAGAAGACAATCGAAGTGGATTGTCGAGAAGATTTGACGAATGTCGGTATCTTCAAGGAAACATTCCTTGACCACATGACCTTTGTGGATAAGTCGTTTTTCAAGTCTTTTGAAGACTTTGCGATCGATTTTTGACAAACCCTCTTTTTGATAGTATTGGGTGAGGTATGGGACGTATCATGGTGGTCTTGTTGGGTGGCTTAGCATGGTAGGTCCTAGAAAAAATATATTCCAATTAGGCAAAATTGTTGAGATGGGTTTATGGTATGGTTGTATTAACAATGTTGTGTTGTGTAGCACAATGTAATCTTTGTTATGGAAAACCTTTCTTAGTGGTCAATTTTGGAAAACCTAATTTTATCAATTGATTAAGAAAACTTGAAAAACCATAAACCCTAGGATGAAGATGATGAACATTAGAACATGTTAGTGTAATTACTTACAATGATGTTCTAGATATGGATGCTTGATGGTATGGAGTCCTATGGAGATGAAAATAGCTCTTGGGTCGTTTTGTGTTTTGTGAGGAGAGGGAAAACGAGCAGAATTGATTTTGAAGGGCGTATAGCTGGTTTCTATCACACGGTTCCCCGGAACCCTGGTATTAGGGATCCGTCAAGTACAACTAGAGGGATCTGGTAACTGTAGACAGAAAAAGGGTGTTTGGCATTATTTTTGTAATAAGTTATAAACTAGCTTATGGAACAAAAATAGTTTTGAGGTTTCTAATTGAAAAGATGTTTGGTCAACGGGATTTGATAGTTTAACTATCAAGGATCCATTTGTGACGACGGCTCTAGTTTGACGATATCAAGAGGAATACTATTCCCGATGATGAGTAAGTCGGGAAAGTGACGAAAAGAGACTTTTAAGAGACTAGCAATTATTAACGTCTTAAGATAAAAGATGGTACCAACAAATTCATGTAGATGTAAACTAGCTAATGAAAAGTGAACATACCTTTGTGCTCTTGGTATGGTTTAAAGAGACCATAAGACCGAAAATACTTCATGAGGTTTTAAAGTAATCGGTTGTACTTAGAATAAGTAGGTTGCGATTACTTTTAGGTTCTTCCTTGAAAGTTGACTTCATTATTCTTTGAAAGAAATGAAGTCTTTTGGAGAGATCCTAGCATGAAGATTTCTTAAAAAGAAAATTTTAGAATAATTTATCAATATCCAACATAACAAAAAAATTTGTTTTAAAAGATTTTCTTCTTTGTAGTTTTCAAACATACACGGATCGTATCAAGTTTTTAAAGTACAATATACTCTAAGAAACTTGGTAACGAAGCTCTGATGCAAATTGTGGAAAAATAGAAGAGGGGAGGGGGTTGAATAGTTTTACAATTTAAAACTTTGTTTTAAAATATTTAGATCGACATATGTCAATCCATTTGGATGTGTGTGTTGGACATTGATAGATAGATATATAAATGTGTAATGAAAGATAAAGAGTAAAAAGCACATAACCACGATACGAGTATTTTTAGTGGTTCGGCTACAAGGACACCTTCCTTGCCCTACTCCACTCCCCGGGTCACCTACTCGAGAGTTCGTAATCACTACACGACACTAACTCCTTATGGCGGAGAAGCCTTCACAACGTCGCCTACTCTATTTCCAGTACTAGGTAAACATCGGGTTCTTCATAAGGAGAACCACACTACCACAACGTCGCCACCCTTATCCGATACTAGGCTAAGTACCGAGTTCCATTACGATGGAGGAACTACTACCCAACACTACAAAACACCTAACCCAAAGGAGAACCACTTCTATTACAACACCATCAAAGATATCAACATCCTTGGAAACAAACTATCACTATTTGTATAACGATGCACATCATCGATTATACGAACTTGGCATCCTTCACTAATGCCAACTTGATTTGACTCTAGGCTCTTTCACTAATGCTCTTGACACGAATGCTTGAAACCTTTCACTAATGACTTCGTCTTGACTCCTTTAGCATTCTTCACTAATGATTTTGACATGGACGTTAAGCACTTCACTAATGCTTGTCTTGAATCTTTAGCATTCGTTACTAATGCTTTTGACACGGACGTTAAGCACCTTTCACTAATGCTTTCGTCTTTGACTCTTTCGGCATCCTTCACTAATGCCTTGGACACAACACTTCTATGGAGGAAGAAAGAAGTATCAACAAGAGAACCTCAGTAGTCTTGATGATGACGAAGCATGGCAACTCATGGACTTGAGCTTGCTCGACTTCAAGAAATGGTAATCTCGCCTTTAAGAGGAACCTAGAGAATCACACAAAAAACAAAAGACAAACTACATAGAAAGATCCTTTAGGTTCGTGGTTAGAAGGCTACTATACTTGGGGAAAGTATGTGTGGGAGTGGCACCCCAACAGGAAAGGAAAGAAATGGCTCACTATATAGAAGAAAACAAATACGTTCCACGGATCTCACGGATCCCTCACTTGAGGGATCCGGTTCCGTGTATCAGGGACCGCGGGACGCTCCCTTTTGCCCATAGGTTTTGGGTCATGGGTCATGGGTTATGGATCATGGGTATCCAAGTAGATACAATTTATCTACAAGATGCAATGCATCTAGTCCATGGTTTATGGATTAAAACCATGGGTCATGGATTAAAACTATGGGCCATGGATATTATCCATATATGACTTATGCATGATGTCATGCAATGGGTTATGGGTCAAGCTCCATGGGTATGGGTCATGGAATTTGGGTTGTACCCAACTACATTCAATGTATTTGGTCAATGGGTCAAATACTTAAGTTTCGACCCAATTGTATCACCCATTATAATACATACTAGTTATGTATATATTCGCCCAATATGTAAACACTAGTTGTTATACATATGTATTACTAAATCATAAAAACACTTATACTTGTTTTAGTGTTTTATGTGAAAATGTAAGTGTGTTAGAAAACTATTGGCTCAAACCATTTACGTATTTTATTTGTTTCGTTAAAATGATTTTACGTTTGTTATCGACAAAACATTAAAATATCGTAAAATATAAATAAACGTTTTTACGGCTTATTTGTATTAAGATGCCTTATTAGCTAACACCCCCTCTCAAAATCACAATGCTACATTGAGAGTTTAATAAGAAAACTCCTAAATCAGACGGACATGTGTAGAGATACATATCCAGATTCAGCAGCAGAGAAATCCAAACAGAAGTAGACGAAGAGCAGAAGCAGCAGACATATAGAGATTTAGCAGTAGAGAGATCCGAACAGAGGTCGAAGAAGAACAAATTCAGGCAGCAGATAGACAACGTATTCAGACAACAGCATATTCAGACAAATACAGATTCAGATCCGAACAGAGCTCTGATACCATGTAGAAATTAATGGAATACTGAAAATATAATGATCAGATTCAACTATAACTAAAATAATATAATACATTAAATAGAAAAGACACAAACAAAATCCTAGATATTAAATGGGCCTAAACAAATGGGCCGACCTATAGGCATTTATTATCTAACATCTCCTCTCAAACTCGCAATGCTACATTGAGAGTTTGGGAAGACAACTCCGAAATTAGACAGACACATATGCAGACAGATGCAGATACAACGGCAGAGAGATCCGAACAGAGGTAAACGAAGAGCAGATCCAGGAAGCAGCAGATAGATATAGATTCAGCGGTAGAGAGATCCGAACAGAGGTAAACGAAGAGAAGATCCAGGTGGCAAACAACAGACATATACAAATTCAGTGGCAGAGAGATCCGAATAAAGGTAGACAAAGAGCAGAAGACTCAGCAGTAAAGAGATAGATTCCGATAAAATCAGGCGGAACCAGATGTAGAACCACATGTGTACCAACTAGAACCAAATGCAGATATGGGAAACAAACATGTTGATGCAGAGATGCTACACATAATTTTATCTGTATAGTTTAGTTCCATAAAAATTCAACTGATCAACATTCGACGACGACCTTTTTCTGTTTCTTTTTCTTCATATTCGACCTAGCTCTGATACCATGTAGAAACCAAGGGAATACTGAAAACTATATTATTATCAGAATCACTAAATAACTGAGATTACAAATGATTTAATTGAAAATATAAAAACAAAACCCTAAGTGCAACGGGCCTAAACAAGTGGGCCGAGCCTATAGGCCTTATTAGCTAACAACAATCACCCACTTGAGCCTATTTTGTGAGTAAAATATGAGGGGAAGGGGAGGCGTACTCGTGTTCATGTGTGAACCACGCACCACTAAGCGACAACATTAGCTCTTACGCGTACGATATTATCATTACACCCAATCTAACTTAATATCTTTCACATAACTAATTGTACTTAACAATCTAACAGAGTAAGTGATTTAGATGAGATTAAAAGGTTAAACCATTTTAAAACAATCTCATATATGGTTTATAAAACTAGTTAACATGAGTGGACCATATATAAAACTAGTTAACATGAATGGAAAGTGAGAGATCTTTGTCAGA
>OU343225.1:198921960-199002059 GCA_910596185.1 Chrysanthemum makinoi | reverse complement strand
CTTTGTGATTTAGTCAACTTCAACAGGATCTCATTTAGTCTCAGTAGTTGTTTTAAAGTCAATTTGAGTAATTTATCAAATTTGAAAGAGTCTTAGTCTATTTTAAAAGTTTTGTAGTTTTTAGAGCCTTATAATAGTTTATATTGCAACATCTACTTAAGGTTCTTCTTGGTCTGTGTTTTTTAGTCAATTGAGTCATTTTTAGTTTGTTATAAAAGTTTTTTTTAAGTGTAAATAGGTGTTAAGTCATTTTAGTCATTTTTGTTGTCTAAGTCGAAAACCACAAAAACCAAAAGACATTTTCTTCTTTAGCTTATTTCTCAGTAATTTTTAGTGCTCATTTTTAATCAAATATCCTAACAAAATGCTTTTCTGAGTTCTCTTATTGCTTGTCTTAATCTGTTTCTACTTTTTATGCCATAGCTTAATCATCCAGAGTCTTAATTCTTAGCATAAAAACTGCTTGTAAGTCTGTTTTGTCAAGTCTGCATGCTCATGTCTTTTTAAAAGTAGTCTCATTCTCAGCTTATTATCTGCTTATCCATAAGTGCCTATGGACTGAATTTTGGTACACTAGAAGTTTTTAGTATAAGCTTGATCTTTTTTGGCTTTTTGTGGACTTTAAAGCTTATTTGATAGCTTTTTAATAAGCTTAAAATATCCCATAGTTTGCTGTGACCACATCAGACTCTTTAGTGCTTATTTTGCTTGTCTCTGGCTTTATCTGTTTATTTCAAGTGCTCAGTTAGGAATACTTGATTATCTTATTTGCCTTTTAGTTCTTTTAACTTATTGAAGGTAGGATTAGCTTATTAGAAGCTTGTAAGAAAACTGTTAGGTGTTGTTTTGTTTTGTAGCTTGTAAAAGCAATATGTTCATTTCAGCTTTAATAAATTGCTTATTTCAAAAAGTTCTTGATTTTTGTCTTTTTTAAAGTTGGTCACCATAAGCTTGTTTACAAGCTTGTTTCAAAATATTTAAAAAAAATAAAAACAAAAAGTGTCAAAACCAGGGATTGAACCCTTGTCTCTTCACTCATCACACTAACACCCACACCCTTACCACTGCGCCCTTGGGACTTGTCTCAACCAAGGGCGCATAATCAATTCATTTATACACATTTTTAGTTTTTCCAATCAGCTTATTTAGGGCTTATTCCAGCTTATCTGAATAAGCTATTAACTGATTTTTATTTTTCTCTTATTAAGCTTTTAAAAATGTACTTTCCTTGATATTTTAAAATTTTTCCAGTTTTTAATTGATTTGTGTCAATTATATATATTCTAAAAGAATACAAATGGTAAAGTTTGTATCCCCGGATCATTACCCAACGAAGGTTGAATGGAATTCGAGATTCGAGTCGCGTTTTCGTGAGTTTGAATAGTGAAAAAGGTGATAATTTGGGTTTTTACACTAAAATTAATAATCATAGACTAAAAACAGCTTAATAAGCACATAAAAAAGTAATATTAAGCTCAAATAAGGAAAAACGCAAGTTAAACCTAAAAACGAGCACTTACGGGCTAATCCCGAGCCTAAAACATCAAATTTATGAAATATAAATGTTAGGAATTAGAAAATTCCATAGTGAAGAGTCGGTCACCCCTAATATTATCTAGCATAAGTTAGCTCGTAGACATATCGTTATTTACGTTATTTAGTAGCTTATTAGTTAGTTTGTAGCGTAGTTAGTTTTAGAGCAACACCGTGGAGGAAGGGATCGGCCTTACCCATCTGTAGCACCTGATCCACAGCCGATAGGAGGTCGATTTCTTGTACTATAAATACCCCTTCCATCCATGGAAGGGTGGTGCTTCGCTCAATCTAACCTTTACATTTGAGAACCAAGTCTCTACCAAGAACACCCAACTCTACTTTCTCTCTAAAATGGCTATCATGTATTTTGATCATCCAAGACCACCAACACAATAATATTTGATCCTAACAATTGGTACCAGAGCCAAGGTTTTGTGTCAGGTTGATTTATGGTGGTTTTTGTACTTTGTTAAAACTGCTTATGCATTGCTTTGGGTCGGAAAATTTATTTTCTCATGATACTTTATTACTACAAGTTGTTAACAAAGTCCTTGTATCACTTTTTGGTTCAAACCGCTCTTACATGATTTTGTTAAACAGTTTTGTGTATCCTTTTTTGGTCATTTAAAAGAGTCTGGGTCAAAATGGTCTAAATATTTTGGTCTAATGGTCTTGGTGCTTGGTATATATGTGGTCATATGGGTCATTCAAAGCGTTTTCATATACATTTTTCTGGGTTATGTATGATAATGGTCGGAAAATGGTCGGAAACATCATCGGAAAAAATTAAAAAGGTCAAACTTTGTTGTTGCTCATGTTAGCGAAGTTGTCCTTTAAAGATGTCCAGATTCACCAGATTGCAGTGAGTTTACTTGTGCTTAAACATAGCGACTTGCTTTTGAGCATAGCGACTTAAAAAATGACCTTAAAGACCTAGTTTACTTGTTATTTAACAAGTCGAGCTTACTTGGCTAGCGACTTGGCTAGCGACTTTGGCTGAGTTGGCTCAAGACCATTGTCACTAGCGACTTGACTTGTGACGTAAATGATGAAGTATAGACTATGACTTGACCATGAAACCAAACTACAAGACCCTTATGCACCCTTTAACCTTCATTTGACTCAACCACAAAAGACCATAAACCATCTATCACGACTTCAAAGATCAATACTCATCATCACCCAATCGCATACAAAAACCATCTCCAACAATCAACCTCACTACTATCCTAATCACTTCCAACCTAACGCTACAAGACTCACTCCTTGAATTTATTAAGTACACGACCTCGGTTTTTTCTTCTTTCAGGTACAAAGATGCATCAAGACTTTTCAAGGTCTATCGAAAGAAAGTAACATCATTGATCAATTTTGAAGATCGTACCATTTATATCAAAATAAACATAGTTATATAACAAATCTGTTATATACTATATTTGTTTCGTTCTAAGACTCAATGACGAGAACATCAAGAACAATTAATCATGCTTACCCGAGACCCTTATAGATCTTGAAGATTACTCTCATTATTAGCAAGCCATCCCCTGTGGCTCTTCATGTGCCTCATCACCAACCCCTTGCGGGTTCAGGTTCTTGTGAAATGAGATTGTAATGATATAAGTTTGGTTCGGTCATACAAGTCTTTTGCTGTTCGGTTATGATGAGATATAGGGAGGCGGATTTATTTGAGTGAGTTGTGAGGGTTTGTTGAGGCAATTGCATTTCTGAGATGAGAGAGGCGGACAGAGAATGAGTTTGAGATTAGGGTTGGTATGAGATTTTTTAGGTTAAGTGAAGTAACTATGTGTGAGTTATCTCACGTTTATAACCTGATGGATTGTGCAACTATGGATCGGGCATTCATTTTCTAATTGGACCAGATGAATGAATCATGGGCCTCGCTTTGTGTTAACATTATGATCTCACAATCAAGTATGGTCTAACATTAATATGGTGGGCCTCGTTAAGATACATCATTATCTTGGGAATAAATAATAATAAATCACTATCTTGGGTATTGGTGTATTCACGATCTTCAAAACACGATCATATCTTGTGGTGGGTCTCGTATGTTATTTAACATAATTGTTTGATTGTTATAAGTATGGTCTTCAAAATTCATAACGCATGTCATGGACTATGAGTTAACATTACGAGAGATGTTAACATTACGTTATGTGTTAACATTACATGAGGTATTATGAGTTGGATTGGATTTATTGATTTGATTTCATGGGCCTTGAATGAATCAAGAATGGACTTGTATATGATATTGTATGTGAGATATGGATTGGGCTACAAGTTTGACTATTGAGATTGGGCTGCAAGTGGTAAAATAATTGTGTTATCCAAATGTTATTGTCACATGTAAAAACGTTGACACATAACTCTCGATACTTTTTGATAATGTGTTTGTGCTAGGTCATAAATGTTCTACGGATGATACATTTATTTACGGCTATTGTTGGTATGGGCTTCTCATAATTGGATGATTTGACTGGGTCGATGAGATTAGATTGGTTATGAGGGTTGATGATGTGATTTGTTGTGTTATGGGTTTCATACTATTGGTTTGTGCTTTTTCACGTGTACATTATGTCTAGGCTTGAAATTGGTTATTTGAACAAAGTTGACTACGGGGTTGTTTGGAAGGTATTTCTTATTTGAATTTGAAGTGAGGTTTTTCTGGGCACGCTTACTTATTTCATCTTCATTCTTTCTACCTTTCCGCGAAGATGACTTGTTTGGGCGTTTATTGAGGGTGATAAAGACTTGGCTATTTAGTTACGGTTGTGATTCCTTTCTCGCTTAACCCACAACGTAGCTATCACTTTGGTGTCTCACGCAGTTGAGGATATGTCAAGAGGTTTTGTACATTGGGTACACCATTTCTTCTTCACAAGGATTAGTACAAGTTTAAGTAACAAATCTGGGGAATTTCACTTCATGATCAAGTTTGAAATATCGGGTTTACTTCTCCAAGTGGTTACAAAGAATAAACAGAATGCATAAATGATGTGTTTACCAAAGTGTTGATTGGATGGTTGATGATGTTGGATTTTGAACCGTTGATGAACCGCTGCAAGTTCCCCTAAAACAGATATTCACCGAAACCAAAGTTGTCATTACACATTCAAGCTGACATTGTTTACGGTTTTGTCTTGATTTTGTAAAATCCCGCGAAAGAACCTATTTCTCGGTTTAAATCATAGACTTGTAAAATCCCGTGACAATGGAAACATCCTGGTATTGTATAGTGCATTCCCGGATCTATCTTACGGTTTATTCTTGGTTTTGTAGAACTCGAAGAAACTATTTCTCGGTTTAAACCATAGAATTGTAAAATCCCGTAATGATAGAACCATCTTGGAGAAGAGAAAGTGTAATTCTGGATCTTACTTGATGCCGGTGCTACGGTTTCGCTTCAAGAAGGGATAAATGGGTGTATTTCATGAATTGGATGTGTGTTTGGATATTTGTCATGGTAGTTTGGTTATTACATGGTTTTACGGGGTTATGTGCTTTTACCATGGTCGGGATGATACCATTATCATAGTTCACTTAAAACGTCAAAGAAGGCTAGATTTGATCTTTTAATCAGAAGATGTGACAACGGGGTTAATTCACTATTATTTATTTGAGGTTGAAGCGAAATATCACGGGCGAGTGTACTTAGTATCCGGTATCTGGGGATGGTTGGATGAAGATTCTTCATGATCCTTGTTCGAGCTATTATCAAAAATGAAGACTTGGAAATCTAGTTATTGTTGGGTGTCTTTTACCTTTTCTTTTACCACTGGGGAATTGGGCTCTACCACCTCAAAATAACTATCACTTTAAGGAGTAGTAAGTTTCAGTGTCACATTGAATTGTGGAATTTCAAGAGTGATGTACGCCTTATACTTGATGGTTGGTTGGTTGAAGAGTATAGAGTACTTAGAGATTCAATGGAGGATGAAGTCTCGCTCTTTGTTACATATGTGCAAGTTTAAGTCACGAAGTTGGGTAGTTTACTTGTGGTCAAATTCATCATATTGGGTTTTCCATCACCGCCACTACAAAGAGCCTCAATGATAATGGGGTTGATTACATGTTTTGCTAAGAGATGATGAAAAGAGAGAGATTATGACGTCTGCTCACATCCCAGTTCCTGACTCTAAAGAAAAGAAATGTGTATGATTCAGAGATTATCTTGGAAAGAAGAGAAATCTTCTTATGACGTATGAACACATCGGCTCATGCCTCGACTCTAAAGAAAAGAAATGTGTACGCTTCGGCGCGATTATCTTAAAGAGAAACTTATGACGGCTCACATCAGCCGTGCCTGACTCCAAAGAAAGAAATGTGTATGCTTCTCATTATCTTCAAGAAAATCTTCTTATGACGTATGAACACACATCGCTTCATGCCTCACTCTAAAGAAAAGAAAGGTGTAATGTCGCTGGCGCTTTATCTTCTCAAGAATAGAAATCTTCTAATTAATGACCATTCTCATCAACATGCTTCATGCTTTTTCCATGCGCCTCAACCATAAAGTGAACCGCTACCACGATTGTTTTCTCATTCTACGTGCTCGATTATAATGAAGATGGCGACATCATGTGCTTATTTTGTGGGAGAGAAGTGTGAATAGAACATTCGGATGATTTCACTTATTTAGTCAAGAATGGCATCTCCGTATGCAATTCTTGAGGGGAGAAGAAGTGTGAATTTTTTTGCATTGTTGATATTTGAGAATATAAATGGTCATACAGCTCTAAACTCATGTAAGAACCGAGCTTCTTCTTATCGGGTCATCTTCACATGGAGTTTTTCTTTTCTAAGAGCCGTTGGTTTACATCTTCACTCGGATTGATGAGTTTATCAACAGTGCTTCCTTAATGCTTCACGATACATCAACATGATGATTCCAACAATCTCTCGTTCTTTTGATGTGATTGGTAGTTTGGTGTTACCATCTTGTGTGTTCATCATGGCCCGATTGTGATTTCCTTGATGAACATCTTTCTCGTTCTTGTTTGATTGGGAGGATTTAAAGGGAGATTTGCAAGATGTAAGTTAATTGGGATGCTTTTGGGGGATGCTTTTGGTGTGAGTTGAAGATGTTAACTATCTATTCCCCATTCGACAATCTTGAAGAAGGTCGAAGTCTACCGCTTCTACATTTTCTCGCTACATGATAGAAGACTAAAGACGAGTTGCATTTGATTATTTAAAGACTTCTTCTCAATTCAAGCATTCATCATAAAGATTGTTTGCTAGAGAGCACTACTAGTGGGAAGAGTGTAAAGCCAAATTTAATCTCTCAATTAGACTTGCTCACGTTATTCTTCACAAGTTGATTCTCACGATACATCCTGAGCTAATGATGTTCTTCTCAAAATATTTCTAGTATACGACTTACAAAGAGTTGCCGAACCAAGTGTCAAAAACCAAGCAAGGGGGTAAGAGAGACAAGCATCTAAACGCTTTGATGAACTTAATACTTCTAAGTAAGTGAAGATATCCCGAAGACAAATGTTATTACTGGCAGAAACTCAAGATTTGACTCAGCATGCAGTAAACTTGATGAACTTAATTCTTCTAAGTAATGAAGATATCCCGAAAACAAATGTCATGACCGCGGAGAAACTCAAGGTTTTACTCATCAAGGCGTTTAGTATTCTTATTCCAACTATGGGAAGCGATGAAAGAGTTAGTTTCTGAAGATAAAAGAGGTACACAAGTGCGTGATGATCTCGTTGTTATCACAACATCGAGAGAGAGAGTGTGTACATGGGGGCCACTGTTTCACTTGAGGGCTTAATCTCGTGATTCGAGATATAATCACTTATTCCGAGTTGACATCCCAGAGATTGTCATCCGCAGAGATAATCGATTCGGCCCTTCTTCAATGTTATCGGTTGTTCTCTCCGTGGGGAATGTGTACTTCGGGTTCTTGGGCTTCATACACGATCATCAGGGAAGAAAGCCATTATTTACCACAAACATTGGGGAGGTGTTTTCTCTCCCGCATGATGTGTATTCGGAGAGTTCTGGATATTGGTGTACTTCGGGTTCTTGAGCTTCATACACGCTTATCGGAAGAAAAATGAGAACATGGGAAGGTGTTTTCATTCCCCTCATGAAGTGTATTCTGAGAGTTCTTGAGCATTATACTAAGAGACTGACCGCATCATTTCAACTACACGGGGAAGTGTTCTCTTGACACCTTTTGGAATGGATTGCGCCGACTTCGGTTATGAAATTTGAGAAGAGTTATTTATGTGTGGGATGATACGTTGTTGTTCTTTTGGATGATATAACCTCGAACGAAGAATCACGGTGATTATTCTTAAAAGGAGCAAAGAAGTTCGATGATAATGGTGTGCTTCTTTGTGCACCTCAAGCGAGAAGCTTGAAAGAAAGCTTTGAATCAGCTCATCTAAAGGATTTTAGGTTTGGGGGAAGCGCCAAAGTCTCACTTTCTTCGATGGTTCAATTTCTTTCTTCAATGCAAGAGCCTCATAAGCTTTGGTGGTGAAAGTTTTAGGGATGATGACTTCTATCTTCTACAACCGGCCGCTCGATATCCTTATCTCATCTCAGATCATCATCTTCTTAAACTATACCATCTAAACTATCTTTGTATATATTTATCAAAAACAAAATACAAAAATAGAAAACCAACAAAAGAAAATAGAAAAATATAAAACCTTCAAAACCCATAAAAATCTAAAAATTTTGAAAAATACCAAAAATATGTTTTTCCAAGACATGTCTTCCTAGATCGATAACATCTACGTCTTAGAAATGTCATTCAATAATGGCACGACCATAGATGAAGTTCGAAAGGGAGGTGTAAATATTATTTTTCTAAAACATGTCTCAAAATATGGCTTACGCTATTTGATCAGAACCCAGCTTCAAAATGATGGCTTGCATTTATTTCGATCAGAACCCGTGCTTTAACTAAGGTTTGCTATTATTTCATAAAGCAACCCTCTTCAAAAGAAAGGAAAGTGCTACGCTTAAACCTATTTTCAAAATATTTCGTGCACTTATCCAAAAAAATCTAAATGAGGAAAGTATGTCGAAGGACTGCTGTTCCTACACAAATGTTTTTCCGTCTAAAATTCTTCAGAAAAATATTTGTTGTTTTAACAAAAAGGTGGTAAATGAGTTGCTTTAAAAACAATCACCGTGAGTTCTATTAAATTTGGAAACTCAATCAATGACTTCAGCGCTTTTAATCTTTTCAGAAAATGAGTCATTGATTGAGGGGGAGAATGTTTTCAAATCTATATCATCTAACGGGCTTTCTTAATTATCCTCGTGCTTAATTAAAAATGATGTTAACCTATGTTGAAGGACTAGGTTTCTAGGATATGATTGTTAGGTTTAGATGATTAGAGTTTGATGAACACATTATTCCCATACATTTATATGATCTGATTGATATGTTGCATTGACTTTTATTAGTCGATTGTTGTTTGGGTGATGTCGACCACCATATATTTGTATGTGTGTTCACTAACGTATGCGGGTATATTGGTATAAAAGAATGTTCCCGATCCGGATCCCACAATGAAGATGATTGGATGCCGAAAGGAAAGGGTAACTATATCTTGGGTTGACAAATGAAGAAACGGAGCTTAATTGACTCTATGGAGAATTGGCATAAATGCAAACATAAGAGGTCTCAATGATCACAGATGGTTTTCTTCTAAATGATTGAAGAAACGGAGCTTAATTTGACCTTAGTTGGCATTCAAAATGCAACGTATGAAGAAGTCTCACCGCATCAGCATGGTTATTCTTCCAAACCCTACAACAACAACAACGAAGCTTCTCAACCACTAACGATTCTTTAAGCAGATACCATTTTATCACAATTTTTGAAAAATTTGAATAAATTGTTTTGAAAATGGAAAATATCGTTTTGAAAATTTATTGAGCTAATCTTTGAAAATCACCGGACTTCATTTTATCAAAACTTAAGTCACTCAATCATCGATTACTGTCATGATTTGAGGGGGAGAGTGATTTTAAATAAAATTCTTTCAAACGATATTTCCTCATAAAAGTTCCGTTTGTACGTTAAAATGTGGTGATCTAAAGATTTAATGTTATGTCATGGTATGATTTTTCTTTTGAATCAAGGTCTTTCAAAATGAAATTTTTCTCGTTTTGTTTGATTGTGAAATTGTTTTGTTTTACTTAAAAGATCTCTTAAAACAATCATACCTGATACTAACAATCTTTAATGTTTAAAATGGTCCTTATCTCGTCATTTTCAAAATTAAATATTGCCACGTCTTTCCCTAAAACTTTCTAAATGATTTAAATCAATTGGGATCCAAAACCCTAATTGGTTTGAAATTTTGATCAAGGGAGAGATCGTGATTTAAATCTCAAATCTGCTTTAATGGAATGGTTTTAGTCCTTATAGGCACTTCCCTCCATGTGCCAAAACGATTTCAAATATACAATGCACATGTTGAGGAGGAGGATTTATCCAAAACCGATGAGTGTTTAAACAATGCCACATTTTCTCCCATGTTTTCTAAACCTAATTGAATCACTTGGGATCCAAAATCTCAAAGGGTTTGATATTTTTGATCGGGGAGAATTTGTGATTTAATAATGAAATTTGATAAAAGGTGATCGATTTGATTTAATTGTGTGCGCTGCCGCTTCATATGTGCTAAAAGCTTTCAATCTTAAGCACATATTGAGGGGGAGCTAATAAACTATCGAGGTACGAAAGCTTTTTAAAGTGATTTATAAAGTACCTTGATTGAGTATTCAAATGGTTTTTTTAATGGCTTTTGTGATCGTGGATGTGCTTCAAAAGAACTCTTGCCTCTATGTGATAAAATTATTTTAAATATCCTATGCACATATTGAAGGAGAGAATTTTACCAAAGAAATTCAAATGGCTTTTTCTAAGGAAATTGTGATCAAGAAATTATTTCAAAGAAATTATTTCAAAGAACTCTTGCCTCCATGTGCCAAACAATTTTAAATCATATGCACATGTTGAGGGGGAGCATTTCTAAAATGATCAAAACTATTAAGGTACAAAATGCTTTGATCTCGTATCACAAGTACCTTGATTGTTTTTCCAAATGATTTTTCATTGGTTTCAAGGAAGAATGAACTGTACCAAAAGACCGACCATTTTACTTTATGTATGGAGTTATAAGGATGGTGAGGTTAGGTATTAGTTTCCCCGATCCAGCCGTAACCGGAGGGATCTACCACGGACAATCCACTAGATAGTGTAGAGTCCTTAGGTATATTGAAAAAAAGGAGAAAAATGAGAAAATGGGAAGTGCCGACCGAGATTGAGCTAGAACGAATAAACCCAACAAGGTTCTAGTTATGAAGTCTCGGTATAATCGAAGGGTTGAAGAATGAAAAAGAATTGGAATGTGAAAAGGGTGAAAATAAATAGCCCTCCAATAATTCAACCTTGTAAACCGTTCAATACATATGCTACCGTGTTTACTAAGGTAACACGGTATTGAAGACAAGACGTCATGGACCCAAAGGACGATCGCACTAAACTTCCCAAGCCACTCAAGTTCCTCTTAAAAGGGCTTGTTTCATTCTCACGGAACCGACATAATCTATCGACTTTCTCTTAGAGATTGTTGATATTGAAGAAGGAGACCCTCTCCTAGTCTCCGGACGGAACCAAAATGCACAATTAAGTCTAGAGCCAAGAGATCATCCACAATATCTCATTAGGACACTAAATTCTTGAAGACTTGCTTTTTCACACAATGTGGAAAGTAAGTATATATTAAGAGTCCTACGCATTATCCCTTGTATTTGCCGAACATCCGAGTGATATAAAAATATTCACAATGAAGATGGAAATCCTTCTAGAGCCAACATCAAACAAGCTCTTGTTGGGTGACATGTGAAATCTTGCAAAAGATCAAGCTTGTGACAACCGGATAGAAACAATGGGGCGATTCAATCTTGAATCAACCTTGGTCCAGGAATGGAATTGACGAATACTTTTGGAAAACCGTTCGATGTGCAAATCTTCTTTTCTCTAGCACGTCGAATGTGTATTCATTTTCAAACACAAAAGTATCTCTGATTGAAAAATACTTTTAGAAAAACTGTCGATGCGCAATCTCTTCTTTTCAGCACTAATGTGTACTCATTCTCTAATACACAAAAAGTATTTTGATTGAAAATTGATCTTTCTCATAAAACCTTCGCTGCAAAACTCTTTCTTCTTCAAGCAATACGCGATTGTTTTCAAATCATTTTTCATCAATCGAATCTCAATTACGGTTCACTCAATTCGTTGTCTCTTTGAGACGCTCCGGTTTGAGAACGCTAGCAAATGCTAAAACCCTCGTCAAGGAGATTCTCGGAATCCTACTGATCAGCAGATTTGTAATGATCAACGGGAACCGTGGGCCGTGTCAATTCAAATAAAGTGATCAAAGACAGACACTTTCGTGTGTTTTATTGCTAACTGTTGTTTGCAGGTACATTTGGAGGTTGCGTACCGATCGATTGAGGAGTCATTCCAAAGCCGCATGCTCACAAAGATCCTCACTTAATTTGAAGAAATCATGACTGGTGCATATCTACATAATCCGCTCGATATTTCATACTATGCTTCGCTTCACGCCGCAAATATCATGAACCGAAGGCTTCCGCTACTCTGAAGGAAAGATGTCATGATTCAAAAGTGTGAGCATGTCGGTCCGAAAGTCACAACTTCACATGATGGCAACACAACAAAGGGTGATCCAGAGATTTACGTCGATGATCTCAATGAAAGCTCGAAGATCATCAAAGATGTGGATCAGTTCAAGGCCTCCACTAAAAGTACAAATCAATGCGGACTTTGAAGAATCGCTACAAAAGCACAAAGATTGCGGAACTTGAAGAATTGAAGTCTACGAGCTCGAGAACAAAGTCAAGAATAGAATGCTAGGATTCAAATGTAAAACATGGGTGACCTCCTTGGGGAGATTGTTAGGAATTAGAAAATTCCATAGTGGAAGTGTCACACCCCTAATATTATCTAGCATAAGTTAGCTCGTAGACATATCGTTATTTACGTTATTTAGTAGCTTATTAGTTAGTTTGTAGCGTAGTTTAGTTTAGAGCAACACCGTGGAGGAAGGACGGGTCTTTACCCACTGTATACCTGATCCACAGGCCGATAGGAGGTCGTATTTCTTGTAACTATAAATACCCCTTCCATCCATGGAAGGGGTGGTGCTTCGTTCAATCTAACCTTTTACATTTGAGAACCAAGTCTCTACCAAGAACACCCAACTCTCTACTTTCTCTCTCTAAAATGGCTATCATGTATTTTGATCATCCAAGACCACCCGAATCATCAAACACAATAATATTTGGATCCTAACAATTAACCCTAGGAACGCAAAACTATTTTTCCTACGTGCTGAATGACTAAAAATGATTTTAGAAAAAAGCTGGATATTTTTTTGAATTTTCTTTTATTTATTAGCACTTTTTGTGACCGTATCAACTAAAGTGGTTCTAACTTTGAACTTTTGTTTTTTTATTCCAACTTCATCCGAATGAGCCAAAAACTTGTCCAATCCCAACAATCAAACTTTTTTCTTTTTATTCCAAACTTCATCCTTCTGTAAAAAATATTAATCAATACAAAATGTTCACCAATATGCAAATGTTCATCAATACTCCGCGAAAAATAAACAAAAAAGGACGCATGCCAACTTTATGAGTTTTTAAGATTTTATAAAAAGCAGCCAACTTTCTATTTGATCATACTCCTCGCCAAACAAGGGAACACCGTCATCTTAACTTTGCCACTAATTATTCTTGCTTGCCAAAAAAAAAACAAATAACTATTTTTCTTTTTGTAAAGTGTCAATGTTTGGTGTATGTTGTGTGTATTTTAGGGTTAATTTTGAATACGAAAAGTTAAAAGAGATCAGAGATAATCAAGATGGTAAAGTTATTTTAGCTAGAGGTGAAAATAAGTCGAGCCGTTTATGAAAAGCTCGGTATTGGATCGGTAAAAGCTCAAACACGCCGAGCCTAAACGAGCGTGTACCTAAGTTGTAGCTCATTTATTAATCAAACTCGGGCCTAAGCTTTTAATATAAAGACCGATTGGGCTCGTGAGTTTAAACGAGGACATTTGGTTATTTTAAGTATTAAACATATATAAAACGATATGATTTGTATTATAAGTGAGCTTATTAACGAGCTCAATAACAATTTTATTAACGAACTCAAAATAGATACTCCATTCGTCACAAAATGATTAACCTCCGACGAAATACACACTTTAAGAAAAACATAACTATGACTGCTTCTCTCTTACTTTTTGCAGAATGACAATTTTACTCATAACTATATTTTTTTTAGAAAGGCAAATAACTATCCCACAATATATAACAACAAACTAGCATATTTATTTTTAATAGTGGACAATTAAGTTGGGTCATTTCAAAAAAGAAATGTGAACTATTAATTTGAGAAGGATGGAGTATATTACGAGTCGAGCTCAAGCCAACCTTTAATTTTTCATTTCTTTCATCGCCAAATCGTATAAACGAGTCAAGCCCGAGCCGAGCCCGACGCTATATAACATACCACGAATTGAGTTCATGCTTAAAAAATAAGACTCTAATTGAACCGAGCTTGAGGAGCTTTGGCATATTTGGGCTCGGGCCGTCTGCCTTTTCCACCCCTAAGGCAATGCCGACACTGGTCAATTCGCGCACGTCAACTTTTCTCTCCGCCACACTGACAATTTAATTTAGCTGCCACATGGTGACCTTTTTTTTTTTTTGAATTCATATATTTTTAATAATAAAAATATTACAAAAATCATACAATCGATACGATTAAATAACATACGAACTAAAATATACTACGATACGAAATACATAAACATATTCTAATCTGAATGCTTCCCGCATGCAGAATCATACGAAGGAGACTGATAACTAACAAATTCCTCGATGTAAGCCAAACGTTCGTCTTCCGCCTTCCAGGCTTCCTCGTCTAGCAGAGGTTGCTCAACAAATCTAGGTCTAGCAGACAAACTTGGTGCACCCACACCACCGGTTGTATTCTCCTTATAGCTCCAAGTGATTTTGGGCGCCGATGTTGTTCTCAGACTGTTGAACACACCCCACAATATGTCGCAAGAATGTCGCTGCGTCTTTATGTTTTTCGGCCCCTACAAAATTTGTCAATCACGTTTCTTTTCAGGCGAAATGTCGTTGCAAATCGCGTATTGTTCTCTCAAACGTTGCTTCTCTGCCCTTGCGAGATCAAACTGCTTGATAACGCCGATAATAGCATTTTGACGAGCCGCGTCGTCTTCATCGCATTGTTTTTTAACGTACATTTGTATTTCTTCGATGGAATGAGGGAGACGACAAGCCATAATAATTTTGTGCTGAAAGAAATGTTGTTTGAAATTGTGTGTTTAAAAGTGTGTTTGAGGTTGGTATTTATAAGGTTGTAAAGTAGTAAAGTATTAAAAATAAAGTTTTTTAATCCCAAACTGTCCAACACTTTTTGATTTTGTGAGTTCTTAAACTCGGTCGAGGCAACAAACTAGTTCGCCTTTTCTTCCCTCCCCAACCGAAGCCAACCTTGCTCCCACAATGGTTACGACCGACCATTTACTCGGTCGACCGAGTATACCCAACCAACCATTGCTCAAAGCCTAATATTTCTAGCAAACAATGATAAAACTAACGTGAATCTGACGTGTAATCCTCACGTATATGGAAAAAGGGCTTCCACACCTCAGCCCTTATTGCTGGATTCTACATTTGAGGCTCGTGATTCACGGGTAGCACAGTAGATTTGATATCATTCATCTTGGCTACTTGACTAGGAATGGCAATGGGGCGGGTTTGGGGCGGGTTTGGCAATCCCCATCCCCAAACCCGATAACAAAAACCATCCCCAAACCCGCCCCAATCCCCATTGGGGATCTTATCTGGGCTTTATCATCAGCGATACCCCCAAACCCGCCCCATTCCCATGGGTCTTATCTGTTGTTTTTTGAGCCGATACTATCATACTCTGTCGCCCTCGTTTATTCTTATTTCTGCACTATTAACAATATTATTTTATGGAATAGCTTGAATAATCGAGAAACCATTAGTAATATATTAATCATTGGAATAAATCACAACTTTATAGAATAATATGACACAAAACAAAGATAAAACTAGAGATAAATCACAAAGATAAAACTAACAAAAATAGAATTATATTTAAGACGTAAATACTAACACAATATTTTATGTATATGTATATGTATATATTTCGGGCGGGCGGGCGGGATGGCCCTCGCCGCCCCAAACCCGATAAGAATCCCCGATAAGGCCCCAAAACCCGCCCCGAAACCCGATAAGTCAGCACTACCCAATAAGCTTTTGGGTTTCCGTCGGCTCGGTTTTTCCATCCCTGACTTGACTCTCTTTGCCTCTCATGACATAAAGTTTTGTTAAACTTATATAGTCGATATCATGGTAAAAAAAAAGTCTATTACATATCGGATCCATATTCTTTATGGTCCTTGATCTATCATTTTCACCTTTGTTGAATTAAATCTTCGTATGATTCGGTCGTCATTCATTATTTTAATTTTGTAGGGTCCTATACGTATATATTTATGTAAGGATAACTAAATATGTGAGACAAAATAGAAACCACGTAATTAAAGTTGCGTTGAGCAAACGAGACACTAGCTTTTTTTTTTTCTTCAAAATGGTAACCAACATATTTATGGTCCCAAATTAATGTGACAACAGCTTTTTATACTACAATATATTGTTCTTATTTCTATCGAAAACCATTTATAGTTTAGTTTCACATATTCATTTTATGCTGTCTAACCAAGCAATCTACCTTCAGCGAAGTTCTGTAAATGAATGGTTGTTTATTGTGAATTTGTAGACTATAGGAGTAATTACTTAGACCATTTCTTAAAAATAGCTGATTTGCACACTCTCATATTTGATTGATACACTCTAAAATATACATTAAATAGTTGTTTTGTAATTAAAAACTGTTTGTACATCAAGTGTCACAATCAAATTTATGAATGTGTTAATCACTTCTTTTTCTTAAATGTTGACATGTTGTACCTCTTAAACCTTTTTGTAGGATATATTTATATATTTTTTTATAACGGCTTTTTTTGTTGGATATTAATTTGAGTAAAGAATATTTATACTACATGTAAAGATAACACACACTTTGTTAAAACTTAAAAAGGTAAGTAATTTTGTTAGAATAAAATAGCTATACTTTTAGAGTCACCGCAATCTATTAAATATATAAGTACGTAATTACAATTTAAATAACTAATTTTCTTTTAGTGTCACTTACCCTACATCCATATATGCATAAAAAGTTACACAAAAATTAGCAATATTATACACAATAACCGTTATGCGCAGTAAATGTCTAACATATACAAATATGAATTGAATAAATTTGCAATCTTGTTTTTTAGTGGTTAAGTTTTGCTTGTTGAAGTTTCCAATATTCGAAGAAAAAGACAATACGACTTACAGTAACAAATTGAACAAGAGTAATGATATTAAGACCTCCTATAATGTGACAATAGAAGGAGTTTTGGTTAAAATGTTCAAACCGTGATGCACACTGTACAAATTATTATTGCACAAGGCCTCACAAAACCTCCTCTATGAGAGGGTCAAATAACTTGTCCCATTTGGAACAAAGATAAGTAGATAACTATAAAATGTTTAAGCCTGTCTTTTCATGGTAAGTTTCGTAACAATGCGTTACGACAACAAAATGTAGATCAAAATTTAAATGTGATTAGTTTTTGTAAAGTTAGTTTAAGTAGTAAAAAAAATGGAAAATTACGAAACTAGACCAGTCGCCTTACGACATACGGAGTATTACCTTTTAACCCAAAAAAAAAGCCCAAAATACACTGAATGATTGGGCAACTTAGACAATATCAACCATAATTTGACAAGTGTTACAATAGTTCGACAAAATTCTATCCCCATTTCTACAAATATCTTCCTTCTACCTACTGCATCTGGTACACCCACAACTGGGGTGGCCACGATTTGAAACCGACCGGACCGGACCGAAATCGAAGTTCGCGAAAAGCCAAGATCGAGACCGACCACGCTACGGTCCGGTCGGCCCCGCGGTTCGGTCTGGGTCGGCCCTTGGTCACCCCGGCCCAACAAGGCCAAATTCGTCGTTTTGTTCTCGACCGACCGGGACCATTCAGCTAAAAGCGGATCAGGACCGGACCGAATGTGGCCGGTCCGTGGTTTGCCCTTCGGTCGGTCCGGCCCCACGGTCCGCTTCTTTCACCCTTACCCACAACTACTTTCCTGAAAAAATGTCCCGGTCTCATCAAAGCTGAATCCAATGTCTCAGGTCTATTTGTAAGACTATGTTTATCGGTGCTTCTACCCAACTGATTGGTAGGGTTACGTACATTGATTTATTAGTATTATATTTAAAATACACAAATGGAAGAAAGATATACACGATCGTTCATGCAAGAAACTAGATCCCCAATCCACAACCCCGCCATACGTCACCTTTCTATTTGATATTTAATATTTGTTTTTTTTTTTCAATTTTATTATTTGTACCATTTATCATTTTGTATTATTAAATTTATATTTAGGTTGGGTTGTTGATAAATGATAAAAAATTTGAGATTGGTTGTATGTATAGATTGTATATGTGAATGAGTGAGATAATAATATTTTAATGAAAGATTGAGTTGGATGAGGTTGTGAATAAAGATAGTCTAACACCTATAACCACCACAATTGCATCCTTCTCGAACCAATCCATCTCTGTCAAAAGCTAAAAAAACAAAAAAAATAACCAAATAAATCATGTATCTACAATTAGGGGTGTGCACGGTCGGAAAACCGGACCGGACCGGACCGAAAACCGAGTTCGGCGAAAGACCAGACCGGACCGAACGCGCCGGCCCCGTCCCGCCTCCCGCCGTTTGCCCGTCGGTCCTTTGGCCGGTCCCGGTCAACAAGGCCAATTCGTCGGTTTTGTCCGGACCGACCGAGGACCAATTTGCAAAAGCCGAGATCATGGCCAGACCGAATGTGGTCAGTCCGGTCTCGGTCCGTGTCGGTCCGGTCGGTCCTTCGGTCGGTCCGGTCCGGCCGGTCCGTTTGCTCACCCTTATCTACAATTGACTCAATAATGTGTTTGTGTAATTGGTAAATTTGTATCATCTTTTACCTGGTTCAAAGTTTGATCACATTTTACAATTCAAAGTTCTTCTACGCTGTCTACCAACATCATCTATCTCATCAATGAAAATAATAAATGGTGATTTTTTTCTCGCTTCAGCGAAAATATCTCTAACACGCGAAGCACCTGTACCAACAAAAACTTCAACCAGTTCACCAACAGATATTGAAAAATTGACACTCCAGCTTCACCAGCCACAAACGAGCCAACAATGTTTTTCACATATCAGCTGCCCCCTCTGTTTACTTGACACCCACCAATCACCATCATCTCCATTCGTGGACACTTTCCTAACCTTCTTCATATCGCCGCCGGATTCTGGGTTTTTGTTTACATGACACCCACCATCATCTCCATTCGTGGTGACTGATTTCTTGAAAGATGATGATAGTAGGTTCTTGTAGATCTGTGCTGGTTAGATGATGGTGATATATGGGTTTTTGTAGATTTGTGTTGACTGGTAACTTGACATTCACCATCATCCCCATTCGTGGTGACTGATTTCTTGAATGTGTGTTAGGGTTTTTTTTTAGATCGAGAGTGTTTTTTGTGATGGTTTTTGATATATAGATCAAGAGATGGGTTGTGTAGAATTTGTGTTTGTGTTTGTTTAGATCGAATAATGACTCGTGGAGTGTTTTTTTTATGACTGTGACGATATTATGGTCACCTAAATCTGCGTTTGTAAATGGTGTCACCTGATTTTGGGTTTATTATCGGAATCTTGATTTTGTAATAAGATTTGATATAGAGGGGGTATTTTAATCAATAGACAAGAGTTGCTAAAAAAATAGTCGTCCCCGATTTATTTTGGTCTCTCTTTTTTTTTAGTTTAGAAAGTAATATGCCGTAGAGCGACTCGTCTAGTTTCATAGTTTTTTCTAAAAAAAATCATTTACAAAAAATAATCATTGTTAGACTAATAGATTGTGCCACTGTATTAGTTTTTGAAACACGTTTAAAATGGGGATTTTTGGTTGGTGTGGTTTTTTGGTGTATCAATTTTTGTGTGATATTTTTTCTTTTTGTTAAAAAAATTAATCAAAAATTCAATAAATGATTTTCTTTGCTCTTTTTAAAAAAAGACAAAAACGGTCGCATAAAGTACAAATGAGGAACCTACTTTTCTTGTTAGACCGTACTTTTTTGCGACCACTTTATGTCTTTTTGCTAAAAAAAGTTCAAACTTTTTTTGTAATTTTTAATTTCTTTGCAAAAAGACCAAAGAATAGTCGCACAAAAAAGTACGATCTAGCAAAAAGCTTTAAAAGGGTGGGTGATCAAGGGTTTTCGCTCGTCATATTAGTTCTACATCATCAAAAAACACACATTTTTTTCCCACAACTATTGCGGCACATTATCTCTCATTGCTCTAATCCTTTTTACATTTTACTAGTTAAAAATACCCCAAATACACACACACCCACGACACATAATAAATTATAATCTCTCTTTTCAAACAAGTCGCTCTTTTCACTTTTGACTTTCGGGACTACACTCCCGCACAACACAAAAAACTTCTTTTCCTGCACTTTTCCGCTAGGGTGGGTGAGGCAGAATTTTCTTTTCCCACGTTTCCACCTCCTTTTTCTCGCATCGCACCCTAAGGCCTAATAACCAAGTATTCTTATTTTAGACACGTGTCATAAAAAGGCGAATGAAATCGCATAATCTAATCTATTGGTATAACAAGACTATATAAACATTGGTGTACTTTTAACAATGTTTTGAAACCCGGGTTTGTGATCGACCCGGCCAAGACACCGGGTCACCGGGTCAACCGGTTCAACCGCCGGGTCAACCCGGTTAGACCCGGTTTTATGCATATGTCCAAACATCTATTTCTAATTGTCCAAACATAATGTTCAAACACTAGTTTTGAAGTGAAAAAACAAATAACCATTTTTCATGCTCTAAACAACAAATCAAAGGTGGACAAGGATATAAACTTGCATAATTTTCTAAACAACCATAAATGCTACGAGATTACATGTTTCATACTTCAAAAGACATAAATCCTAATGGAGACACAAGTTTCATACTTCTAAACATACGATCTTCAGATTTACAAGTTTATTTAAAAAATAAATAAATAAAAAAATAAATAAATAAAATTAAAAATGAAAACCAAACCCCGCCGGGTTTCAAAACCGGTTGACCCGTCTTAAAACCCGCCGGTCTAAACGGTTGACCGCTTTTTAAAACCCGGTTTTGACCCGTTTTTCGCCCGGAACCGGTCCAACCGGTTAACCCGGCCGGGTCGACCCGGGTTTCAAAACATTGACTTTTAATGCTGCTTCTTGAACCAACTTGTAAAAAATGGATAAATGTGAAAGTTGCTCTTAGTTTTATATATGATGGACATAATTATTAGTACTAGTTTATACAGTGTCAGGTGATTAAACTTTATAAATTCTACTACTACCCAGTTGTTCACTTAATAGAACAAATCTTTATTAGTGTAAGATGAGTAATTATTGTAAGTTCAAGCTAAATATAAAAGTTAAAATTTGCATAAGATTATAAGTATTGGTAATTGCATATAGTTGTGTTGTATATTTGTATAGCTGTGTTGTAGGAGTTGTCTTATAAACCAAGAAGAAAACCATTAAAATTACATGACTGAATATAAATCCGTTGAAAGTAAACTTTTTTATGTTAAAAGGAATTTTCAAATGCTTACTCTTATTTTGGTGTTTACCAAGTGACAAATCTCTACCATCCATCTATTTTGATCTAATGGTGAGGATAAACCTAAGATTTAATATGGAAACCTAAGTCCATGTTTTTTTCCCTCATTTTTCGTTTTTTGTTCTTTCTTAATTATTAATTTTTTTTACTTTTTTTTGAATTGTGTTTTAATTTTAATACAAGTTTTTATTTTTATTTTTTTTTTTTGAATTCACTTTTTTATTTGAAATTCATTTTTATTATTATTATTTTTTTCACGCTTTTTTTTATTATTCTTTTTTAATTTTAAATTCAATTTTTTTATTCTAAGTTTTTTTTCGCTTATACGCTTTCATCCGTATTCGGGACGCGTCTGCTTTTCGTCCATTTTTAGACATTTTCTTATGTTTACATCCGTTTTCATACATTTTCGTCTGTTTTCTTACGGTTTTGTCCATTTTCTTACGTTTTTATTCGTTTTATACGTTTTCATCCGCTTCTTTCATTTTCGCCCATTTTTCATAACGCCATACCGCTTTACTTTCATATGTTTTCTAACGTTTTACGCTGTCCTTTTTCTTACGTTTTCCGCCATTTTCAACCATTTTCATACGTTTTGTCTTTTTTTAGCTTTTCATGTATTTTCGTCCGTTTTAGGACGCTGTCTTTATTTTACGCGTTTTCATGTATTTTCGTCCATTTTATTCTTTCAAACGCCATACCTTGTCATCCGCTTTTTATTTTCGCTTCGTCCATTGTTAGACGCTGATGTTTCGCACGCCGTTTATATCGTTTTGCCCGTTTCACATACGCCATACATTTCATCCGTTTTATACATTTTGTCCGTTTTTGAGCGGTCCGTTGTCAGCTTTTATATACGCTTTCATTCGATTTGATATGTTTTGTCCGTTTTGACGTTTCATTTTGATATTTGTAAGTGACATTTATTTATCCTATATAACATTGTAGGAAGATGAAGTATTACATTCTTCATCATATATGTGTTATCAGTTGTGATACTCAACTAAGAATGTGATTGTTGTGTTTTTGAAAATATTTAGGAAGATTTTTGTGTTTTATAATATTATGAAATATTAGTTCAATCAAAACAAAGATGTTATGATAGTTGTAGACTTGTGGTTGATTTTTCTATTTAATGATATATGCATGATGTTTTATTGGTTTTATACGCGGATTTGAAAATATCTATGGTTGAATCAACTAACTAAATAAGCTATGGTTGAAGATAGCACACATCTTTATAAAAACTGAGAAACTCAAACACTGTGATATATCACGTGATATCACTCACTTGTGATATCACACGCGATAACATTGTGATATCACCTCGCGATATCATGTGTGATATTACCGATGATAGCAGTGTGATATCATAGTTTATATCGCCTATATCACCGTGATATCATGTGTGATATCACAGCGCTGTTTGACCTATTTCGGTTTCCTATAAAGATGTGTGCTTTCTTCAACCATATATATTTTTAAATCCAAACTATAAAACCTATCGAAACATGACAGTGTATCTATTAAATGAAAAATTCACCACAAGTCTAACAAAAGTTTCATAACATCTCTTTTCATTAAACACCTTTTCTAATATTTTATATTATCATAAAACACAAGAATCTTCCTAAATATTTTCTAAAACACAAATAAGAAAATGAACGTAATAATCAATAATATAATAAGTGATGTTTATTATCATTTCTCTCATATATACTTGGTAAAATACAAAATTCTTGTCACATTTGGTATGAATTTAATATTTCACATTCTTAGTTGAGTATCACAACTAATAACTTATACATGATGAAGAGTATAATACTCTCCATCTTTCTTACGATGTTATATCACAAGAGATAAATGTTGTCACTTAAAAATATTAAAATAAATAAAAAGGAATCAAGCTATGAAAATAAAGACTTGACATATTCTCAAAATCAACAAGTGTTGCATTAAATTAGCATTTTTTGAATAAAATAAGAATTCACCTAAAGAGACTTTAACCCTTTTATTTATACTAAGAATGTAATATTACAAATGATAGATAACATTGGTTGCATTAAAAAAATATGTGCTTGTCAATTGCGATGAAAGGCACAAAATCTATCTTAATAAAAATTATAAAAAAAATATTAGAAAACACATAGGTGATAATATATAAAAATATACAGAGCAATGAAATATCTCGGGTGATATTAAAGGTTAAAAAACATACTTGTTTGTTTATGAAATATCACAAGTGATATTAGACATTAACTTTTTCTTATAAAATATCACAATTGATATTAGACATATAATATAATAAAGTTTAATAATAAGCATAAAAACGTAGAAAAATAGACGAAAACGTATTAAAACCGCAAAAACGGATGAAAACATATGAAAACGGACAAAACGATAAAACGAATGAAAAGCGTGTACGCATGAAAACGGAAAAATGGTCCAAAACGACGAAAAAATAAAAAAACGCATGAAAATGGACGAAAACGTATGAAAACCAAGAAAACGCTTGAAAACGACGAAAGCGCCTAAAATGGGACTAAAACGAAAAACGGACGAAAGTGTATATATAAACCTACGAAACCGCTTGAAAACGTTAGAAAACGAATAACGTAAGAAAACACAAAACGTATTAAAACAGACGAAAAAGTAAGGAAACAGAAAAAGGGTATAAAACGACAAAACGTAAGAAAACGGACAAAAACGTATGAAAACGAACGAAAACATAGGAAAACGAACAAAACGCGACTAAAACGGACAAAAACGTAAGAAAACAAAAAAAAAAGAAAACATATGAAACGAACAAAAACGAAAGAAAAGCAAAAACGTATGAAACGGACGAAAATGTAAGAAAGCGACTAAAACGTATAAAACGGATGAAAACGTAAGAAAGCGGATGAAAACGTATGAACGGACGAAAAAGTATGAAAACGGACAAAACATAAAACGGACGAAAACGTAAGAAAGCGACTAAAACGAATAAGATCGACGAAAACGACGAAAACGTAAGAAAACAGACGAAAACGTATGAAAACGGACGAAAACGTAAGAAAACAGACGAAAACGTAAGAAAACAGACGAAAACGTATAAAACGGAATAAAAGTAAGAAAATGCATAAAACGTAAGAAAACGTATGAAAACGGATAAAATGTAAGAAAACGTATGAAACCTACTAAAACGTATAAAAAGTTTAAAAAGACAAAAACGTAAAGAAAACGTATGAAAATTAACCAAAAAAAAAAAAAAAGAAAAAAAAAAGAAGTAAAATAAAAAAAAAAAAAACGGAAATTGAAAAAAAAAAATGATTAAAAATGAAAAATAAAGATAAAATAAAAAAGATAAAAAGCTAGAGTTAATTCTGGCTGTATATATTAAATCTTAGGTTAATCATCACCATTAGATCAAAATAGATGGAAGGTGGGGATTTATCCCTTAGTATGCAAGGATTTTTGAGTATGCAAAATAAAGTGTCTCGTTATGTTAAAATAGTTCTTAGATTCTAGAATATTTGAAAAGGAAAAAATTAAAAATACAAAAAACATGTGAATTATTGTATAAACCAGTTGTCATGTGGGTATGTTTGACTGTTTAGACCCCCACAACAATGCTTTCATTCGATTTGGTAGACTACGGAGTACTATTTTTACAAAACAAGCAACAACCCTACCTATTTCCATATGTACAATAACCATGTCCACACATACAAACATAATATATGCAGCTGGAATAATAATGAGCGGTCGAACCCGCACGTTGCTACGAAATTGACGTGCTAAATTCAAATTTAAAACGAAACAATTATGTAAAGATTATTTTCGTATAATAAGTTAGTCATTAAGGAGTAAATATGCAAAAGATTGATAACCCCAAGTACTATTTTTGTAAATTATTTATGAAAACTAGTACAAGTCTTTTTACAGAGAAAGCCCCTAAAGAATTAGGGTTGTTGCAAAGCTAGTCCCTAAGGACTAACTTTCAAACTTACAGATAACCTGAGAGACTATTCTTGTAACTTAATAACCCTAACAGCACTCGGTGTGCATGAGCCGTTGGCAAAAAGTGTTGCCACGTTAGCAAAATACTTTATGGGACCAGAAACCCTTTGGCATCACATTGCTATTCTTAGACCAGAATTGTGGTTTGTCGTTTACATTTTTATTTTTTATTTTTTTTATTATTTTTTTGTTACAAAAAATAAACATCAAATTAAAAAAGTACATTAACTAAAAAAAGGTTGCACAAGATTCCTAATTTCCAATCTAGATACATGATTGTTGCACTAAAACACAAGCTTAGTACCTGCAATAAAAAAAGAAGTAAGAAAACAAAAGGGTGTAAAATGAAAAAGTAAAGAAACAAAAAGGTGTAAAATAAAAAATTAAAAACATACATCTCATCTTCTAATATGCTCCATCGCATAGTACCCGCAACAACAAAAAAATGCAAGCATAAACATTCAGATTTCAAAAAAAAAAATAAAGAAAAATAAAAATACCAATCCGCTACTAAGTGTTAACAACGTGTTGCTGTGTTAACAACGGCGCGACGGGCTTTGGCACGAGCACCGGTATGGTGCGCCATTGTCGAAGCTCGGCTGGTGTTTTGGCGCTAGCTTACCAGCTAACCGTACCCCCCGCTCTAAGGACATTTTTGGTAAATTGATGTTGACATTTGTATGGAAACAATCCCTGGGGTTAGTGGCAGGTTGCAAAGTTAAGTAACGACTGTTAAGTAACGACCGTTAAACACTAACTTTGCAACGTTCATAACCCCGTGGGACCAATTTTTGACATCGTAGCAAGCAATCGGTTGCAATCAGAAAGTGCTAATCGTGGTCTTAATGTAGCAAGCATTGTGTTGTAATCGTGAGTCAGCGCTTGTTATTGCTTTTAGTATATAGTATAATATGAGGGTGCGTTTGGTTAATGGGTTTTGGAATGGAGTATGGGAATTTGAATGATAAAATGATGTATGGAAAACTAAAGGGGGGGGGGGGGGTTGAATAGTTTTAAGTTTGAAAGATTTAGATTAGATTAAGTAGTTTGAAAGATTTAGATTAGTTAAATAGTTTTAAGTTTGAAAGATTTAGATTAAATCTTATGTGAATTCTTGTTGATGAATAGATAATATCGATCAATAAATAAAGTAAGTAAGGAATGCAAGTAAAGTAAAAGATAGAAAGTAGCAACACAAGTGATTTATAGTGGTTCTGCTACAAGGACACCTTCCTTGCTATACTCCACTCCCCGAGTACCCCACTCGAGAGTTCAAGTACTATGTCAACAAGCTTGTGAAAACGTAGAGGGGGGGTGAATACGTTACCGTTTAAAAACTTTAGATCTTTTGTATCAAATCGCTTATGAAGCTTGTTATAATATGAAAGTGCCAATTATTACTTGTGACTAATATAAAGCATAGTAAACCAAGTTGTCACACAAGCATCAACATCAAGCCACATCACAAGCAATAGTATAAAGGTAAAGTGATAAAGAAAGGAAAGTGTAAACCGGACATGAGGATTTATAGTGGTTCGGTCAGCTCCTCTCCTCCCCTACTCCACCCCGGTACCCAACTCGAGAGTTTTCACTAAATCAACAAGCTCCCTTCTCGGGAGAAAACCTACAAACGCCGCACACTTTTTCTCTACAAAGCTAAATACTGGGTTCTAGTTCGAGGTAGAACCAACCTAACATCGCCTATACAATATTTTCGACACTAAGCTAGATGCCGAGTTCTTTCCCGGGTACAACCACTCCCGTTATGTTTTAAGGCCCAACATAACAAACCTTGTATTTTATGGAACAAACACATAAACCATCTAATCTAGTTTGGTGAAAGTGTTATGATGACACAATAATGTTTACAATGATGATCCATGACAAAAATGTCTAATGGATATGAATGACTACTTCTAAATGAACTTCCATTGATAGTAAGCCTTCAACTGATGAAGATCATAACTTCCATACGCTTGTTGTGATAGATCTTCATATGTGTACGCTTATGGTGAATGAGAATGGCTAGATCTCAAAGCTTTCCTTGGTTGATCAAAATGTAAAGTATGCTTACAACAAATATGAATGTTAAAAGAATTATGATCATGTATTGGTGAGGGTAATTAATGTATGCTACTACATTGTTATCTACAGATCTAAATGATGCAAGAATGATAGAGAGAATGTGTGTTGAAGGGGTGAGAAAATGGGTGGACAATGGGCTACTATTTATAGCTAACAAGGTCAACAAACCAAGGAACCAAAAAAAGGGATCCGCGGGGTTCCGTCCTTGTTAACATTGGTCCACATGGGTTCCGATGAGAAAATCTAAAAAATCTTTATCAAATCTTTCCAAAATCATATACACAATCTTTCCAAGATATTTTTTGTCATCTTTCTAGATTTAGATGACACTATGCATGAAGTAATAAAACCATTTTAATTTTGAATAAAATGTAAACAAAAGTTTGTTTGTAAAAATGTATTACTTAACTAGTTAATATATGATTAACAAGTTGTACCATGTTAGTTCATGTGTTACTAAAAATATTAAACGACTTATGCTATTATAGGACTAATGTTATTGTGTCCTTAACATCATTTTTAGAAGTATGTAAACACGTTTCTCTTAGTTTGACACCTAAAGTGCACTTTGACACCTAATGTCGCACTTATCCTATTTTGACACCTAAAGTGCACTTTGACACTTAATGTGGCACTTATTCTATTTTGACAAGAATACAACTTAGGAAGCATGATGTACAAGTAAAAATACTTGTATATGCAAAATGTAAAATGAGGTTTGAAATAGAATGTAACCTTTTAATATACTTAATGACTCTAAACGTACTCTAAACATTCTAAATGATTTGTTAAGGGGTTTGATCATAATGCCACATAACAAACATGTACGAACTTGTGTTATAGCATACGAGGACTAGAGACGTCGAGAGGTGTTGAATGTATGTTAAGACAAAATATGATTACAAGTAACTTGTACATTTTTCGTTATGTATCAAGTTATATGTTTGTCATCAATCAAAACAAACGAGACTATATAGATTAAATATCGTAATATCTAAAATAACAATCTCCCCCTTTTTGATGATGACGAAATATGTAAATGTGATAGATAGTAAAATGTAAAAAGTTACTTGTGTCTGTATTACCTTCTACATTGCCTTTTCCATTTACACTCTTCTCCCCTTTTGTCGAAACAAAAAGGGTGTTTCCTTGGAGTTCTAAACATCATTTCTCCCCGAAAAGGCGAGCTTGCATCATCCTGAGTGAAGTTAAATTTTCTACTCCAATTCCCTATGGTTTTTGCATCCCGTAGGTTATTGCCCTTGTTTGGTAGCGGATCCATGGATCAAATTTAGACTCCTAACCTACATCAATGTTAGTTTTGTGCAACATATAAAAAATATATGAGAAATGCATGATGAAGAAAATGCACATAGCAAACGATACTCGTGGGTAAGTTATTGATGTGCTTACCATGTGCAAGTTTTAAAGTTTATAAACACGATTTATCCGGGTAATTACTTTAACACATACGAGCAAGTATACTCGTTCGTGATAGCAAAGGTGGGTAAGTCGAGATCGTCCCAAGGGATTAACGTTTAGTTTGTTAAATTGTTTGAGACAAGAAAGCTTGTCAAGGCTTCCTTCAAAGTGATGCTCTTATAGAAAGCCAAATTAAAGAAACATATACTTGTGTGAAGTCCATAGTCAATTATAAAGAGTGTTCATGAAAGCTTGGTGTAAACTTGATGCAATGCACAAATCATAAACAAATGATTTTCAATCCATGGTTTATGTTTTGTAAAAATCATTTTAAGAATAAAAAGACATAGGTAATCCTTTTGGTCCTTAACCTAGTGATTATTCTTTAGAAAATCCATTTGTTTGTAAAATATTCTTATTCAACTTGTTCTTACGACTCTTTCGACCTTTACATGATGAAATCGTTTCTAGTCTTGTTTTAACAAGTAAATATGATGAGTGTCAATCAACATATCCCCATACTAGTTTGTCACTAACGTTTTGGAATAAAACATAAGAGAAATACTTTCGGTCCTTTATCTTGAAAATGTTTTACCAACAAATTAAACAAGACTAGTAGTTATTCCAACAAACTCATTAAACAAGATCATTTTACATGCATCACATATAAGAACACTCCTAATTGCACTACATCCTTACACATAAGTATATTCAAGAATTACTCCATTAAAACCATAACATAACACAAGTAGTAACCATGTAATTCATATAATTCATAAGAATAGAGATTCATGACAAAGTTCATAAGAATACCTAAACTTCATATTACAAGAACTGGAAAATTGTGGAACTATAGAAACCACACGCCTCCAATCGTCTTATACTACTCGTACAACTCCAAATGACTACCAAATGGTTTAGTATTGTTCTCACCATACTCCTGGACGTTTTACAGGTGAAATAGGACTTTTGGGATGAATAAAAGTGGTTAGTAATAGTCTTGGTGTAAGCCTATTACTCTTTTGGGTGTGTCACACTAAACTACTAATTCTAGGTGTATTATATAGCTAGGAACTCTTCATCAACAAGCCAAAAACGTCCACAATGAGTTATTAACTAGAAATGATCGGACTCTCATGATTTATAGAAGTTATGGCATCAATAAATAAGAGTAATCTGCAGATTTCATCCGGATCGTTGCGAAGCACCGATCCATTTATGTTTTGATTGTTTCCAGCCGATCCGTTGCGGGTCTTAACCGATCGGCCGGATGCCTTCCGATTAAAGATAATTTGAGTTTTCTTGACTTTTCTCGATTCATGCTTTTTTCCTTGCTTTCGATGCTGATTTCCAAGATGAAACTTGATATTTATTTGATGTAGATACTTAGAAATCCTTGTGCTTCCAATCATCGAGTCCTTGAGCTTTCTCACCTATCTTTCTTTCCCGGGAATTATCCAAATGTGCATGAAATCGTCATTTCTTCGCCTTTTACGATACCTGGCTACATTCACATACAAATACGCTTCTTTTGCACTTTTGCAACAATTATGTGTAAATATAACCGATTATCATACACAAAACTAACAATAACGCTACTAAAAACATGCTCATTCTGAGCGTTATCAGTTATGTTAGATTATCTTCTCCTCCTTTTTGTGGAAACAGAACGATGTATCGAAGAATGAAAATGAATGCGTGCATGCTCCTCCTTGAAGGTTGTTCCCCCTTGATCGGGGCGTCAAGGTATGATTAAAATGCTACAACACAAATATTAGTGCAAAACTATATTCGTCCTTGGACGAGTATGTGATATACAACAAAGTGTGTATAATATGCATTCTATAAATGCTTGACGGAAGCTCCTTCTAGCTCTAGGGCGTCAAGATGAACCTACAAAACAAATATTATTATAATAGAAGTTTTGTCTTTATTAATAAATGTATAGGAAGCAATATGACAAGCCAAATGTAGGTGTCAGAGTATAAAGAAGGAAAATAATCGATGCAAACTTCATCCTTAGATGAGTGTGCTATATACAATCAAGCGTATATGATGATGAACCTACAATGAAAGAATTAGTGCAATATATTTCATTTTTTTGACAAAGAAAAGATAAGATGTATATATATGATGCAACATGTGAATGATATAATCACAAGCAACTCAAGACAGAAAACCATGATCATTTAGTAAAACATGTTATAAGGTGTAAACTTCTAATAATGAAAACAAACAGTCATGAGAAAATTAAAATAGGAACATAATATGATTCTCCAAAAATATAAGCCTAAAAATAATGCCTAGAAGGAAAATATAAAGTGAAGCTAAGATATTATGAGTTAGAGTGGGTGGTGCTAGTGTTGATGTCGGTTTACTAGTAGGATTCATAGGAGGTAGTGATGATAACTCGATAGATGACTTAACATTGATTAAAGTGAGTTTTTCGCTAATCAATGGTGGTGATGATTAGTGAAAGAGGTGATGGAAGGTGGTGGTGATAACGTAGACAACTATTAAATAAATAGAAACATGTATGTTATAGCAAATGCTATAAAAGATATAAAAGTAGAAAATATGGACTCATGCAATCCTTATCTAAAATTCATAACTTGAGGGATAAGCAAAGAATGTGACTCTCGTAATGCATAAGGGTTATGATCTGAATGATAGTATTGACGCTAACATGAATGAAATTCATTCATTGATTGACACAAATTATAAAGATGACCTATTCTAATGGGAGAGAGAGAGTATTAACATGGTTTTGACCGACATGATCTTTCATGACATTATCATCTACCAAAGATTATGTATCATGTCATAGTATATGCTTGAATGGAATTAAAAGGAAGTGACGACAATGAGCACCTAGGAACATAAATACCATATGAAAAAAAATAAAAATACTAAATACGTATATGAGGATGAGAATGAAATCATATGGTGGGAGAGTGTTGGTTAGACCAAAGTGTTGGGAATGTTGGCTTTGATTAATATATCATTTGCGCTGACAATGACATACCTGATATGTGTCAAGGAAGACAAATGATGAGATCCTATGATGGTGTTCTAGACAATGAAGTCGTGAGATCTGGTTAAAAGAAAAATCCTAAGCTCCATTTAAATTAGTTGTTGGTTGTGGAGATGAAGAAGTTTGTCAATCACATGATGTGTTTTTCACTTGATGAGGTATTGGTGAAAACTTGTGATATTGGGTTAAAAAGGCTTGAAAACACTTGTGATTTTGTGAACCGATTTTAACTAAATGATGTGTACCTATGTGTAGGTATTTGTCTACGTTATTACCACCACCTTCCATCACTTCTTTCATCACCTCTTTCACTAATCATCACCACCATTTGAAAAAAGACAATTATGTGAATGAATTTTTCTTTAATACATTTTGACATGAGTAAGTGTTCTTTAATACATTTTGACAAAAGATAATTATGTGAATGAATTTTTCTCCGCCTTAATCAGTGGACATCCAACATAATGTCACAATTCTCATTTTCCGGTCATTTCTCATACTCCATATTCATCATTTCATAACGATTCATTCATGATTTTTGCATTTCACCTTAAACGCCAAATTTTATATTAAATAAAAGTTATCGCGTGAGTTATTATTTTGAACATTTAATCCGCTACTTCCAAAAATGATCCCGATGTATTTTTTTATACTTACATTTAGTTTCTAAAAACTATATTTTGAGTTTACCTAGTGTTTTAAATTTATTTTGTATATAAATCGTTAAATTTATATTATTACGACGCTTTTCTTAAAACTACACGATAATTATTATATCACTCAAATTTTACAAGGAATGTATTTTTACAATTTTTATGATCTCATCATACTCTACTTTGATCTGTTAAAAATTACTTTCACCTAAAATTTCCTTAAATGCACTAAAGTATATTAAATCTTACAAGTTATCTTCACTTATACATTATACTTACATTTTTATTTATACACATGATTTAAAAAGAAAAAAATAAAATATCTTGAAATCCCTCCCTTGACTCATAAGGGGTGGTATTATGATAGTTGGTAAAATCTTTTTCTAACTTGATAGTATACATTCATACTCCAAGTAAAAATCTCATTCATTCCTCATAATCATTCTACAAGTCAAATAAAAAGTTCTCTTTGGTTTTTCTCCTCAAGAACCGGCCATAGAAGGGTTTTCCAAGGGATCATCCAAAAATTTCTCAAGCAAGCATAAACACTCTAGATTACACTCTTATTAAAGGTTTTGAAATAAAAACCTAGGGTGTTTAGGTTAATCCTTGTTCTAATCACCTCATCATAGTAGCTTGTAAGCATATTTCTATCATTTTTCATCTTTCCTTATCATTACATATTTATTTCTTCATATTTTGAGCAAACATGCAAGACTTGTGTTAGTTATACCATTTTTACATTGATTTTTAGAGTTATATATATAAAGGTCATCCTATAATTATCCCCTTGTTATATATTGGTCTTGATGATGTTTAGGAACCCATGACACCCTAAGAAGGTGTATGGTAGGATTAGAATAGCTTTGGAGTTGATTTGAAGGGATTGAATAGGTTTAGTACGAGAAAAACTATTTTCGACAAGTATATAAAGTGTTCTGTCCTTATTTTGTTTTTCTGGAAAATCCGACAGTAGGCACGAATTTTGGCCGTGATAATTAGAAAATATACTTTAAAACGAATCCGTGGCCGCTTGAACGGATTAAAACGGAGTTATAACGAAGAAGTTATGAATTTTACAAGTTTGACGCACGAATATATATTTTTTTCTGAAATTTCAGCAACCTATTATTGTTTTATTCGAGTCAAAAACGAGCCTTAAGCTTCATAAATTATTTCGACTTGTCAAAAATATAATAGTATACTTTGATACGAAGCTAAGGACATATAATACGTAGAAAACGGATTTGAAACTACTAAGATATGCACGTTTTCATAAAATTGCCGTAACTATTATTTTCTGAAAACCTATATTATTTTTACGAGACAAGTATTACGGTAACTAAAACGCATCATGTTGAAGGTGTTTTTATCTATGATGTAGAACTTCTTGGAACGAGATGTCTTCTAGTAAAATCGAGATCACCAAGCATATTTTTCAAAACGACAAACCGTTTGTATAGCGGAGTTGTAATAAATTAATTACGGTTGCTTAAACTTTGCCGAAACTCATTTTTAACCAACATTTTAGACAAAATCACCATCTTTAACCCTTATTATCTTTATGTTCGAGACCTTTATGACTAAAACTCCTGAACTGAAACTTCTGGATTTTGATACAAACTTTCCAAAACCGCCGAGTTCGTTTCCTAACGTTCGACGTACACCATTTTACGACTAGTTTTTCAAGGCCATTTTTGTCACTTTTATAAAATCGACTACATTATTTTACTATCTAAAAGTTGAAATTTCACAATAAATCATTACAAAACCATTGTAGGATGACATTTTGACGTAAATACTTGTAAAGTAATTTAAGAATGGTCAAGACGCCAAAAGAGTATTTTTCGACGATAAGTATTATTTTTTCAAAACTCACAAATGGTATAAATAACATACGAAATGCATGCATAACATTACATCATAGCTCATTATGTATCATATCATTCATCATAGGTCAAGATTAAAGCATCACATTATACCGTACTCACCTTTGTCATCATTCCAGTTATTCATGTGAGTTTTCATACCCACTTTCTATTAATGTTTACAAACTTTGGGGAGATACATGCTCAAACTATTTTCATTTACTTTCACAAGTACTTTAAACTCTTACATATTACTGTGAGTTCATACCCCGCTTACTGCTTAAATTTTATATACTATTTGGGCGTAGATATATGCTTATTTATCCAAACACTTAAACTCTTTGCCAAACAACATTACCTATACTTTAGACTTGATATGCGTTTATACTTGATTGGGTTCTACTTGATTTCATATGCATATTTGGAACAAACATACAAGAATTAGTGGCTCCAAATTAAGTTGTTGGAAGGCTATTAATTTACAAACATCCCAATATTTATATGTTGGAAGGCCATTTATTTGATACAGCCCAACGTAGTCGTTGGAGGAACATCCCAAGATTTATATGTTGGAAGGCCATTTTATGGATGTACCAACGTGAGCGCTAGGAACATCCCAACATGTGTGTTGGAAGACCCTTGTGGTGACATTTATACTTTTAACTACTATGATATATACATACAAGATTGACATACTATTTTTAGCAATGGGTTGTAAACACACAGGTTGCAAGTTTTGTATGGCGGGACTTGAACCGAGATTTATTTACGATGCCTTTGCTTTGTGAACTATTCTATATGACCAAAAACTTAGACTTTGCCGCATGAATGTTCTTAAAGGCTTTACATTATAACACAAACTCTATGAACTCACTCAACCTTTGTGTTGACACTTTTAGCATGTTTTATCTCGGGTATCTAAGGCATTCACTTCATGGCATGCATATGGACATATCATAGAGTCGTGGTGACGACGCGTTCACCTGGGTTTTACTCACTTTAAAACATCGTTGAATTGTAAACACACTTATTTCCGCACAAGTTGATTTTCATTTGGGACCTATACTTTGTAAACTCGGATTGTTTTATTAAATCAAACGATGTGTTTTCCAAACGACACTTTAGGTCGCTCGATATAACTAACTTTGATGCTATGACAGTCCTCCCAAGGTATTCAATTCACAAGAAAATGTAATTTGGGGTGTGACAGATTGGTATCGGAGCATCGGTTATAGAGAACTAGGTTGCATCATTGACCCTAGACTATAACCACATCATCATAGCATCTCATCATATCATTATAAGTGCATATTGTTTATACATGCGAACTTATGACTCAACACCAAACATCATATGAGTCGATTAGTCCAAGCATGGCATAGTTACTCCTAAATTATACTGAGCCCGATCACCTATGTCTAATTCAGGAAGAATCATGCAATGAAGGGAGTAGTAGGCTTATATGTGTAAGCAATTCCGTAATCGAGCCAAATTTTCAAAAGATTTTCTTCAAACCACTTGATTCCAGCTTGATCCGAAGCGACAGCTCTTGTTTGATGAGTTGTGATCGGAGCTAGAAACAAGTTATTACCTAAACCGATTTAGCCTAATCGTATGACAGTTCTTGTTTGATGAGTTGTGGGATTAAGTAAAAATCGTTTACCAAAAAGTCTTTTAAAAATTTTGCTTGAGAATGGGAAAGTCAGCCTCATCGAGCCTAATCATAAGGGAGCATGTCTTTAGAATGAGATATAGTCACGACATATGCATGAGCATTGACATAATCATTTAGACCATACATGAGCATAAACTTTTAGAACCCTTGTCACGTTTGAGCCATAGTATTAATTAATCAATCACGAGGACGTGACCTACCGACATGGGAAGAATGTCACAATTCTCATTTTCTCCGTCATTTCTCATACTCCCTATTCATCATTTCATAACGATTCATTCATGATTTTTGCATTTCACCTTAAACGCGTAAATTTTATATTAAATAAACGCTATCGCGTGAGTTATTATTTTGAACATTTAACTGCTACTTCCAAAAATGATCCCGATGTATTTTTTATACTTACATTTAGTTTCTAAAAACTATATTTTGAGTTTACCTAGTGTTTTAAATTTATTTTGTATATAAATCGTTATTATATTACGACGCTTTTCTTAAAAACCATTACCCTATAATTATTATATCACTCAAATTTTACAAGGAATGTATTTTTACAATTTTTATGATCTCATCATACTCTACTTTGATCTGTTAAAAATTACTTTCACCTAAAATTTCCTTAAATGCACTAAAGTATATTAAATCTTACAAGTTATCTTCACTTATACATTATACTTACATTTTTATTTATACACATGATTTAAAAGAAAAAAAAAAATAAAATATCTTGAATCCCTCCCTGACGACAAGTGGAGGGGGTGGCATTTATGATAGTTGGAAATCTTTTCTAACTTGATAGTATACATTCATACTCCAAGTAAAAATCTCATTCATTCCTCATAATAATTCTACAAGTCAAATAAAAAGTTCTCTTGGTTTTTCTCTCCTCAAGAACCGGCCATAGAAGGGTTTTCCAAGGGATCGTCCAAAAATTTCTCAAGCAAGCATAAACACTCTAGATTACACTCTTATTAAAGGTTTTGAAATAAAAACCTAGGGTGTTTAGGTTAATCCTTGTTCTAATCACCTCATCATAGTAGCTTGTAAGCATATTTCTATCATTTTTCATCTTTCCTTATCATTACATATTTATTTCTTCATATTTTGAGCAAACATGCAAGACTTGTGTTAGTTATACCATTTTTACATTGATTTTTAGAGTTATATATATAAAGGTCATCCTATAATTATCCCCTTGTTATATATTGGTCTTGATGATGTTTAGGAACCCATGACACCCTAAGAAGGTGTATGGTAGGATTAGAATAGCTTTGGAGTTGATTTGAAGGGATTGAAATAGGTTTAGTACGAGAAAAACTATTTTCGACAAGTATATAAAGTGTTCTGTCCTTATTTTGTTTTTCTGGAAAATCCGACAGTAGGCACGAATTTTTGGCCGTGATATTTAGAAAATATACTTTTTAACTGCGGTCATTGAACGGATTAAAACGGAGTTATAACGAAGAAGTTATGAATTTTACAAGTTTGACGACGGAATATATATTTTTTTCTCTAAATTTCAAAGAATCTATTATTGTTTTATTCTCGAAGTCAAAAACGCAGCCTTAAGCTTCATAAAATTATTTCAATTTACGTCGTACATATACACATTACTTAAAACGACTATATTTATCTATGATGTGAACTTTTGGAACGATTTTGTCTTCTAGTAAAATCAAGATCACCAAGCATATTTTTCAAAACGACCAACCGTTTGTATAGCGGAGTTGTAATAAATTAATTACGGTTGCTTAAACTTTGCCGAAACTCATTTTTAACCAACATTTTAGACAAAATCACCATCTTTAACCCTTATTATCTTTATGTTCGAGACCTTTATGATCTAAAACTCCCGAATGAAACTCGGATTTTGATACAAACTTTCCAAAACCGCCGAAGTTCTTCCTAACGATCGACGCATAACCATTTTAATTTAACTAGTTTTCGAAGCCATTTTTGTCACTTATAAAATTTCCGACCTACATACATATTTTACTTAATTTAAAAGTTGAAATTTCACAATAAATCATTACAAAACCATTGTAGGATGACATTTTGACGTAAATACTTGTAAAGTAATTTAAGAATGGTCAAGACGCCAAAAGAGTATTTTTCGACGATAAGTATTATTTTCAAAACTCACAAATGGTATAAATAATATAATAAATGCATGCATAACATTACGTCATAGCTCATTGCGTATCATATCATTCATCATAGGTCAAGATTAAAGCATCACATTATACCCTGTACTCACTTTTGTTCCAGCTATTCATGTGAGTTTTCATAGCCCCACTTTCTATTAATTGTTTACAAACTTTTGGGGAGATACATGCTCAAACTATTTTCATTTACTTTCACAAGTACTTTAAACTCTTACATACATCGTGAGTTCATACCCCGCTTTTACTCGTTTAAATTCCAATATACTATTTGGGGCGAGATATATGCTTATTTATCCAAACATTTAAACTCTTTGCCAAACAACATTACCTATACTTTAGACTTGATTGCGTTTTATACTTGATTGGGTTATACTTGATTTCATATGCATACTTGGAACAAACATACAAGAATTAGTGGCTCCAAATTAAATTTGGAATATTAATTTACAAACATCCCAATATTTATATGTTGGAAGGCCATTTATTTGGATACGTACCAACGTGAGTCGTTGGAGGAACATCCCAAAGATTTATATGTTGGAAGGCCATTTTTATGGATACAAACCCAACGTGAGCGTTTGAGGAACATCCCAACACGTGTGTTGGAAGACCCTTGTGGTGACATTTATACTTTTAACTACTATGATATATACATACAAGATTGACATACTATTTTTAGCAATGGGTTGTAAACACACAAAGTTGCAAGTTTTGTATGGGCGGGACTTGAACCGAGTGGATTTATTTATGCCTTTGCTTTGTGAACTATTCTATATGACCAAAAACTTAGACTTTGCCGCATGAACGTTCTTTAAAGGCTTTACATTTCAACACAAACTCTATGAACTCACTCAACCTTTGTGTTGACACTTTTTAGCATGTTTTATCTCGGGTATCTAAGGCATTCACTTCATGGCATGCATATGGACATATCATAGAGTCGTGGGACGACGCTGCTTCACTTGGTTTTACTCACTTTAAAACATCGTTTGAATTGTAACACACTTATTTCCGTACAAGTTGATTTTCATTTGGGACCTATACTTTGTAAACTCTGATTGTTTTATTAAATCAAACGATGTGTTTTCTAAACCATTACTTTAGGGTCGCTCAACTTAACTTTGATGCTATGACAGCCCTCCCTGGTATTCAATTCGCTGAAAAATGTAATTTGGGTGTGACAGTGATGGTATCAGAGCATCAGTTATAGAGAACTAGGTTGCATCATTGACCCTAGACTATAACCACATCATCATAGCATCTCATCATATCATTATAAGTGCATATTCTTTATACATGCGAACTTATGACTCAACACCAAACATCATATGAGTCGATTAGTCCAAGCATTGCATAGTTACTCCTAAATTATACATAGCCCGATCACCTATGTCTAATTCAGGAAGAATCATGCAATGAAGGGAGTAGTAGTCTCATATGTGTAAGCAATTCCGTAATCAAGCCAAATTTTCAAAAGATTTTCTTCAAACCACTTGATTCAGTTTGATCCCGGCGACAGCTCTTGTTTGATGAGTTGCAAAGATCGAGCTAGAAACAAGTCAAAATACCTAAAACCGATTTAGCCTTAATCGTATGACAAAGTTCTTTTGTTTGATGAGTTGTGGGATTAAGTAAAATCGAACCAAAAAAGTCTTTTAAAAAATTTTGCTTGAGAATGGGAAAGCCTGCCTCATCGAGCCTAATCATAAGGGAGCATGTCTTTAGAATGAGATATAGTCACGACATATGCATGAGCATTGACATAATCATTTAGACCATACATGAGCATAAACTTTTAGAACCCTTTGTCACGCTTTTGAGCCATAGTATTATTAATCGAATCACGAGGACGTGATTCCTACGACATGGGAAGAATGTAACAATTCTCATTTTCCGGTCATTTCTCATACTCCATATTCATCATTTCATAACGATTCATTCATGATTTTTGCATTTTCACCTTAAACGCCAGAAATTTTATATTAAATAAACGTTATCACAAGGAGTTATTATTTTGAACATTTAACTGCTACTTCCAAAAATGATCCCGATGTATTTTTTATACTTACATTTAGTTTCTAAAAACTATATTTTGAGTTTACCTAGTGTTTTAAATTTATTTTGTATATAAATCGTTAAATTTATATTATTACGACGTTTTTCTTAAAAACCACACCCATAATTATTATATCACTCAAATTTTACAAGGAATGTATTTTTACAATTTTTATGATCTCATCATACTCTACTTTGATCTGTTAAAAATTACTTTCACCTAAAATTTCCTTAAATGCACTAAAGTATATTAAATCTTACAAGTTATCTTCACTTATACATTATACTTACATTTTTATTTATACACATGATTTAAAAGAAAAAAAAAAATAAAATATCTTGAAATCCCTCCCTTGACGACAAGGGAGGGTGGCATTTATGATAGTTGGTAAAATCTTTTTCTAACTTGATAGTATACATTCATACTCCAAGTAAAAATCTCATTCATTCCTCATAATAATTCTACAAGTCAAATAAAAAGTTCTCTTGGTTTTTCTCTCCTCAAGAACCGCCATAGGGGTTTTCCAAGGGATCATCCAAAAATTTCTCAAGCAAGCATAAACACTCTAGATTACACTCTTATTAAAGGTTTTGAAATAAAAACCTAGGGTGTTTAGGTTAATCCTTGTTCTAATCACCTCATCATAGTAGCTTGTAAGCATATTTCTATCATTTTTCATCTTTTCTTATCATTACATATTTATTTCTTCATATTTTGAGCTAACATGCAAGACTTGTGTTAGTTATACCATTTTTACATTGATTTTTAGAGTTATATATATAAAGGTCATCCTATAATTATCCCCTTGTTATATATTGGTCTTGATGATGTTTAGGAACCCATGACACCCTAAGAAGGTGTATGGTAGGATTAGAATAGCTTTGGAGTTGATTTGAAGGGATTGAAATAGGTTTAGTACGAGAAAAACTATTTTCGACAAGTATATAAAGTGTTCTGTCCTTATTTTGTTTTTCTGGAAAATCCGACAGTAGGCACGAATTTTTGGCCGTGATATTTAGAAAATATACTTTAAAACTAATCCGCGGTCACGCTTGAACGGATTAAAACGGAGTTATAAACGCAAGAAGTTATGAATTTTACAAGTTTGACGACGGAATATATATTTTTTCTGAAATTTCAAAGAACCTATTATTGTTTTATTCGAAGTCAAACTAGCCTTTTAAGCTTCTTCATAAATTATTTCGACTTGTCAAAATATAATAGTATACTTTGATACGGCTAAGGACATATAATAACGTAGAAAACGGATTTGAAACGACTAAGATATGCAAAAACGCTTTCATAAAATTGCCGTGAACTATTATTTTCTAAAACTATATTATTTTTACGAGACAAGTATATTACGGTAACTAAAACGTAATCATGTTGAAGGTCAAGCTTTTATCTATGATGTAGAACTTTTTAGAACGAGATGTCTTCTAGTAAAATCGAGATCACCAAGCATATTTTTCAAAACGACAAACCGCTCACAGTATAGCTGGAGTTGTAATAAATTAATTACGTTGCTTAAACTTTGCGTAAACTCATTTTAACCAACATTTTAGCCAAAATCACCATCTTTAACCCTTATTATCTTTATGTTCTAGACCTTTATGACGAAAACTCTAACTAAAACTTCTGGATTTTGATACAAACTTTTCCAAAACCGCCGAAGTTCGCTTCCCAACGATCGACGCAGACACCATTTTATTTACTAGTTTTTCAAGCCATTTTTGTCACTTTTATAAAATTTCCGACCATTATTTTACTAATTTAAAAGTTGAAATTTCACAATAAATCATTACAAAACCATTGTAGGATGACATTTTGACGTAAATACTTGTAAAGTAATTTAAGAATGGTCAAGACGCCAAAAGAGTATTTTTCGACGATAAGTATTATTTTCAAAACTCACAAATGGTATAAATAACATATTTAAATGCATGCATAACATTACATCATAGCTCATCATGCGATCATATCATTCATCATAGGTCAAGATTAAAGCATCACATTATACCTCAGTGTACTCACTCTTGTCATCATTCCAGCTATTCATGTGTGAGTTTTCATAGCCCCACTTTCTATTAATTGTTTACAAACTTTTAGGGGAGATACATGCTCAAACTATTTTCATTTACTTTCACAAGTACTTTAAACTCTTACATATATTACCGTGAGTTCATACCCGCTTTACTCTTTAAATTCCTATATACTATTTGGGGCTTAGATATATGCTTATTTATCTAAACATTTAAACTCTTTTGCCAAACAACATTACCTATACTTTAGACTTGATTCGCTTTTATACTTGATTGGGTTATATTTGATTTCATATGCATATTTGGAACAAACATACAAGAATTAGTGGCTCCAAATTAAGTTGTTGGAAGGCTATTAATTTACAAACATCCCAATATTTATATGTTGGAAGGCCATTTATTTGGATACAGCCCAACGTGAGTCGCTGGAGGAACATCCCAAAGATTTATATGTGGAAGGCCATTTTATGGATACGTACCAACGTGAGCTTGAGGAACATCCCAACACGAGGTGTTGGAAGACCCTTGTGGTGACATTTATACTTTTAACTACTATGATATATACATACAAGATTGACATACTATTTTTAGAAAGGGGTTGTAAACACACAAAGGTAAAGTTTTGTATGGGCGGACTTGAACTGAGTGGATTTACAATGCCTTTGCTTTGTGAACTATTCTATATGACCAAAAACTTAGACTTTGCTGCATGAATGTTCTTTTAAAGGTTTTACATTTCAACGCAAACTCTATGAACTCACTCAACCTTTGTGTTGACACTTTTAGCATGTTTTATCTCGGGTATCTAAGGCATTCACTTCATGGCATGCATATGGACATATCATAGAGTCGCAGGACGACGCTGCTTCACTTGGGTTTTACTCACTTTAAAACATCGCTTGAATTGTAACACACCTTATTTCCGCATCAATTTGATTTTCATTTGGGTCCTATACTTTGTAAACTCTGATTGTTTTATTAAATCAAACGATGTGTTTTCTAAACGATTACACTTTTAGGTCGCTCGATATAACCGTAACTTTGATGCTATGACGTACCTCCCCAAGGTATTCATTCCTCCACCTGCAAAATGTAATTTGGGGTGTGACACATAATGTGTAATGCATCAAATAAAGAATGACGATAAAGTATTTAGAAGGTTGTAGATTAATTAAGGTGATGAGCTTAGTAATGTTTTTGCGGATGTTGGTTAGCATACAAAGAACTTCATCCTTGAAGTTATGTAGCTCTTCTCTATCAATGCAAGATGATTGCATGACGAGGCATGTGGTTCTCTCATAGGAGCTGGAAAGGATTAGAGTATTGTTATAGCTAAATAGTAATGGAGGTGATATTTGGAAAGCAGAAAGAATAATGAGATTTGGAAAGAGTTCGGTTGAAAGATACAAAAATGCAATGCCAAGCCTCTAAAACTTAATTCTAAATGTTTTAAAAACTATATGCAAGTGAATGGTTCCCATAAAACATATTAAATCTACGTAGCAATAAAGGAATTACAATTATGCGAAATTGGCATATAAAAGTTAGAACGAAGTGAGATAACAAATAATTTGTTATCAACCTATAAGACAAAAGTGTTAGTGACAAAAGATGTGAATATGATAGAAATCATAAGACAACATCCTATATAAACAAAGACAACATATTCGACTACTAGATAAAAAATCACCACACAACATGATAGCATCAAGACAAACAATCATATTATGCAAAAGCATGACATTATATGAAATACTTCATTGTGAGATTGTTTTGTCGTTAGGTTTAGACACTTAAGCATATAATGATTCATGTGATTAATTTGTAGGATAAAACAACTTCTAAATGTTTATCATACCAAAAGTACTTTGAAAAATTGTAAATGCACACGTTGCAAACAAATAAAGTGACAAAGTCATAAAAAAAGCAAGACGAAAAAATTCATGCAAACCCTGTTTGAATTATAACATTTTGGAGCATGTATTATTTAGACCGTCCTACGAAAAGGTTTAATGAATGCCAACAAAAGACAAGAGCTTTCAAACATAGATATATCATATAAAAACATCATGTATCAATATGACATATCATGAGTTAACAAGTAACATTTTAATCTTGCGAAACATCATAAAAAGAAAGAATGAAAATATCATACAAATCATGTTAACATTTAGTAGCACGAAACATATAAGCATACAAGCATCATAAAGATAAAACTTTACCAAGGTTTACATATTTGACTATCAATCAAACAATTATCAAACACTAAGATAATGTCAAGACAATTAATCATATCAAACAAGAACATGTAATCAACACATGTATATGTGATGCAAGTGGTTTTAATAAACTTAAATAAAGAAAAGTCATATATACTACTTTTTTGACTAAATATCTTATTGTAATACGTACTTTAGGCAAGTATAGGAATAAAGATTTTTCAAGTTGGAGAATGAATATGAGACAATTACTAGCGGTGCTCAATTAAAGCTAAACACGACCATTTTTACAGGTGATACCCAACTTCTCTCCTGGAAGCAATTTAACCGTTAGGTTAGATTGAGTTTCTACTGCAATAATTTCTCCAGTAGTCATTGTCATGTTAGAAAGATTGGAATTTCTATTTTTGCCTATTGAAGTATATTAAAGATGATAGTTTACCAATACTTGGCTTAATGTGACTCAACTAATTCCATTATAACTAAGGTGATGAAGATGTCATGTTATACACATGAATTTTAACAATGGTGTGTTGATAAACAATATGTTTTAATCTTGTGTTTAGAATCTAAGGTTGTTCAAATTACATAGCTAATTGTATGATCTAATGGATGACAACTTTTATGTTGAGTTGAAGTGTGTACTTTAAATGTGATTTGATCATCTAAGACCAGGGAATGGAATATGTTAAATTAAAAACGTTCTTAAGAAATCTCTTTGGAATTTTGTTTAACAAGAATCTAAGTAAGGTTACCAGCTTCAATAGATCTTGTGCATGCTCTAGATATGTGTTGTTTTAACCTTGGATGTGCACAAGGTTTGAGCAAGGTTAGGTTATGATGTACGCTTGAAAGGAAATAGATACAAATAGTATCTTTCAACAAATGATATTATCCCATAGGACAAAGTGATCATGCTTATGAAAACAAGTATGACAAGATGAATTGGATACGCTAGTTCATAGAACTTGTAGATGTTTATTCAAGATCATTTAGCCAATGAGGTGTAATGAAATCTCTTGTAACACAACCATTTATGTCACAAGGAGAGAATGATGCATAGGATATACATTATCCTTTTAACAAGATGAAAACTTAACGCATGATTTCTTAGGCATAATGTTTTCCAAAGCATTATGTTTTCCTAAATGAAGATATGAAGCCAAAGTGTTTGAATTGGATATTTCTATCCTAAATATACTTGGTCTAAACATTATATTCATTAGATGATGACAAGAGGAATTCACTCGAGTTTCTTATCTATACTACTCAAGAGTCATTGTAGCTCGGGGTGTATGAGGTTGGCTTTGAGATTGCATTTTAACATATGTTGTTAAAATGTTGATTTAAGGTTTAACAAAATTTATACAGAAGTTTAAATACAAAGTATTACTAATACTTTGATAACTTGTGATGGTAGTACTACTTATACTTAGTGGAAATTGATAAAAACTACTAGGGGCATCATGCTAATTTGATAGTGGCGGTCTAGCCATAATGAATCATCTAAGTCCTCATAGGTGGGAAAGTATGGTTGAGTTTATTCAACGTGCATTTGATTGTTGGACAAAGGGCTTTTTGAGCAATGCACTCAACGGATTCAAATGATGGTAAGGATGGTGGATTGATTGATCTAGGTGGTAGGTCTTCTAGTGTGTCTAAAGAAGGATGTGGTGATGTAGAGGTTTGTTGTGCTATGAGGTTGATAATTTGTTCATGGATGTTGAAAACAACAAGAATGGATACTAATTCTTGTGGTCCATTGGTTTCTACAACTAGTGGGTGAAGTGCTTGAAGTTTTGGTCATGTTTGTGAAGCTTAAGGCCTGAGATATATCACAGAGGTGAATGTGACGGGATAATGGTGAAAGAACAAGTGAACTTAAGTGGTAAATGTTCAAGGATGAAGACTTATTGACATTTGATTTATTCCTATTGTTTGAGAGAGTGTTAGGATAAGTGTTTTAACATATGTTGTTAAAATACTTGGGTTTTGATTTTTCAGATATGACTTTTAATGACTACAATTGTAAGTCAATTTTACTTGAATATTTTGGATAAAATAATTAAGTTGTCAATCCTACTTTGTTCAGATTGGATCGCACTAAAGGATAGCAAGACTTGATAATACATCTTTAACATAAGTTTGAGTTATGACTCGATGTAAATCGCTTTGGAAGATGATACATTATTTTCATGTTAACCAAGTGAGGCAACATATGTAGATACAAGACAATGTCATAAGTTAGACTTGTGATTTTGATATTTTATGTAATCTTTGCAAATAATGAATCAAGTTTTGTTAGGAAGTTGTCAAGTCACAAAATAAGTTAAGATAATGGGTGAAGGATGAGTAAAGGATGGAAGTATGCAGTTACTATGGGTAATGTTTACAAAACATTTGTGGTCCACGGATTACAAAGAACCAATTTTAGGGTTCCTTCCTTTATAGAGAAAGGTACCTTGGAGCATTTTCATGAAATTTTAAATTATGTTCAAAGATGGTTATCCTATTGGTCCAAGTGAGATGACATGATCCTAATATGAGTGAATATTAATATAAAGTATCCTAGTAACAAAAGTGAGTGATCTAGAGTGCTAGATTTAAACAAAAAATTAAAAAAATGTTACTGCGCTGAGTTACCTTTCGACATAACGGGAGGAACCTTTAATTTGGTTCCGCCCCATCCGTTGAGCCAAAATCCATCCTTAACAGTGGGCATTTTTCGACCCTCGAAACCCGTTCAAATTCCGTAATTTCTTCAAACATCTGTAATTAATTAGTTGTGATTAGGAAACAACAATGAAACATGTATAAACACATGTATGGGTATAGATCATGCAAGGGCTAGAAATTTCACTAAAGGGTGAAAAATGAAAATTGACAGCATCATGATGTTATCTACCTGCACGATACTTGGTTAGTTCACAAAGCGTTAAATAATAGTTAACATCCTACAAGGCATACAATGGTTCATACATCATTGTTTCACACACCTTTTTTAAGGATCTCGTATGCTTCGATAATCATTGAAAGTAGTGACACATTTTAACACTAGAACTAGTAGGTGGGAGTTTGTGCAAAACAACATTTTTCAAAGTATTTGACTAGTTTTATTTATTACTCATTTGCAAGATTTTAATATGACATATGCGAAGAAAGTTATCAAATTTTATAAGCAATGCAAAAACAATTTTCCAGCTTAGCGCACAAAATATAGGAAATGTCCTATTGTGCATAAACAAGAAATCGACAAACAAGCGAGTAAATAACATGGCAAGATTGATACTTGTGTAAAAAATAATTTTCAATAAGTAAGCAACATATATGCAACCAACATAAACCAACACAAGTAGTCATTTAACATGGCATAAAAAGAAAGATACTTTTCATCACTTTGCGTTTAAATAAGACGATGTATACCAAGCTTATTTAGTTTCCTTTACATATATAAATATCACCAAATTATTTAGTTTCAAAAGAAATTATATCAATGTTCAAAGGATACCAACTTAAATTGCTTAACTCAAAAGTTTGAGTTTCTATTTCAAAATAAAACTTAATATTTTGAACATACTATAGTATTTTGGTTATTCTACTCACTTAAAATTAGATTTAGGTAATGAGAGTATTTTTAAATGAAAGTAGACTTAATTCCCTTTAAAATGATAGGTAGCAAGACTTCTACAGACTTACGGTTAATTAGTTATGATTTTTTGAAGTTGGCCAAAAATTGCATATTATGCAGACCAAGTTACCTTTCTTCAAAGGGCAAGGAACCCTTTAAAAGGATCCGCCTGATCCATGTGTAGGACTTACTAGATTTGGTAGTAAACATATAACACACCTAATTTTAACATGATTTCTACTTATGTGACTTATCTAAACATTTACGGAGGTGATTTTTCAACTATAATTATAGTTATCCCAAACGCTCCTTTCAAAACCGTATTTTTCGTAAATTTGCTCTAAGCACATAATTTGACACTTACAAATTCTTTTAAGAAATATTTTCTTTTATTTTTCAAGGACACCTTCAATCTTATATACAAAGTAATATTTAACAACAAAATTTCTAAGTATAATAAGCGAAACATTTTTCATATTCTATTCCGCTTCAATGGTAATTTGATACATGGATCATACTCCATTTTAAAAACGATTTGTTTTGAAAAGAAGAGCCACGGGGCTCGGATACAAATTGTGAAAACGTGGGGGGGGGGTGAATACGTTACCGTTTAAAATCTTTAGATCTGTTGTATCAAATCGCTTATGAAGCTTGTTATAATATGAAACTTCCAATTATTTTTTGTGACTAATATAAAGCATATTAAACCAAGTTGTCACACAAGCATCAACATCAAGCCACATCACAAGCAATAATATAGTGCAATTATAAAGGTAAAGTGATAAAGAAAGGAAAGTGCAAACCGGACACGAGGATTTATAGTGGTTCGTTCACGGAGCTCCTCTCCGCCCTACTCCACTCCCGGAGTACCCAACTCGAGAGTTACATCACTAAATCAACAAGCTCCTTTCTCAGCGGAGAAAACCTTACAAACGTTGCTTACACTTTTTCCGGTACAAAGCTAAATACCGGGTTCTAGTTCTAGGTAGAACCAACCTAACATCGCCTATACAATATTTTCGACACTAAGCTAGATGTTGAGTTCTTTTACGGGTATAGCCACTCCCATTATGTTTTAAGGACCAACATAAAAAATCTTGTGTTTTATGGAACAAACACATAAACCATCTAATCTTGTTTGGTGAAAGTGTTATGATGACGCAATAATGTTTACAATGATGATCCCTGACAAAAATGTCTAATGGATGAATGACTACTTCTAAATAAACTTCCATTGATAAGAAGCCTTCAACTGATGAAGATCACAAGTTCCCTAAGCTTGTTGTGATAGATCTTCATATGTGTATGCTTGTGGTGAATGAGGATGGCTAGATCTCCAAACTTTCCTTTGTTGATCAAAATGTAAAGTATGCTTACAATAAAGATGAATGTTAGAAGCATTATGATCATGTGATGGTGAGGGTGATTAATGTATGTTTCTACGTTGTTATCTACAAATCTAAATGATGCAAGAAGGATAGAGAGAATTTATGTTGAAGGGGTTAGGAAATGGGTGGACAATGTGCTGCTATTTATAGCCAACAAGGTCAGCAAACCAATGAACCAATAAAGGGATCCGCGGGGTTCTATCCTCGTTAACATTTGGTTCCGCGAGTGTCTGACAGAAAATCTAAAAAATCGTTATCAAATCTTTCCAAAATCTTATACACAATCTTTCCAAGATATCTTTTGTGATCTTTCTAGATTTATATGACACTATGCATGATGTAATAAAACATTTTTATTTTGATTTAAATGTAAACAAAAGTCTGTTTGTAAAATGTACTTAACTAGTTAATATATGATTAGCAAGTTGTACCATGTTAGTTTATGTGTTACTGAAAATATGAAACTACTTATGCTATTATAGGACTAAAGTTATTATATCATTAACATCATTTTTAGAAGTATGTAAACACATTTCTCTTAGTTTGACACCTAAAGTGCACTTTGACACCTAATGTCGCACTTTGACACTTAATGTGTCACTTATTCTATTTTGACATGAATACAACTTATGAAGCATGATGTACTAGTAAAAATACTTGTATATGCAAAATGTAAAATGAGGTTCGAAATAGAATGGTTAACCTTTTAAAATCCTTAATGATTCTAAACGTATTCTAAATATTTTAAATGATTTGTTAAGGGGTTTGATCATAATGCCACATAACAAACATGTACGAACATGTGTTGTAGCATACGAAGACTAGAGACGTCGAGAGGTGTTGAATGTATGTTAAGACAAAATATGATTACAAGTAACTTTTACATTTTACGTTATGTATCAAGTTACATGTTTGTCATCAATCAAAACAAACGATCAGATAGATTAAATATCGTAATATTTGCACTGACAAAGCTCCTTCAAATCGGCGGAGAAGCCTCACAACGTCGCTTACACTTTTTTCGGTACAAAGCTAAATACCGAGTTCTTCCACGAGGTAGAACCAAACCTTTACACAACTATTACACAACAAATATGTAAAATATGAAATACAAGATATGCTACTGAAATCTTGTGGATGGACAAATCAATCAAGGAACCTTTGCTTGGATGACTTGTAGAGTAGCGTGATCTCGTCTTCATGAAGTACCTAAAAGAGAATCACAACAAAAGAGAGAAGAACTACAAGAATGATCAGAGGTTAGGAGAGTGAGATAATATATGAGAGAGTTGTAAGAAGATGGGTGAGAAACAATGAAGAAATGACTCACTATTTATAGACATTTTGTCTACAGGTAGGCCGATTCCGGCGGATCCCTCACCCAAGGGACCCGGCTAGTGTAAGTTGAGGGATCCGGCTTCTGGATCAGTTAAGTCCGGATTTTGGATACCAAACCGGGATATGGGTTATGGGTTATGGACCATGGGTCATGGACTTTGGATCATGGATACCCAACAAGATACATTGTACCTAGTTAATGGGTCATGGGTCTTGGGTCATGGGTCATGAATAATACCCAACATGATTTCATGCATGATGTCATGTAATGGGTCATGGGTTATAGATTTAGCTCCATGGGTATGGGTCATGGGTCATGGTTATTGCCCAACCTATTACATGTTTTGTTACAACATATTATTATTACAACATTTATGTAAATAACCAAATGTATATATTTTGCAAAACAACATGTATTCTTAGAATTATACTTATGATAACTTTATATTTGTTATCAACAAAACTTAACGAGCTCGCTAAATATAAACTAACGTTTTTACGGTTTATTTGTATTAAATGATGTTTGGTTAAGAAATATGGGTTTTGATATTTGGATTGAAATCACAAATTAGGGTGTCCCCATACCTACCTATATTGATGTGTTTAGAAATCTATTTTCATACCCATTACACCATACTATGAAACCCATACAAATAATGATTTCTAATTGCAAACCAAACGCACCCTGAATTTATTAGAGATTCAGGTATCATGACATCCATTTTTAACCATTTGGGCCCCACTGGATGCCATATCATTTCAACACTCAAACCTCAAAATACTCCTCTATCACAACTAACTTCAACTTAGTCATTTGGGCCTCACCGTTTATTTTCTTTTCCCTTTTTTTCCAAACAAACTAAATTTCATCCATTAAAAAAATATACAATTACGAAACAAACAAATAATACGAAAAAAACGTAACAAAAAATAAAAAACGATACAGCAAATAAAAAAACATACGGAACTTAAGAAATACAATATTGCCCACTCAGTTTTGCCGATACTTTGCCATTATTTCTTCTTGTTTCTTTCGAATGAGAGCGGCTTTGCGTTCCCGCAACTCGTTGGTTCAAGCATGAGAAACTCTAGTTCTCTAAACTTTAACAACCCCAGTTCTTTCTTTTTATTCTCCTCATACGCGAAAGCAGCTACTTCAACATTGTTTCTATAATCGACATATAAAAGACCCGTTAATGAATTCGATTGACTTCCCTCGGTGCTCGAGGTCTCCACCGATTTGGTTTTTTTTGGGTCGAGGTTTGCCGGCTGGACGAGGTCTCGCATTAGGGCCGAATAGTTTGGCGAGATTATCCATATCAACCGGTTTCTTCGAGTCCCATTTAGGGTGTTTTTTCAACACGCTCCACGCGTGAACTAAAGTTAATTCTTCCTTTTTCAGTGTTGTCACTAAATACAATCTTTGCGTGGTAAATATGACCAGCTTCATTTTCCATGCTCTTACGTTGTAAATGTTTGTAAGTAGCATTGAACTTTTGGCAATCACCGTTAATCCTAGTCCATTTCCTGGTGATCATATTCTTGGTACGAGGAACACCTGTTGTAGCTCTATTGAAATCATCTGTAATCTGCCACCAAAACGAGTCCTTGGATCAGTCGTTTCTGATCTCGGTGTTCTGGAAAACTTTGATCCAAGTCTCGGCTAGCAACGTGTCTTCATTGCGTGTCCAATGGCTCGCCGTTCGTGTCTGTTGCTCCTTGTCCGCATCCAAATTCATAGTGGTTGCTTTTTGAATGTTTCGCGGGTAGTTTTCCTATGCATCATTGTTCACGGGTTTCTTTCGATGGTTGTGGTACTTTGAATTGTGGTTGTGTTTGTTATAATTGTTGTGATTCAAAGAATTGTTGTTGTATTGTTGTGGTTGACAGAATTGTGGCGCATTTTGTTGGTGTTGGTAATTTTGAAATTTGGTTGTTGATTTGTTGGTTTTAATGAAACGCAGGTTGTTGATGATAAATTTGTCCGGGTGTCATTTGGTTCATACTATATTGCGTCCCATATGGAGGAAACGGTTGGGAGAAAATAATCGAGTTTTGTGACGATGGCATAGACGGGTTTGAGGAAGACGAGTTATGTTGTGGGTTAGTGACGTTGAGAAAGGAAGATAAAAACCCGTCATGTGGATATTGAGACATTTTTTGTTAGTGTGTAGAGATATTGAAAGTAATTAGAATTGGTAGAGAAGTGTGTGAGTATTTTTGTTAAAATGGGGTGTTCTTTATAGTGTGTAAAAATGGTTAGATTAAAAAGAAGAAGAAGAAAAAGTTTGAATTTTTAAAATTGTATCTATTGTATTTCAAGCGGTTGGAAACAACTAAATTTTTCTTGTCGTTTGGTGCATTGGGGAAATGGTGAAAATTGAAGTGGCGAAGGAATGGGGTATCATGGCTAGCATTTGGCGGCACCAAAATTCTTCCACGTAGTTTTCGGCGAGATGTTTAGCCATGGTACCCATGACTCTTAGTGGTACATGTTATTGGTAGTGCTCTAGTCAAATCGATAACTATACGGTTGGGAATACGTGAGCTTACTTGGGACACACATACATATATATCGATGGAACGTTTATTAATGTAATTAAAGTATTTATTGTATATATATATATATTTATATATATATATATATATATATATATATATATATATATATATATAATTATACTAATAATATGATTCACTAAATGATTTAACGGTCGTTAGTTTAACCGTTAGACGCTAAATTAACTAATGGGCTAACTAATTAATTAATAATGGTCTAGTTAATTAGTGTTAAAGTTTTTTCTTCTCTTCGGGTCTCAAGATCAACCTTCATAAAAGTAAGCTCATGGTTATTGGTATTCCACATAATGTAGTGAATTTCACAACTAATAACATTGGTTGTTTAACTTTAACCGCGCCTTTTAACTATCTTGGTATGGAAGTGCGTAGTATTATGTCCAGATGTAGCTCTTGAGATGAGGTTCTTGCTAAATTATCCTCTCGGTTATTGAAATGGAAGCTTAAAACCCTCTCCATTGGTGGTTGATTCACCTTAATTAATTCAGTTTTAAGTTCCTTACCATTATATCATATGTCCATCTACAAAGTTCCAATGGGTGTTCTTAATAATATGTAATCATGGTAACATCAAATAGTATCTACTTTTATATGTCAAATTCCCTTATATTATGCTCATATTTCTTGTATTATTATAAGATTTGATACTTAATTGCTTCCTATTTTATTTTATAGGATTTATTTGAGCATTGTGCAAAGAGATGCGGAATTGAAAAGATAATCGCTTGGAAATGTCAAAAACTGTAGTAGTCCACATATGAGGCGTAAATGCAACAGCATATATACTCCGTATCCCTTATCAAGGAAGTCAACGCAAGTGAAGTCAACAGATACATACGGCGTAACTCCTTCATATGGAATACGTCGTATTGTCGATGAAGACTCAAGAATTATCTGTATGGTAGAAAAACCTTTGAGCCACCCCCTCGGATGATAGGCAACAGACGTTCCCGATACATGTCCAAATACTGCCATTTTCATGAAGATCACGGACACGAGACCCACCAGTGTCGTGAGTTGCGACGTCAAATAGAGGAAGCTGTGAAATTAGTAAAACTCACACATCTGGTGAAGGACATAAAGGAAGAAGAGGCCAAAACATCGAACGAATCGTCATGCGAAATGAAGAAAGTGGACAAGGATGTTACGACCATCGAAGCCCCAATCCTCATGATTCGGAAGGAAAACCTGAAGAGAAAATACACCGGAGATAAGATTGAAGAAATAACATTCCCCTTAGTAATCAGCACCGAGCCATCCTCAGATCCCGTAATCATCAAAGCAAGGGTCTTCGAGAGGCAGGTCAATCGTGTCTACATGGATGGAGGAAGTGCATGCAAAGTGATCTATGAATGTTGTTTTCTTAAGTTGAACCCTTTAATCCGTTCCCAAAGGGTAGATTCTAAAATACCTCTTGTGGGTTTCCCAAGAGAAAACCCATGGCCTTTGGGAGAAATACCCCTTGAAATAAGGATTGGGACAATCCCTTCACAAGAACGAAAGTCCTCAATTTCGTTATTGTAAGGTATGAATCACCTTACAACTTATTACTGGGAAGGACAACAATGCAAAAAATAGGGATAATAGTTTCTACAATCCACACAGCAGTCAAGTTTTACACTCCCTATGGCATGGGAACTGGTGCTATCCAGTTTTGAATCAAGAAGGTAGGGAGAAGCCCGCAAAAAGAAAAAGGAAAGTCCTTTGGAGGAGCATAAGGATATACTAAGTTGCACCAATGCAGTAGAATGAGTCATCATCAATGATGGCTATCCATACCAAACAGTAGTAATTGGGAGACAACTGCCAAAAAAAATTAACAAACAATTACAAGCACTCCTTCGAGAAAACACAGATGTATTTGCATGGACATACGCGGATATGACAGGGATCCCAAGAACTATTATAATCAATGACAAACCTTTCAATAGAGAACATAAGCTCAATGAGTACAAGCATATTAAACCTGTCAAACCAAAAGAAGCGAAGCTTGGTTCTGGAAGAAATGAAGCTGCTTATAAAGAAGTCGATGAGTTAACAGAAGCAGGGATCCTCAAAGAGGTTAAATATCATACGTGGGTAGAAAACCCAGTCATGGTAAAGAAGAGCTACGGAGGATGGAGAATTCGTGTAGACTTTACAAACATCAATAAAGCATGTTCTAAAGACTACTATCCCCAACCAGAGATCGATTGGAAGGTGGAATCCCTTTCTGGGTTCTGTCTTAAATGCTTCCTAGACGCCTACAAAGGCTACCACCAGATCCAAATGGCGGAAGTAGATGACGACAAGATGTCATTCTTCACTAGAAAAGGAGTCTTTTGCTACAAAAAGATGCCTTTTGGCCTCAAGAATGTGGGAGCCACTTACCAAAGACTCGTAGTTAAGGTCTTCGACGATTAAATCGGAAGAAACTTGGAAGCATATGTAGATGATATGGTGATTAAAAGCATTTCGGAAGAAAGCGTACTGCTAGATATTCAGGAAACTTTCGATAAGCTCCGAGCCATCAATATGAAGCTCAATCCGAATAAATGATATTTTGGAGTAGAGGAAGGGAAATTCCTTAGACATCTAATTACAAAAACAAGGAATAAAGGGGAATCCTTCGAAGATAAAGGCCATCACAGACTTGAAGCCTCTAAAAACGTTAAAGAAAATCCAAAGCCTCAATGGGAAGCTGGCAGCCTTGATTCGATTCCTCTCGAAGGGTGCAGAGAATTCCTTACCCTTTCTTCAAAGCCCTCTAAACTGGTAAAGGAAAAAACACCTTACATTGGATCAAAGAGTCAAAAGAGGCCTTCTAGATAATGAAGCTCATAGTAACATTACCAACGTGTTACATATTGGATTTCATAAACACATAAACACACTATATTAAGAGGCGTATAATGATGAGTTTAGAGAGAGAAAGTGGAGGATGGGAGCCTTTCTAGAGAGAGAAAGTAAACAAAAGAAAGAAGGTTAGATTGAGTGAAAGGTCCAACCCTCTACCTTGGGAGGTATAGGGTATTTATAGTTTTACATAATACGCCCTCTGCCGGGCTGTGGATCAGGCATACAGTGGGTAAAGACCCGTCCTTCCTCCACGGTGTTACACTAAACTAATCTACGCTACAAACTAACTAATTAACTACTAAATAACGTGAATAACGACACGTCTACGAGCTAACATATGCTAGACCATAATTGGGGTGACCGACACTTTAACATGGAATGTCCAATTCCTAACAATCTCCCCCTAAGGGAGGTCACCCCATGAAATACATTTTGCATCCTAGCATTCTATCTTTGGCTTTAGTTCTGAGCTCGTAGACTTCTATTCTTTAAGTTCCGTAATCTTTGTGCTTTAGTAGCGATTCTTCAAAGTCCGCATTGATTTGTACTTTTAGTGGAGGCCTTTAACTGATCCACATCTTTGATGATCTTCGAGCTTTCATTGAGATCATCAGGCACAGTAAATCTCTGGATCACCCTTTGTTGAAAGTTAACTTCAATCTCAAATAAGTGGTAAATGATTAACTCCGAAGTCATCAATCTTGTGTCAAATGCCCAACACGTGAAAACAACATACAATCGGATGTACATTGACCCACTGAATGAACCGGAACAAATGATTCCTCAACCTCAATGCATTCTTCCTAAAGGTATAGATGTAGAGACTGATCTGGAAGATTCACCAATAATGTCTTCGAGCGGATGAGGTAGTCATTTTCCTTAATGTTCATGTGGTTGATTTATAGGGTGCACAATGAAAGGAACAATAATCCGTGAAGATTTGGTAAAGGAATACCAAAGAGCGGATCATTATTCAACAGTGCAACTGCAGTATTATGATAGTCAATATCAACACCTTGAGGAATAACTGGAGATTGGGTTTCTTGAGTAGTTTGAGATGTACTTCTTAGATGGAGAACCAGTTGAGTCAGCAGGAACCGGAGCAAGATCTTCAGGAACTGGATAAACAACATTCGTTGGAGGTTGGAAGTACTCATCAAACATATCTTAAAACAATGAATCCCAAATAAATAATAAATCCCAGTTATCCTTAGTAAGTGAAACATTAGGCATTGGAGAGTCATATGACCATCAAAAATTGCATCCGAAGTTGCCATTTTTGATTCGAACAAGTGAATAAGAGTATACAACAATGAACGTAGCTCCACTTGAGGATTGAATGAGCATAGGAAAAACATGAAGCTTGTTGATGAAGAATGTCGATGAGAATGGTCATAAACATGAAGATTTCTCTTCTTCTGAAGATAAAGCGCACTGAAGCGTACACCTTTACTTTCTTTGAGGAACGGGGCCTGAAGAGTTATCTGCAGACGCCATAATGTTGAAGTACGAGGCCTGAACTGATGTGAACAGACGTCATAGTCGATTGAATATCAAGGTTGAGTTACTTGAACCCGTGATTTATGAGATATCAATCCATTAGTTATCCATACTTTTAGCCAGTCCATGTAGTGAAGGATCGATGTATCTGCAACTGAGTAAGGATTACGTGCACTAACATTACAAGCTTGATTGCATATATATTGGTTAGTGACATTAGTATCCAAACCCTTTGGGGTTTCACGGTCAACCTTGATTTTGCCATCGGTAAACAGCTTTCCGGTAGGTATCCACCTAAGTCCAACATTCTTAAACACTCTACCAGACGGTATCCACTTATGGCAAGGTCTAGGATTTTTAGGCTTCTTATGCATAGTGGAAGACTTATCCTTATTCCTAGTTTCCAAAGATTTAGAAGTTGGTATCAATCTAAGCAAAGTTTTTGGTTTGTTTTGCTTCATATGCACTGTAGATGACTTAGTGAAAATCCCAGACTTAACATGTTGAACCTTTGCATGAGCATGTACTTTCTTTAGGGATTTTGAAAAACAATTATCATGATTTGCCCTAAAGATGCATTTCAGACAATTTGAGCAAATAGCTTGTTTGGATTCAGGCAATGATCTAGAGTTCTTAGAGTGATCTGCTATGGGAATAACTTTATTCGAAACGCAACTACTCTTAGATCCAAGCCAATCCCTAGTCTTTAGTTGAGTGTTCCTAGGTAATGGTTTAAAACTACTAGGCCTTGAAATCTCGAGAATTCATCACCCTAGGTCTAGCACCTAAAATTCGTCTTTTGAATATGTGACTTTCTCTTAGCTTCTTATAGATCATAGTTCTTGAACAAGTCATTCATATCATGTGAATTCTTAGGCAAATAAGGTGAAGTGACTGGTTTTGACAAAACTTGTTTCACATCAACTTGGGAGGCAAACCGTGTTTTTGAAAATTTTGTTCTTTCAGATATAAATGCAGAGGCTGCCTAAAAACAAACCGGTCTCTAATGGAATGAGAAGTCGGCTTCCCAAGGTTGATGGTTTTGTAAACTTAGTGTTCACACTTTTCCCTACGTTTTTCTCACTCATTCTTTAAGGCAAGTATCGCAAAACTCTTATCCTGAAGTTGAGCTTTGAGTTCATCAATTTTTGCTATCAAAGATTTTGTTTGTTCCATTGACTTAGTTCTAGCTTCTTTGACAGAGTCACTTAGTTCTATGTGATGCTTTCTCAAAGTCTCATTTTCCTTTAGTAAGTTGGCCACACAAACTGCTAATTCATCATTTCTCATTTGAATATCATCAGTAGCATTAACATCAGAATTACTTGTAACCAAATTACTTTTCACATGCATATCATAAATATGTTTCTTCAAATTGTTGATAGTTGAGTTTTTGGCTTGAAGCTGAGCTTTTAAATCATTTATTTCAAAATATTCACAAAATTCAGGAAATTCCGGATTTTTACATGGTTTCTTAGTTTGAAAACTTTCCTCCTTTCTTTGTATTGTAATTTCAAGTGAAATGCAATGTTTTTCAAGTTTTGAGAATTTGTTTGAAAGTTCATCAAAAGCCTTTTTATCAACCATATCATATATTTTGAAATTATTAGTCTCAGCCTCAACCAAGAAACATTTATCAGAGTCATGTTCGGCATTAAGATCAATTTGTTTAGGTACATTAGCAGATGTATTATGTAGAACAGTTAAGGGTACCTCGTCACATGACGCATGTTCATTTGTTGGTCTGATATTTTCATCCACATCATGTGTAACAAGAGTCACTGAACTCATCGGCTATTTCAAGCTTATCTCAGATGAGCCTCTCAGATTCAAGATCAACCGATCCAACATCTGCTGCTTTACCCGACTCAACGCTACAATCTCTTGATTGCACTCGACATTCATTCACCCTTCTGATTTCAGTATCCACATCTTGTCTCGACAGAGTTACTGAACGCCGATTACATCATTCTTTGTTGTCTCTTATTCTCGCATTCAAAGAACACCGATCTTTCAACTGATACATTACCCGACTTATCACAACTATCTCTCAACCGCACTGCACTCTCATCCACATTTTTATCTTTCAGAGTAACTTCCTCAATATACTTCTCCACATTATCCATGAGATGGATAAGTGTCTCTATGAACACGCTAATTTCCATTCCAGTATACCTCTTGAAAGACATTTCAGTCATGTCTTGATCATAATCGATGTAAATTCCCCTGATGAATGACTGAAATTGGTTGTGATCACTTGAAGTGCAAAGACTCGAACTATCCTTTTGACCCTTTTCTTTATCAAGTTGTTGTTCCAATTGTTCTAAGTTCAATAGTAATGTTCCCGTTAATGTGGATAAATCTTGACGGAAAAGGGCATTGCATGTTCGCTCCATTCCCGTCGTGAGTAACATGAGATGTGAGTGAAGTTGTTGATAAGGTTCAATGCTACTTTCCTTTTGCATGGCATTTTGTAGTCTAAACAGGTGCAATTCTCTCTCTTCAAACTCTGAGCACGAAGATCTCACATCCTCATTGATTGATTCAATCATCTTTAACCGTTCAGTGTAGCATACATTATCATGGTTTTCCACAAAGATCATACAATTTAAGTACTTCCAAAATCATCAATCGAGTGTAAGACATGATGTTGCGTGTACACGGATTTTACAAGTCTGTGATTTAAACCGAGAAATAGGATCTTTCGTGGGATTTTACTAAAATCAAGACCAAACCGTTAAGCAATGACCAATATAACGTGTTAAAATGACTGATGGATCAACACAATGATAGACAATTGTGTGTTAGGTCTTATGATTGTTTTTAGGATTAGCAGAGATGTTGTTTGGATGTGATTTGGGTTGGTTGTTGCACGATTTTACGGAGAAATTTAGATAAAAAAACTTAAAAACCTCAATAACTTCTGTTCGGAGCGGATTTATGCCTCGAAGGTTGACCCAAATGAGTTCATTTGGCATGCCATTCTCCTCATTCTCACAGTCGTTTTGATGGGTAGAACACTGAAAACGGAGTTACGGTTCAAAAGTTATGGCCGTTTGAAGTTTTGTCGGAAAAGTCAACAAAACGCACTGATGACAAATCGCTTGAGTGACAAGTCGCTGGAGTGACAAGTTGCTAGAAAGCCAAGTCACTAGAGGGACAAATCGCTAGAGAGACAAGTCACTAGAGTGATAAGTTGCTAGAAAGCCAAGTCGCTAGAGGGACAAATCGGTAGAAAGACAAGTCGCTAGTGACACAAGTCGCTATGAAGACAAATCGCTAGTGACAAGTCGCTAGACACAGAAGTTGCTAGAGTAACAACTTGCTAGATGGACAAGTCGCTAGTGAAAAATCGCTAGACAAAACAGTACGTCCACTATTTTGTCCTTTTTTCGCTTTGTCTCAAAAGACAAATCGCTTAGTGCACAAGTTGCTTCACACAACACGCATAAGTCGCTTAAAACATAGAGACAACTCGCTATGAAGAAATCAAGTACGAGACTCAAGTCGCTAGGATGAAATATTCAAAACCACCACTTTTCAATCCAAAAACAACCCAACCACGCAGATTCAAGCCTTCCAAATCAAAACCTAAGCACTTATAGTGATTCTAAACACAAAAGTACAATCAAAATCCAAACTTTAACACTAGAAATGATCCAAATGATGCTAACCACTCTAAACTCATTCAAACCCAAAAACATTATGAAAACCACTATAAATCCAAGAACATGAAAGATGAGTGATCAAACCATGGCTCTTGATACCAATTGTTACATATTGGATTTCATAAACACATAAACACACTATATTAAGAGGCGTATAATGATGAGTTTAGAGAGAGAAAGTGGAGGATGGGAGCCTTTCTAGAGAGAGAAAGTAAACAAAAGAAAGAAGGTTAGATTGAGTGAAAGGTTCAACCCTCTACCTTGGGAGGTATAGGGTATTTATAGTTTTACATAATACGCCCTCTGTCGGGCTGTGGATCAGGCATACAGTGGGTAAAGACCCGTCCTTCCTCCACAGTGTTACACTAAACTAATCTACGCTACAAACTAACTAATTAACTACTAAATAACGTGAATAACGACACGTCTATGAGCTAACATATGCTAGACCATAATTGGGGTGACCGACACTTTAACATGAAATTTCTAATTCCTAACACAATGCTTACCACCCCAATCAAAGGCAAAACGCTGGTATTGTATCTCGCTGGCTTTGAGGAAAGTATAAGTGCAGTATTGCTCGCCGAGAGGAACAAAAGACAATTCCCTATCTACTTTATTTGTAAAGTTTTACAAGGAGCGAAACTCAACTACCCTGGATTAGAAAAACCAATCTTAGCTCTCGTACATGCTGCGAGAAGACTCTGAAGGTACTTTCAAGCTCACCCAATTCAGATCTTAACTGATAAACCTATCAAGCAAATACTCACAAAACCGTAAAAATCAAGAAGAGTGGCGAAATGGGCAATAGAGCTTGGAGAACATGATATTGACTTTCGAGGACGTAATTCTGTCAAAGGGCAGGTTGTAGGATATAGGATTTCACAAACACACTAAACCATAATCACATGGGGCGTTCTATATGTTTAGAGAGAGAAAGCTCTAGAGAGAGAAAGGGAAAAGAGTTGGGAACTATATGAAACAAAGAAAAATGGTATTGAAGCTCCAACCCTCTACCTTGGGAGGTAGAGGGTATTTATAGTGTCTTACAAATAAACGTCACCTACGGGCTGTGGATCAGGCATACAGTGGAAAAAGACCCGTCCGTCCTCCACGGTGTTACTTAACAAACTACTTACTAACCTAACTTGACTACGACTACGAGCTTTCTATCGAATACATATACTTGAGGTGACCGACTCTTTAACGACTGAATTTTCTAATTCCTAACAATCTCCCCCTAAGGGAGGTCACCTCAATTTACAAAGAATACAAACAGATATTACATTAGATTATTCTAGGATTCTTGATTAAGTTCTTTGCTCAGTAGCACGTAGTCTCTGATTCTTCATGTTCCGCATGTTTTGGATAATTCAAGTGGAGGTCTTTAACTGATCCACATGATGAAGAGTTTTGAGCCAACATTGAGATCATCAGCTAACATAAATCTCTGACTCTTCCATTGTGGTGTTGGTATTATGTGATATTGTGACATTTGGACCGACATGCTCACATTCTGGATCATGATATATTCTCATCAGAGTAGCGGAAGCTTTAACTGGATCATGATATTTGTAGCAAAGATAGCGTAAGCATGGAGTGAAAGTATCAGAGTCGTTGAAGCACTTATCATGAATTCTTTTGAGATGAATGTGTAGTGTGAGCATGTAGCTATGGATTGACCGCTCCATTCGATCACCGCAAACGCCGTACCTCGCATACAACAGTTAGCAATAAAGCGTACGAAAGTGTCTTTGATCACTTTCGTTGAATTGAGGTACACGCCCACGGTTCTCCGCTGATCAAGATAAGTACCGCCGTGATCGTTAAATTCAAGAATTTCCTTGACGTGGTTTCGCAATGCTCTAGCCGTTCTCAAATTGGAACGTCTCAAAGAAGACAACACGGAGTGAGTGAACCAGCGAATTGAGATTCACTGATTGATGAAAAGAGATTTGAAAAACAATCGTGTATCTCTCAATAGAAATTGTTTTAATCATAAATACCTTTTATTTTTGAAATATTAGTGCACAGTCGATGTGCTAAAGAAAAGAGTTTTTAAGCACAACGACCGTTTTTTCAAAAGTATCCGTCAATCCATAACCTGAACTAGGATTGATTCAAAAGATTGAATCGCCCCATTGTTTCTATTCAGTTGTCACATGGTTGATCTACTGAATAGATCTCACATGCCACCCACTAGGAGCTTGTTTGATGTTGGCTCCAGAAGGCTTTCCATCTTCATTGTAAATATGTTTGCATATCACTCAGATGTTCTGGCAATACCACAAGGATAACGCGTAGGACTCATAAGATATAATCTCTCTTTCCACATTGTGTGAAACAGAGAGTCTTCATTGAAAGTGTCCTAATGAGATTTATAGATGATCTCGTAGCTTTAGACTCAATTTTGCATATTTGGTTCCTATGCCGGAGACTAGGGAGAGGGTCTCCTTCTTCAATATCAACAATCTCTAAGAGAAAGTCGATAAACAATGTCGGTTCCCCGTGAGAATGAAACAAGTCCTTTTAAGAGGAACTTGAGTGGTTTGGGAAGTTGTAGTGCAAGGCGTCATCGGGTCCATGACGTCTTGTCTTCAATACTGGTGTTACCTTGGTAACCAACAATAGCATATGAATTGAACCCGTATTCCGCCCTAAGGTTGAATTAATTGAGGGCTATTTATTTTCACCCTTTTCACATTCAATTCTTTTTCATTCTTCAACCCCTTCTGCTTACCGAGACTTCATAACTAGAACCTTGTTGGGTTTATTCCAGTACTAGCTCCGTCTCAGTCCGCACTCTTCCCATATCTCACATTTCTCCTTTTTTCATCATACCTAAGGACTTCTACACTATCTAGTGGATTGTCCCCTGGTAGATCCCTCCTTCTCGGCGGATCATGGGAACAAAATACCTAACCTTATCATCCTTATATCACCATACATAAAGTAAAGTTGGTCGGTCTATTTGGTATTGTTCATCCGCCATTGGAACCAATTGAAAACCATTTGAAAATCAATCCAGATACTTGTGATATATTATCAAAGCATTTTGTACCTGAATTGTTTTTGATATTTTTAGAACAAGAGCTCCCCCTCAACATGTGCATCAAGCATCATTTTGTAATAGGAATAATTTTCATCTTTGAGGGGTTGGCTTGCATCTAAGAGTAGTTTTCAAAAGAATGTGATTTTCAAAATAGTTGCTCCCCCTCAATATGTGCATAGAAATTTGAAAATGTTTTGCACATATTAGGACAAGACTGCACATTGAAATAAATTGATCACGTTTCAAATCTTTGTGGTTTAAGATAGATGCTCCCCCTCAACATGTGCATGGAAAAGTTGAAATCGTTTGGCACATGTGGGAAGGAGAGCTTGTACATCCTTATAAAACCATGTATCGATTTATCAGTTTAAATCCAATTTAAATCACAAATTCTCCCCCGATCACATTTTTCAACTCCTTTGAGAGTTGTGATCTCTATTGATTTAAATTCAATTTTGAAAGCTTTTTAGGGAATAGTGACTTGCTTTTGAAAAAACTTTTAACCGATAAGGATCGATTTTCGACTTTAAACTCCATTGATTAAAGACGCAAGATTGTCTTTTGAAAACATAACATTAGCAAAGGTTTTGAATCAAGTGTATAAAACATTATTCTTTTTGATTTTTCAACAATAAACCTTGCTCATTTACGTGCCAATTGTTTGAAAAATATGACCTTTCAAAATAACCTTTTTAATTTGAATAAAATCATTCTCCCCCTCAATCAATGACACAAGTTGTTGATTGAGAGATAGAGATTTTGAGAGATGATAAGCACAAATGATTTACACGAATAATAGAGTACGAGGTATCTTCAAAGCAATTTAGTTTTCATTAGATGGCAAATATTTTTCAGAAGAATCATTAGACGGAAAAATATTTGGAAAGAGAAACATTTGTCTTTTTGATGACAAACATTTGTTTTAAGAATCAGAGCATTAGATTTGAAAAATAAGATAAAGCATGGCTCTGTTCTTTACTTTTAAAATGGGTTACTTCCTTAAATGACAATAAACCACCATTTTTCTCCGCCTTTTTTTTTTAACAAAAACTATGTACATTCGAAGAGCATCTAAAGACCCGTGACATTCTTTGAATGTCGACACAAAATCCGTAGATGATATCAAATAAAAAAACATGACACAATAACAATATTTTTGGAATTTTTCAAGATTTTCTAATTTTTATGGATTTTTGAAAGTTTTATATTTTTCTCTTTGCTTTTGTTGGTTTTATAATTTTGTATTTTGGTTTTTGAGTAAATATATACAAAGATATGGATGAAGAAAGACCTTTACTCCTCGTCTTCCTCTTGAAGACGTTTGAGTGTTTCCGGTTGTAGACTCTTAGACCAAGTCGTGGGAGGATTAACTCAAAACGCTTCTCTAGGAAGAGCTTTGGTGAAGATGTCCGCTAACCGGTATTCACCTCACAAAATAAAGTTCCACCACACCATTTTCTACTTGCTCCAAATGATGTCGAATGTCGATGTGTTTTGCTCTTGAGTGTTGAACGTTGTTGCATGAGAGAGCAATAGCACTTTTATTATCACAAGACAGAGGGATTTTGTTGAATTCAAAGCCATAGTTCGATAATTGGGATCTCATCCATAGGATTTGAGCACAACAAGATGACATGGCTATGTATTCAGCCTCGATAGAGGAAATAGAAGTACTCATTTGCTTCTTTGAAGACCAGCTCACAAGCTTATCACCCAAAACGAGCACCTCCGCACGCATTCGACGTGTATCTTGACATCCTCGCATGATCAAGATCTCGCATAGGTCGTTAGTGACATACCGGTGTCCTTCAGGGTACCATAGTCCCATATTGATGGTTCCTTGGAGATACCGAAAGACCCTTTTAACCGCTTCAAGGTGCTTTTTAGTAGGCTTAGCCAGATATCTAGCACACATGCATACAAATAATAAAATATCTGGTCCATCGGCCGTGAGATACATCGTGATCCAATCATGCTACGATATTTCGTTTGGTCTACCATGATCCCTGAGTGGTCCTCATCCATTTTAGTACGCTCAATCATGGGAGTGTCAACAGGGTCACAAGAATCAAATCCAAATTTCTTTAAAATCTCATTTGCATATTTTGATTGATTTATAAAAATGCCTCCGGGACTTTGTGAAATTTGTAATCCCAAGAAAAATGACATTTGTCCCATCATTGACATTTGAAATTTGGAACCCATTTCATTAGAAAAATGATCACATTCATTGGGGTCGGTCGAGGCAAAGATAATATCATCAACATATATTTGAACGTGAATTAAATGTTTGCCCGACTTTCTGGTGAACAATGTCGGATCAACTGCTCCTTTGAATCCAGAGATAGAAGAAACTTTGATAGCGTATCATACCATGCCCTTGGAGCTTGTTTTAAACCATAAAGAGCCTTCTTCAAATGATAGACGTGAGTAGGATGTTCTGGATTAACAAAGCCTTCAGGTTGGTCGACGATACTACCTCTTTAAGATCTCCTTAAGAAACGCCCTTTACATCCATCCGATAAACCACCATGTTCTTACTTGCAGCATTAGCCAAGAAGATTCTAACTGCCTCGATACGAGCAACTGGAGCAAATGATTCTTCAAAGTCAATACCCTCCTCTTGACGATATCCTTTTGCAACTAATCGAGCCTTGTTCTTTAAAACATCACCATGCTCATCAACTTTTACTTTGAAGATCCACTTTAGAGCAATGATCATAGCACAACTGGAGCGGTACTAATTCCCATAAATCAAGTCGATCAAACTCATGAATTTCTTCTTGCATGGCATTGAACCAAATGTCTTCATTCATGGCGTTTTAATCTTTTGGTTCGATTTTAGAGAGTACGGAGTTGAAGAAGCACCATAAGGCATCGGTTGCAAGTTGTTTTCGTGTGGATACTTGGCCGAGAGGGTTTCCAATGATGTTATCCAGCGGATGATCATGTGTCCATTTTATAAGATGTTCATGTAGTTGTTGTTGAGGAACTGAAGTAGCAGAGTTGATATCTCCTGAAGAAGATGGTTCTGATGATGATTCAGAGGCAAATATGTTTTCAAATGGAGCATCTTCAGGAGTAGCAAAGGGATTCTCTTCATCAAGGGTGCCAGAAACATTTCCATGATGTACACTCGATGATTGATGATTTGTTGATGAGACAGAGTGATCAGCAGCAGGCGCTTCTTGGCTTAATGAAATTGAAATAGAAGGGTTGACTTCATTGACAGAGATAGGAGCAGCCTATGATGATGGAATTGACATTTCATTAGCATTTGGCTCATAGTGTTCATCAAACATTGGATCAAACAATTTCATTAAATCATCTTCTGATGGAGGTACATAAGGAGTTGCTGGTGAGGGATTTGAAACGAGCGTAGAACTGATAGGACTACTTGATGAAAGTTGAGATGCGGGTCCAGAACTTGTTTGTCCTGGAGCCATTTGACCGGTCAGATCATCGAACGTGACGTGAATTGTTTCCATGATATTTCGGGTTCTCTTGTTGTAGATTCGGTATCCCTTTATTGTTTGGTGCATATCCTACAAATACTCCAATGTCCGCTTTAGCTTTAAGTTTTCCTAAGTCTTGGCCCTCATTAGTTGGATAACACAATGCACCAAACACACGAAGGAATGAGAGATTAGGTTTTCTATTGTGGACAAGTTCATATGGAGTTTTTCCATGAGCAAGGTGAATTAGGGATCGATTTTGAGTGTAGCATGCAGTGGCAATGGCTTCAGCGCAGAGAAACATTGGAACCTTTGAGTAAATCAGCATTGTTCTTGCGGCTTCCACAAGAGTTCGATTTCGCCTTTCAACTACACCGTTCTATTGAGGAGTTCGTGGAACACTTCTTTGATGACTGATTCCAACACTTTCATAAAACTCACTAAGTTGTTTATTAACAAACTCGCCCATTGTCTGCTCGGATGATTCTCGACAGTTTGTTAAGTCGAACCCGCACTGCTTGATAAGTTTGATGATGATATCCGGAGTTTCATCCTTTGTCCTTAAGAACTTAACCCAAGTGAATCGAGAGTAATCATCAACCACAACTAACACATATTTCTTTCCAAAGATATTCTACACTCTCATGGGTCCACATAAATCCATGTGAATTGTATGAAGAACTTCAGAACGGAGTTTGTAGGTTTGGGTTTGTGGGCATACTTTGCATTTTCCCAATTGGCATGTCAACAAAGATGATCCTGTTCATACTTTAGTCTAGGTAAACCTACAACTAAGTCCTTTCTAGAGAGATCATTGATGGTGCCGAAGTTCAAGTGATTGAGACGATGATGCCATAACCATGACTTTGTTTTGGAAGCCTTTGACAACAAGCAAATTGGAGAAGACTTCATCATATCTTCGATAGAGATGGTGTATAGATTTGAACCACGCGAACCTCTTAAAAGTTTCTTACCATCAAGTTCTCTAACGAAACAAGTATGTTTTCTGAAGGCTACTTCTAGATCGAATCGCAATTGACCAACAGAGAACAAGTTATGACCAAGACCTTCCACATAATATACCCGGAGATAACACTTTTTCCAACAACATAATCTCCATAACCCATAATTGCACCGAAATGATCGTTCCGAATCTAACAGTCCCGATGAATTTACTCACGGTTCATGAGCCACGACCGGTCTCCGGCATATGCTTGGAACAACTGAGTCCGTACCACGTAACGATTTGAACGACCTGCAGTTGAACACGCACAAGAATGGATAATCGATAATTGGGATCCCCATGCAAGAATGGGTTCCATTTGGTTAATAACAGTGATTGGAACACCCACATCGTAGTAGAAACAATGGAATCATCGAAATAGATGTAGTGCTAGTGTCCGTATTTGACCTATTCAAAGTATGTTCACTTCTTAAGGGAATAGTTCTACCAAGAGGCATCCATTTTCTAGTGGGCATTGTCTTAGCATTGAGGCAAAACTCATTAACCTTATGGCCAAAAGGTATCCATTGATAACCTATCTTACTAAATGTTCTTCCCGTGGGTTTCCACTGTTTTCTAACTTTCTTTCGCCTTTGCCTTTTAGCCTTCTTAGCTTGATTTTTAACATTAACAGTTTTAACAGGGCATTTAACAGCATTATACAAATCATTCACACCACATTCATGATTAGTAATGTAAACAACGCAATCATCATTACATTTTTGCCAAAAGTAGCAAATTCAATTAATTACAAGACGCTTAGAGCTAATAATAGAATCAACACGATTCATTTTATTCAACTCAAACTTAATATTCCTAGGGTGATCTTCTACTCTCTTCCAATGCACACTCTTAGCTTGCGAGGCCCTATCTTGCTTGGTATTGCTTGGAGGCTTTGACCCGCTTGCTTTTATGTCACTGATTACTCCTATAGAGGGAATTATGGGAACATTAGTTGGTTGATCTACTTTTTGCATTCTGAACTAGACGTGCAAGGATCTGAACTACTTGAAGGCACATTAGTGTTCACTTTCCTAACACTGGGCATAGAATGGTTTGAATGCTTGGCACTAGGCATAGAACAAGGCATCACAGCTTTTCCTTTCGCACCTAAGGATTTAGGACATGTTGCAATTAAACATTCTAGCAGCTCTTGAGATCGTTTGGCCTGAATGCAAGCAAACCTAATTTCTTTATCCAGAGGCTTATTGATGAAGTCCTCTTCCACAATCTCACGGAGACATTCTAGACTATCCTTAAGGTGAGCACAATAGTTATGAAACACAAGTTCATTATTCCTAAGATGAGGAGGAATGTATTTAACAAATCACATTATATTTGCAAAGATGAGGATGACTTTGATGCAACATTCTCATTAAAGACAAGTGGCGCTTTCCTTTTCCCACTCGATTCTCAATTTCTTTATGTAAAGAAGTTATTTTTTCGTTGTTTTTGTCACGAGTGACTTTCATTGAATCATATAACTCTTTAAAGTGTCGTTTAACTTTTTCATTTTCTTCTAGAAAACTCTCGTTTTCCTTTTGTAAAACATTAACCAAGTTTTGAAGATGAAAAGTTTGAGAATAATGAGAATCTAAGGGAGGAGGCATTTGGGAGCCAGTCACATTGTTCTTTTCACCCTTTAATTGAGAGATTTGGGCTTTCAAATTTCTGATCGTGTTACAATGAGCTTGAATCTATTCGTCACGTTTGTTTATCCAAAATCGCATCAAACTCGGAACATCCGAGGATGTCTTGATATTTGAGGTTTTGACATTTTCTTTAAGATGTTGATATTTTAGTTGTAAATCAAAATGTTCAACTTCTAGTTTAGAAAGATGTTTTACCAAATTATCGTGATCATCTCGATCAATTTTGTCATTTAGTTATGAGTTTTTGTTTTCAAGCTCAATGACACGATCATGGGAAACTTTCAATGCAATAGATAATTCATGAAATCGAGAAGCAGTAATAGAGTGATTAGTAACAGTATAAAACACATCTTGAGTAATACATTCAGAAATAAGATTCTCATTCAATGTATGCAAGTTCTTCCTCTCAATCTCATTATATTTTAATTCTCGCTCATAGTCACTAACCTCAACTAACATTGCATCAAATTCCTTTTCCATTTCTTTAATATCTGAATCCATCCCTTTTTAAGACTCTCAAATTGACCTTTTAATTGTTTAAAGAAAGGCATGACCTCGGTTAAATAGCATTCTTTAGTTTGCTCAAAACCCCTTTCCCCTTCGCTTATCCCTGGTGTGATCCTTTTCTAATTACAAGTTTTCTCAAAATCAACAAATAATTGAAAAATAACATATTGACTGATTAAGGTCTTGCTCTTAGTGGCAATAGATCTAGGAACTAAATGCATTGGTGTATTGGGGATAAACAATGGAAGCATTTTCCTACATGGGGGTTTGTTCAACAAACTCTTCAGCTTTTTCATGTCCATATCCTTTTTCCAAAATACTTGTTCGGGGTTAACAAGTGTTTGAGGTCTAAACTTGTTAAAGGCAATCCAATTTTCCTTAGCATAGTTGGGTGTTTTATAGTTGATTTTCTTTTCTATGCATAAAGGGCTCTTAAGCTTTTCATCCAATTTCTTTCTAGTTACATCTTCTAATTTCTATATCTTCCTTAGTATTATCACAAGAACTAGGTTTCTGTCTAGGCTTAAAGATTTCATTGCCATCATAGATTACCTTATGAGCTTCTCTAGCCTTTTACCATACTCAAGGTTGGGTTCCTTAATAATGGGAATACTATGCTCATCGCTTAAAACTCTATGCTTAGTGATCAAGTGACCAAATCTGAATGGTATTCTCTTGTACGTACAACTTATTTTCAAGCTTGTTTTTCAAAGTTTTAGATTGGAAAAATCATTCAAAAGTTTTGATTCCTTAGCATTGAATTCTTGCTTAAGCATTTTAACATTTTCTTGAAGTTCTTGTTTTTGCTTAGCAGTTTTAGAAAGCTTTTCTTGTAAGGAGTTTAACTCTTGTTTTAATACTTCTTCTCTAAAATTACTTTTTCTAATAATTGTATGCATTTGGTCATCCATTTCCTGCTCACGGGTGGTTAACTCAAACTTAGCACGTTGTTCATAAATAGCAACTTGTTCTTTATAGGCATTCAGCGAGATAGCATAATCATCGGGCACACATGCATGTATTCATCAAATACATAATCATCATTGACTGCAGAAGATGCATTACTTGGTACAACCTCACTTTCACTTTGATTCACATATTGATCATATGGGACAATATTGCTATTACCCTCATCATCAATATCTGATTCATAAGTTTCAAGAGATTGTACTTTATTATGCATCTTTTGCTCATCAACATTAACATATAGTTTTAATACCTCCGAGATGATTGATTCTTTGGATGGACTAGCTTGATGTGATGATGATATCTTAGGAGAGACCATTGGAGAAATGCTAGCCATGAAAATTGTTTGTGCAGTAGGTTCATCATCGACGCCGAGTCGTATGCATCACAGTCAATGACTTGAAAGACATTCGATGATTGTGACCTATCTCCTGAATCTGCTCATCCACATCTGCATCATATGTCTTGGCATTGCCCTCGGCAATAAACAACAACTCCTCTTCATCCAAAGCTGCACCATTATCCTGAGCTTGTACGAGCAACATCTTGTCTCTCAAGTATTCTGCGTGGATGTTTTGGAGATGTGCGCCTAGCAATGTGTCCCTCACCACCACAGTTGTAGCACTTAATTGGCTTTGCTTGGCCTTGATTTGCATTCCTTCCCCGATTCTGATTTCCATCATAACCTCCACCTACTCCACCTCTTCCCTGTTCATATTTCCTTCCTTGAACTGGTTGCACCATAACTTTTCCATCTCTGACAACCGCATGATTGTGAAGGTTGGATGCAGTTTTGATCTCATTGTTAGTGTGAAGACTGTTGGTATGTGGACTGAGAGTCAAGTTTTGTTTAACCATAAGGGCCAGCTGATTAATGAAGTGTCCCACGGTACATCAATCGGCTTGTTTGAACATTTGATCGGGAATGAGTTTGTGATTACCATTACCCATGGGTATGACTTGAGATGCTTTGGTGGTAATACCGACATTAGTGTAGAAAGCTGTAGAATCATTGAGTTCATCATACATCTTTGGTCTGTCTAATCCATAGATCATTGTTCCATCTGCAGCTGTATCAATTAAGTCTCTTGTAGTCTCAACCTGATAAGGTCCTTCATCAATGGATTTGAGAATGTTGACCCCATTTTCCTTTCCAAGACAAGCATAATCGGATTCGCTTGAGCCCATGAGTCATAATCGCTGTCAAGCATAGGTGGATGAGTATCCGATCTAGCCGCTTGAACGCCCTCACGAAGAAACGATAGTAGGAATGATGTTTGACATGATTACAAGTTCTACGGTATTTTACAATTCCTTGATTAAACCGAGAAATTGATTCTTTCACGGGATTTTACTAAACCAAAAGAACAACCGTAAAAATGTAGCACGAAGAAGTAACAAGTCTCAATAGACAAGTAGCTAAACAGTCAACTCGCTTAGTTATCAACTCGCTAAACAACCAACTCGCTTAAAGAAATAAGTCGCTTAAAGAACCAACTCACTTAATAGCCAAGTCACATATAGATACAACTCGCTTAATCACCAAGTCGCTTAAACTAACTCGCTAGCAGTACAACTCGCTTAATAGCCAAGTCGCTTTAGAACTCAAGTCGCTTAAAGAAACAACTCGCTTAGAACCCAAGTCGCTTAAAGAAACAACTCACTTAGAACCCAAGTCGCATAAAAAGTCAACTCGCTAAATAGCCAAGTCGCATATACCAACTCGCATCCAATAACAAAGCAACTCGCTTCGAAGAAACAAAAGTCCGAGACTCAACTCGCTTCGTACAACTTTCACAAATAACCACTTTATCAATAAAAAACAACCAAACCACAATGATTTAAGCCTTCCAATTGAAAACGTAAACACAGATGATGATCCTAAATACAAAAGTACAAGAAAAATTCAAACTTTAACACTAGAATTTGTCCAAATGATTCAAACTCTCCTAAACATTTAAAACCCCAAAAACCTTATGAAATCCACCAAAACAAAGAGCATGAAAGATGAGTGATCAAACCATGGCTCTTAATACCAATTTTAGGATATAGGATTTCACAAACACACTAAACCATAATCACATGGGGTGTTCTATATGTTTAGAGAGAGAAAGTTCTAGAGAGAGAAAGGGAAGAGAGTTGGGAACTATATGAAACAAAGAAAAATGGTATTGAAGCTCCAACCCTCTACCTTGGGAGGTAGAGGGTATTTATAGTGTCTTACAAATAAACGCCACCTACGGGCTATAGATCAGGCATACAGTGGGTAAAGACCCGTCCGTCCTCCACAATGTTACTTAACAAACTACTTACTAACCTAACTTGACTACGACTACAAGCTTTCTATCGAATACATATACTTGAGGTGACCGACTCTTTAACGACTGAATTTTCTAATTCCTAACACAGGTCCTAGCCGAATTCATTGTTGAGACACCCTCAGGAAGCGTTGATGAGCCAAAAAATGAAGAATTGAAAAGGAAACACAATTTTACTGCCTAGAAGCTATTTGGAAGCTGTATACAGATGGAGCCTCTAGTTCTGATGGATCCAGAGCAGAGACTTATACTTATAAGCCCGAAAGGAAAGGAATTCACATATGCCTTGCGGTTCGAATTCAAAGCTACTAACGACGAGGCAGAATATGAAGCACTTTTAGTAGGTCTAAGGATAGCCGCTGATATGGAGATTATAGATCTAGCAATATTCGTAGACTCACAGCTCATCGCTAACTAGTTTAAAGGCCTTTTTGAAGCACGACAGCCAGTAATCAAAGAATATCTCAAAAGGACGAAAGATATCTTGTAAAGCTTCAACAACTATAGAATGGAACACATTTGTAGAATCCGGTAACTTTTCAAGAGCCTATTTTAATACTAAATTATATTTATTATCATTTATTTTTCATTTTGAACTTTCCCGAGCCAATTTGATCTTGAAAATGAGAACTTTATCTTAAAACGTCGGAAACTACACATTGCGCGTACTGAGACAACCGTAAACTCATTAAACTATTGAAATTTTAGTATTATAATAATTACAAGAAACGAGTCGCGTAAATATTCGTTTTAATTGTAAAAAATTATTTTAAAAATGATGGCATAACTCTCGTATCTTGAATCTACCGTTTGTTAGTCTAAATGAATCCCGAACAGCTAAACTCAAAAGATTGCCTAAATTACAACTTCAACCCCTGCAATTAATATTACCCCGCCGCCCCTGAAGTTTCTAGGTTTACATAGTCAGTCCTTGTGTTAATATAAAAGGAAAAATCTAGGGTTTCACTCATTTGTTAACACTTCCCACTTCTCCTCTCATCTTTTTCTGGCCACCAAATCTAGCGGCGCCGCTGTCTCTGGCCACCTCGCTGCTGCTCCACCACATTAGTTCCATCACCACCACCGCCACTATTGTAGGCGAGGTTTGCATAGACCTGGTTTAGTTGTGATGTTTGGGTCACACATAAGGTTTAATAATAGTGTTTGTCCGTGAGTAATACAACCGTCAAAGCATCCTCGTGGCCTCCATCTCCTTGGTCTCTCACTTCTTTTACTCTCTCTCGACAATGGGTAAGTCGACCCACGACTATTCTTGTTTTGTTTATTTTGTGAATGAATCCGATTGTAGATCATTTGTGTTGTTTTCGTGGAATTAAAGATAGATTTAAAAACATTTTTGTTATATGGTTTTGTATGGTTGTGGATCTGTAATGAGGTGTTTGGTTAGGGTAATGGAACGAGTCAACTAACCGAGTCAACTCAAAGAGTGAGTTGACTAAGTGAGCAAGTCAAATTGTCTCGTGTGGTTGTAAACTGTGAAATGAGTGTTGGTTTGGATCATAGTATGTATGGGTCAGGTCGAGACTCATTCGAGTCGCGTTTGGGTAACAGATTTAGTCTCGGGTTATGTGGGATTTGGTTATTCTTTTGTTTCCCTGCTATTGTCATGGATGGAGTTTGGTCTCGATCTGGATTTACGATTTTAGTTGGTTTGACTTAAGTTTGTTAACTAGCTTACTCGTCCTAAAAAGTTATCAGTAATACATGTGTAGTCTATTGAGTGATATTTGTTAACTCTCAGTTTAAATTCGGATTTGCTTGGTGCACGACCGCACCACATGGGTGCTGGTTTTTGGTTTGGGTCGATTAGATTAGCAACCCAAGTAGGGAGAATGTCTTGCTCTTTGAGTGTCGATAACACCACTTAGGTGTTTGTTTGATTTTGCTTAATTGTAATAACAAAAACAAAGTAACTAGGGTGTATTGTTTGTTTATTCTCGCTCGGTTCACAAGAGTGAGCCAAGATGGTACGTATTTGATTGTTATGCTTTGGTCATGAGATTTACATAAAAACAAATGGGTATTTGTTTGTTTTTAACTAATTAGGTGTGTTTGGTCTTGTATCAAGGGCCAAAGCCCATTGTTGTATGTGTTGAGTTAAAATTTCTATTAGTAGAATAATTATTTTGGTTAAGTAAATATCTATCATTAATCGGATATCAGTTAACAGATTTAATGCGGTTATTAAATTGTTGTAACTTGGTGAGATTTGGTACATCTCGAATAACTGGAATTAATAATTGATATTAGAATTTACAGATACTTATATTGGATTTATATATATATACATATGTATATATATATATATATATATATATATATATATATATATATATATAATGGACCAAACAAATGCCATATAAAACTAATAACGAGTTATAAAACCCGATAAATAATAAATAATCTAAAGTTAGATTAACTATTAATACTAATTAGTTAATTTATTAATGAATCGTGTTGGGTTAATAAACACGAACACATGTTAAATTATAAACTTGTCGGGACATAATATTTTGGAAATCGAATTTTAGTAAAGTCTATTGACTTGGAAAGAGTGTATAAACGGACGCGTCATGCCGAAATTTACAAAACTTTTAAACTTATAATTTTATTTGAAAACCTTATATTTCTATAAAACCCGACTAGAACCTAGACATATGTTTTTATTAAATTATGAAACCTTCATTATTAATTAGAGTTTTCTTGTAAAACCTAATCGAATTTCCTAAAGTATCTGGGATTACCGGGTAAATGTCTGAAACTCTACCAGTTACTTACTTATTACTTATTTGCCAATTGATCCTTACTTGTTTAGTTTCTTTTATATGTTTTATTGCTTTGGCATGTGTTCTTAAGTCTCGGTCAATATTTCTTGACTATTCCTTATAATGTATTGGGATATATGTTATGTCTTAGTGTGAGTTACATTTGGCGTGATTGTAGGCCGAGTTCATGTTTTATTACCACCACACGAAATATTAAAACTAAACTTTTGAGATATTTAATACTGGATTTTTGAAATCTTTGATACGAGTATTTCACGAAAACTAAGACATGTTGTCTTTCGGATATTATTTTACTTTACGTGACATATTCTGAGATAAGACATATACTAGTAGGTTGTGTCAATGACGTACCGTTATGCTTGTAATTCTTGATACTGTGTGTTTGCACTTATTGATATTGGTGTACCTCAATTCTTGATGCGAGTCGTGATTCTTGTGTTACTTCATTTGAGGTGAGTTCATGGCCCCTACTTTACTTGTTTTGAAAACACTTTTGGAAGAGAATACATGCTTGTTTTACTAAATTCCAATATTTTCAAATGACTTGATTCTTGAAAACTTAATGTATAAATAACTGGTTCGGTAATTCGAATATCATTACAATAGCATTATTTCTTTCTTTGTGCTAAATTCATATTATATTATTTTGGACAAGCTTGTGTGCGGATGTATTTGCGTTAGGTGCACTAGTGGTTTGCTGTGTGGAACATTAAATGTAGTACAAACATTGTGTGGTACTTTCTTCGTGGTTCTTACGGCGTGGTAGAATCTAACATAACTGTGAAAAGTACACACACTTTAGCTCTAGCTAGTAGGCTACGTGTTGATTACATATTGGTTATATGATTATTTTGTGTTTAGATAAAAATTATTACTGCTTGCCCTACGCTTTACTATTACTTGCACACTTGTCCTATATTGTTTACCAATACACAACAAAACTGATATACTACTTTATTTCAAACCTATGAACTCGCCAACCTCGTGTTGATATTTTTAGCATGTATTTCATGTTTAAGGAAACCAGTTATTTTGGAGGCTTTTGGCATGGCGTGGCATTGTCATAGGATACTCTGACATTTTTTGGCTCGCTTTATTATTATTATGGGCCTGTATTTCTACACTTTTTTTGAATAATGTAAACTTTATACCTTTGTTTATGAAGTTTCTTAATGTAAAACCGTTGTTCTATACTTTGTGTTTTGATACCAATTAGTAGCACCCCACGACCCGAATGCTTCCGCTGTACCAAATTTGGGGGTGTTACAGTTGGTATCAGAGCCAAGGTTATAGAGAACTGGGTAATTTTCAAAACCTAGACTATAACCACTTTTACGAAAACTTAACCCTATGACCGACACGTGCCTGCCTTCTAAAGCTGATGCCTCACTTGCAAATTACTTTCTGTTACATTTAATGAAATGTACGTCTTACTATTTGATGGCTTATGACAATTTAACTTTGCTATTTACTATAAGTATCTTCGATATACTTATGCTTATGTATCGTACTTATTATAGTGTTACGCCTATTTCTCTACGCTATCTCACCTTTCGACTTTGAGTTTGGACAGTTGTTTTGGTCTTTTGGAATAGATTTTGGAAGTGAAATACATGATGCTAGCGTAACTAAGTCGAGTATATCAAAATTCATTGAACTTCGAGTGAATATAGACTGTCACCTATAATCAGCTAGGGACAGTGGGACATAGACTGATCAATGTCCAACTCAGAGGTGAATTTTGCGATACTTGGAGTAGTTATAATAGTATTATGTCTGGTTGGTTTTCGGGTTGATTTCGAAAAATAGTAAAGTTTTTGGTATGTGTATTCGAGCATAGGATTTTACAAAAGTTTACCTTCCCACACAATACACTGGCATCGTCTCCGTCTAGTCATGATATGACTTCGGATTTCTTTGGAATTGTTGGAACCGTTTTAATCTCGTCTTGCAATGGGTCGAGCTAAACTGAATGGTCACAAGTTTTCATTCGGGTTGTGATGCAGGTTTTACTGACCAGGTTTTAATATTTATATTATCTCGTTATACCTATGGTCTACCCTAATGCACTAACGGGCAGTGTGTACGGACGTGTGTGGTGTAGTATTCGATAAAACCGAGGTTGTCCCAAGAGCTATGTGTGCGGATTTTAACTAAGTCTAGATGTCACAGATTTTAATAGGTTAAAATGATTAATTAAAACTAAAGACAAGAAAATAAAAGAAAGCAAGTAAAGGCAAGGGTTGTGATCAATAGAGAAGAAGTGTGCTAACCTAGTTAGTCATCCTATCATGTTAAGCTCACGTTTAATTACTTTTAATTGCTTCAAGTGGGGGTAAAAGTTACTAGGACAGCATTTGGTCAGTTCGTCCTAACCTATCAGCAAAGGTTTCCACCGGAGATCGCAGGTGACCCGTTGAAAGTCCAGTTGGTAAATTCTTACCCTTCCCACGGTAGGTGATCATTTGGTTAAATCGCACAAGCGAAGAAGGGTCGTGCTTGGTAAATTCTTACCCTTCCCACTCAGTCTAACTACTTAGGGTCAGTTGGTCATATCTCCTAAGTAACTAGCCACTACCGCCATTCAAAACTACCGAAAAAAGGGTAGCTACCAACAAACTATGCATGCATACACTAGAAACAATTATACGGAAGCAATGTAAACATAAAAAAAATAATTAAGGAA